>JAJEKV010000072.1:0-401922 GCA_021234155.1 Isoetes taiwanensis | reverse complement strand
TTGTTGTACTTCGTTCCGGTTACGTATTGCTAGGAAGTAGGGAATGTTGGTAGTGGTTCTTGGTATGAGGTGAAGTTCATGGAAGGATCGGAATTCACTGCAGCAGCCCCTCTCTTGCTGATCTTTGAATTTGTTCCATCCTCTCTCTCACCACCACCAGGTATGATTATCATATCCCTTTCTAAGTTGGTTTTATTATATCTTATCTGCATATAAACTATGGTGATGTAACATAACAAAACTTTTTGAGAGGTTACTTTTATGTTTTAATATATGATAAACTTTACTTTATGTTTTCTTCCCTTAATGTTGTTATTATTGCAATAGAAGAATTCTGATTTCATAATTTAAACAAACTCCTTACGGAGGAGGTTTGCCTCCATGGCGGTGAAGTGGCTTAAGTCATGGTTAGACGAATAGAGTACTTGGATCTAAATTGCTATTTTAAAACATTGAGATTTTTGTGAAGGTGATGGTACCCATTTGCATCATTAACTCTAGTTAGATGTTGGAGCTCTTGTTGGACTAGGATCGAGGGTGGACCACGTGAACTTTGGGGTTTAGTGCAACGTATTGGGTGTTTGAGGGTGTTTTGGCAACCAAAGCACTTAATCTTAGCAAGTTTTTGCAATACATGCATTTACTAAGAACTTGAATTGGCTGGCCAATAAAGGTTATGTAAAATCATACTAAAGGTTGGCACCCGGATCGTCCTTTGGGGAAATGATCTTTACTTCAGCGCCCTTAACAACCACATGCAATTTTAACAATTCTATCAAAAGTCTTTTGAACATCCTTTGTACTTCCACACTTGCCATACATGTAAAAAACAACATAGGTAGCAACATTATACATTCATTGTGCAAGATGTATGCGTATATAGCTTCCTATCTTGTAAGGCTTCAACTCAGTACAAACTACACCGCCCAGCTTTTAAAATTTGCCCTAGAGCACGAGTACAGCAAATGAGGAGATACTTATTGTCAAAATACGGAAATGAAAGTAGGCGAAATCTAGGGTGTCGGCTTGCATGTAAGATTGTAGCAAGATTGAAGCCAAAATAATGAGGACAATAGACCATTAAGTGGAGTTGGCCTTTCCACACAGGCCAATTTCACTTATCCATTCGAACACCGGTATCATAAAGAAATAAAAATCCTTTCGACCTTTGAGAAGAGCGGTGGGTAATCCTTGAATACGTACTGGCTTTGAAACCCTAGATTAGTTTAATGGCATGGTAGAAAGAAGGGATCAAATCCGCACCATTGATCTAGTGGTGACTAAACGCCCATCGCGAAAATTTTAAAAAAGTTTTACAAGATGGCAGTGTGCGTGTCATCTTAAACTCGAGGTAGACATAATGGAAATGGGATAACTAATCTACCTTCAAATTACCCAGCTGATACACGAATAGGAGGCGGATGTAAGCTTCTAGAGTTGAGAATGCAATTTTTCCCCAAAGTTATGATGCTACACATCTATGTGATTAAGAAAGATCTGAGAGGCATAACCTTATGGTTTTCATTATTAAAAGCGGTTTACAATCAAGTTATGAATGTTTGCAACTATCTCTGCATGCACTAGCACCATAGATGGCTTAGCAGAATTCTACCATTTGAAGTTTCAATACACCCCTTTTGCAAATTGAAATTTGTTGCCCAGTGCTACGCATAAAGGTTTTGTTCCAACGTTGGTGCTTAGGTATTGCAATAGACAAAATATAGATGTACACAATCATTTCTTAGTACATCATCATGATTATTCGTAGGCGCACAATGCTCAATTCTGGGAAGTGTTTTTCATGGATATTTATATTAGCTTTGATGAATATTTACATTTCTCTTTCATGGATATTTATATTGGCTTTGATGAATATTTACATTCTCTCTTTGAAGCTAACGAAGAGCAAGCGTCCATCATGCAAATCATTGTACTAAACATACATAATTTATGGCATCACTTACAATATCTAGCAATGCAAAAGGTAAATCAGGGTCACAAAGATATTTAAAAGGTCTTTTTCTTATACTGTTTGATTTATGCGTCCTCACTCATCCTCTGGAGCTCCTATCACATTGTTAGATTTGGGTATCCATCAAGCAGTGCCCAGGTACTCTTACATCTTTGAAGATGGTATCCGAGTCTCCAAAGCCCGAGAATTTGGGAAGGCAAGATTCCAAAAAGCAATAGAATGAATATGTAAAGAAGGTACTTCTTACAAAAGTCAATTACATCCCGACTTTGAGGAACTTTCAAAGGACTCAGTAAATCTGCCTTTGATCAACTGATTAAACAATCTAGCTAAACATCCAGAATTCGATAAATGTGGATTCATATAACATAAATAGCAAACTTTTTAGAGAAAAATGTAAAAATTTGCAAGGTGGCGATCTTTGGCCCAGGTCCTTTCGTTAGGACTACCATAAGCTAATCATAAATCAAAATTCATACAAGATCCCAAGTACTATTTTACGTATATCTTTGCTGAAGAATCATTACTTAGTATTCACCTTTGCAAGACATGGGCATGTGCTTGTGACATCTGATTGATATACGGATCACTTTTCTCCGTCCTAGCGGTCTGATAACTGGAACATTACATAAATAGAAGATTAAGTTTGCTAGCTTGAATTCACATTTGCTTTGACATGAAGAGTTCTCCAATCTCATTACCAACATTATACATGGGATTAATATAGTCCTGATCAAAAAGGATGTATCACCCCTATTAGCACATTTTATAGCAGATTATATCAGGGCACATTATAAATCGCAGAGCATTCACAAACATCCTTCCCATATCCAGCCCCAAACATTTCCAATGTCAAATAGAATTGTTAAATGCGTCAAGCGATGCGGAAATAGTTTTTCAAATCACGTACAACAAGAAGAAGTGCTCAATACATTTATTCAAAATTTCAAAAATAGCCAAATGTGTGGCCGACCCATTGCATCTAGTGAGTACCAACCAACACAAAAATTCTCTATTATTGTTAGAGCAGGTGTTATATGTTAACCAACCATGGGCCAAAGGTGGACATTTAATGAGACCTAGTCTCTCACTTTATGTTTATGTATGACTAGCCTCCCTTTGCCCGCATTACCCTGCGAGAAATGCCCACAGCTATAACAATTTGTAATATAATAGAAAGCAAACCAGAGACAATGTTATACTTTTATAAAATGGTGAATCATAAAAATGATTACAAGGGAATGAGAAAGCGAATTTTGGCTACCTTCAGAGACCTTTTCAAGAAAGCACAATTAATTTACCCATCCTTACAAGGTCTATCACCAACAAATCTAATATAAACTATAAGCAAGGTTCACATAATATCACGTACCTATGGGATCTTTTTATTACTTCATAATAATTAGGAACCTGGATGCATTAATGAGAGGCTGTTTGGAATAAGCCCATACATCTACATATTCAGCTACCTTTAATAAAACAACAATCACATGTAAAAGCGGAGAATATAAATGAGATTATGAATTCAATTTATAAGCACTTTTAAAAGTGACATGCAAATAATTTTAGGCTCCCCGCAGTCTAGCAAGTCTTGATGTGTGATTAAACTCAGTAATAATTCTCATTTTAAACAAGTAAGCTGGCCCGTTTCCTCAAGTCAAAGATGGACCATTTTTGAATTGCTGGTAGTTTAGAACAAATTGAGAATGATTTTCCTTATTAGTCCATATAAAAGCTGGTTCCTTTTCGTAAATGCTTTTCTCTACCCTATTTGTACACGACAAAAGCTTCATGATGGTTGCATTTTTCTGACACACATTTTTAGCTCAAGGCATGTGTGAACCTCTTTGGAAGCATTTGCCACTCTGTATGCTCCTTGTGAACAATGTTGTTATCGCCTTATCTTTGCTCATATAAAGAAAAGTGTTTAAATAGGGTCTTTTCAAGTTTATGTCGCTATCTTTGAAAGCTCTATATCATATGACTAACATGCCTATAAAATCTTGCGCAAGAAAAAATGGGAGTTTCCTAGGCTGATCACAAATGCAGTACCGCATAAGAACTTGACTTTGTTCCTATTCTCCTTAGGATTCATAATCTTTGGGCTCCACTTCGATTTAAAATTAAGATACAAAATATCAAAAATAAAAGTTGAGAATATCTTTTGCATTTCCTCTTTAGCCGGTCAACATGATTCAAAGCAGGAGAGAAGAACAACATGATTTCGGATCTTATTCATCTAATCTCGTGGCATTCAAAGATGTTAGGATATAAGCACCCATCTTTCTCAATAGTTTATTCTGCTAGATTGTCCTGGATTTCCTTACAAAGTAAAGTTGAAAAATGAAAGAAAAATGAAAATGAAGTGAGAAATCATCATTTTCTAGCGACATAGCTGGAGCTTCTACTTTGCCTCCATCGGGCAACAAAGCGCCAAATATTCTAAAGAATTATAAATTAATAGCTATCCCTGCCATTTTAGAAGGCATCAAAGAACATACATGGTTGGAAGCATGAGTGCTGTATATGACCATGCACATGACATTAGAAGCGGTTTAACACATTATCATCTAGATACCACAACAAATGTATTACTTGAGGAATAGCATTATGAGAGGGAAGCTAGAAAAGCATCCTGTTAATAGATCAATCTCTCACATGTCAGGTTATACTTGGGGCCTTTAACGATATCTGCAATTCTATTGTTGTAGAGAGTGCAAAGAATGGAATCTGAAATATCTACAATAGGCAAACTTCGAAGGCAATCTAATACATATGCATCCAATTTTAAAAAGCATACTCATTTTTCTTGTATAGAAGATTAGAGTTACTCAACAACATTAAGGAAGCGAAGATGGCATAAATATACAATCTTAATGAAAAGGCATCTTGCGGTCTTGCCAATCTGCTCGACTGTCTTTGTAGCTCTTCAAATTGCAAATGAGTGACACTTATGACGAGCAAATCCTGCGGCATCCGTGGAAATATAAACCCAGATGGCCTCGCCGCATGCCCTAAAATGTTGGGCGAGAAGAAGGGCAAAAATCGTGGTTTCTATAGTTGGGAGCCATAAAATCAGATGGCCTCTTACGCAAAATCGTGGTTTAGGATGTTACCGAAAACCCACATCTATAACTTCTTCTACCATTTACATCTTATTATATAACCTAGGAAAATCTAAGATCAGTTCTTTGGTCACCGATCGGGCAAACTGAGCGAAATGCCATTTCAGTTGAGCTTTTGATTCGAGAGTCATTTCATTACCTATTTGGGCCAGCGTCCAAAACTTTCGATTAGCTTCTCTCGAGAACATTGATGGAATAATAATGGCTTGCTTTATTTGGAAAAAGAGGAGATCTCGGACCCCTATCTTTTAGCCTTGCTTTGCTGAAATTGATGAAATGAAGAGTGCTCCAAGTTTATCATCTTATCAATTTCGCAATCAAATTGGATGGAGAAAAACACATTCTTTGCAAGAATTGGAAATTGCATCCACTTGGTATAGAAGGCCATATAAGTAGCCGGCTATGGTAACATCTCAAGCAGGCACTTGAAGATGAGAACATAAGTTGGTAAGAAAATGCAAAACCTGACATGGGACTTTACTCAAATACCTTTTCCACCTTAGCGAAGGTAGATACACCAAGCCTCATCAAGCTGTTTGACAATTAAAAAAAATCATATAATATTGAGTACCAGATAAAAACAAAAGAAGATAGGAGTTACATCAAAAGAATCTAACGCACAATGCATTCAGATCAAATGGGCGAGAATATGATAAAAATCTTTTACGCCCGAGAGGATTGGTATGCGTGGGCAATAGATTCGATTTATTTGCTATGTGCCGGCGGCATACATCTTTATCACCCAAACCTCTCTAAGCAAAATGGCAAGTCCTTACGCTTATTCAAATAGCGGTTAGATACATACGTTGATCCTTGTTAAATGAGAAAATGTACACACCTCATGATTTGAAATATTCCTTGAGAAGCGGTCCAAAGAAAAAACTGTTTTACCCAACATCTATTGGTGATTCAAGTTAAAAATTAGCTATGAGAATTAAGTCACGAAGTTAAGCTTGTCACGTAATATCTTTCATTAGAGGAATTACTTCTTGTCCATCTTAAAAAATGCCTTCATCAAATTCTAAATGTTTAAAATTTAACCTAACGAGGCCAAAGGTAATGATTCACGGGGCCGAGGGGGACAAATAAGCGAGGGAGCCTTCTGCCCATTTCATTCTCATAGAAGACATATCGGAAGCTTGGAATCCTAAATGTACATATTGAAAAATCATAAGCGTGCTCTAGATTCCTAAGCGTCGCGATTAGGGTTACGAGTTGGTTTTTGAATACTATGGCCCGAGGATAAAGTGGAACTTACCACCATAGGACCGCGATTTGGTAGCTCTCTACGCTCTCGGCTTAGAATATAGAGTTTGGAGCCTTGCTGATGCGTGGATACTGAACCTGGTGAACCTCAGTCTTCACACGGTCTCATTTTGCACCGCGGCTCTCATTTTCGGTTGTAGGGGTTGAAATGGATGCCCAGCGTCGAGTTCTTTCGGGTGGCCTTGAGTTCTGAGGAAATGGGAGGTTTTTTTTAGGTCACCGACGCATCCTAGGATATTCTAGCATATACCTAGGATATGCCCAAAAACCATAAACAGGGGTTTTGCCCCTAGAGACAACCAAAAATAGAGATTAGTGATAAGATCAAGTACAAATATGATATTTTTTGGAATATTCCTAGAGAATCAACCCCATTATTCACGTATGTGTATTTCCGTGTTAGGTATTTTGTATTATTCATTTTTGGGTCCGTATTCATTTTCAGGTATTTCCATATCGCGTGCTTTTTCCTTCATTGGTAATGAAATTTCTCTCTCGTCCTTAAAAAACACTTATTTATCATAGACACGTGTAAGATCTGAACATACAATACAAGATGAATTTATATTTGACTCATAACCAATGTTCTATGTTGTGTGTTCTATCTATCTATCTATCTATCTATCTATCTATCTATCTATCTATCTATCTATCTATCTATCCTATCCTATCTAGTTGTGTTTGTGTTCTATATTACGCTTTAGCTCAACTTAATTCATTTCCATTTTTGTACATACGGTGGATGCATACTGATGTGTAAATGAAGCATTATGAAAATAGTTTCTGCAAAGCATTGGAACGGAATTGCATAAAAAATCAAATCGGAACGCTATTTTCCCAGTCTAAGGGAGGAAAACATGCATTCGTAAATTGAAGCTACCAGCTTTTGAGCTCCTTCAGCCTAATGGTCAGTTTCCAGACGTATTTGTAGACATTGAAGAAGAAGGTCAAACTCTTGCCTTTCTCCACATTCCGATCTGGATGATGGGAAATCCATCTTCTAAATTACGCCTTCACTGTAGCTCCAGATTCACATTTCTTCAACCCTCTGAACGGTGGCATGCATTTTATGTGGCTGATTTACCCTTGTTCTCCGGGTTTAAGGTTTTAAAAAGTTCTTAGCTTCTTTTGCAGAGGTTGCTGCAAGCTCCTCCGCCTTGGCTTTTCATTATATAGAGGCTGGAACACGTTTTTGCTATTAAATCACGTAATCTAAGCTGGCTCAATGTATCAGAATTCTCAGGAGCTACTTCCTTCAAGAAACTGGAGAGAACTGACAGAGCGTTTATCAGAAACATTAATACCGATGGTTATGAAGTGCTCAAATATAGATCGAAGCTGTTTTAAAAAGTGGAGGCAAAACATTTTATCACAGTCTTTGCCTGTCTTGCCAGTGTAGCTAAAAGGGCTCTACCAGTTTATTTACTCATATGAATTGCATGGATTTTTACCATGACGCTATAGATTGTCCTGATAGACGAATCTGGGTGTAGACATTGTTATGTATTGTGTGATCGACATTTTTTTTTGCATTGTTTCAGTTTGAGTCATTGCTTCAGCCATTGCATTCCTTAATTTGTGAAGTCAGGCAAAAGAAGTTCTTGAGGGGTGTGGACCCTTATTGAGCCTTTACATGAAAAGTGTCACTGTGAAGTTGTTCCAGAACTGCAATCCTGCATGCAGGTATATATTGAGGTATTGATAACTTGTCAAGTGTAATTCTTAATCTCAATTTCAATATAGGCTACTTTAGCATGGCCATCAAGTGATAATACCGCCAATTATCAGCATGGATATTGATCATAGGTTTGCTGCGAAATGAGCATCAGAGTTCTTATCAACAGGTATAATAACATAGTAGCACTATCATTAAGAGGGAATTTATGAATGCTGTTTTGCTTTTAGCAAAACTTATCATAAGCAAAACTTAGGCATTAGCTTCCATTTCAGAACCAGGATGGGGGATCATCTGTGTCACACGTCATCAGAGCTAGATAAGTCCAAGGGTGGCTAGTAGATCTGACTGGCCTGGCATACAGGCTTTTGTGTACATTTGGTAAGTTAGTAATAAATTTGATGTTTGAAAAATAAAAGTCTTGTCTATATATATTGTTTGATGCAAACATTCTTCTACTATCTCCTCAAGTTTGGACCTTGTGGTTCAGGCTTTAAATTTTTGTTCCGTAAAGTTTTGCCTGGATGATGATCACAAACTTGAGACCCAGTTCAGAGCCATATGAATGAGATCATGTAAATATTTCTTTTCTTGGTTTTGTAATAATTTGGTAGCACACTGTTTGTGCCTCAGAAGAATGCAATTGCTGCTTTTTAAAGAGCTGCATTACTGGTGATGTCTTTGTGCACAAACGCTGTATATATTAGAGGAATAAAAGTCAAGTGGTTCTATTCTTAAAATTACTTACCTTAAAGTTATCAAGGAGGGTTTATTTGCCCCAATATGTACTGTGCACAATGGAATCATTGTTCTCTTCCCGTCTGTATGGAAATTTGAACAGGTTGAGTAGCTAGTCAGGATTCACCATTTACAAAGGTTGAACATGCGCAGTCTGATAGAAGTTGTGTTTTAGGAAATAAAAGGCAGCTCATTCCTGATGTGTTCGTTTTTCGTCCGTGGATATTGGGACTGGATCAAGGACTCTAACTACTACTACAACCATAATGCTTAGCAAACTTTACTTGTTGCTTAAGTTTGGCTTGTTGCTATAAAATAAAACCAAAAGAAAGGTTTATATTACGCCTGTGGACACTGCCAGATCTATGGGCTAAGTATTACATCCATTGATATACAGCTAAGGACACATGAAAACCACCTAGAGATGTCTATATCAGAATAAACGTAAAGAAAATGGAAATCACGTCAAGTATCAAGACATTTTGACTTTCTCCCAGCTGCTAGAATAAGAAGTGATATCTGACGTGCCCCCTCTTTGAAGGCCCGTTTATGCTCTTCCTTTTCTGCCCTTCTTATTCTTCTAGAGACTTTCACAGAACTGCCTCTAGAACTTGAAGAGGCTATGACATCTAGCATTGGGACAACAATAACGCAGGCGATGAAGCATGTAAGGGTAATTGCGCAAGTGCAGTTTCTATCTTATCTATAGCATGTTTCTGTTATGTTTGCCTTGCTTTGGATCCCTCCTTAATACTTGCATGTTAATAATTAGTTTCCTCTCAGATTGTGTGCTCTGCTAATGACTAAACGCCATTGCTTTGTCAGGATATGCTGCCAGAGTATATACCAATACAGGTTGCAGAGTCTATCCTTTTTGTAGGAAAAGCTGTCAGAGTTCTTCGGAATCCAAGCAAATCTTTTAGAAGTCAGGCACTTGACTGCCATCGTTTGGAGTCGAAAACATCACAAAAAACAGAGGGTTCAGGGGGTGCTGCTCCTTTTACAAAATTTTATGTATTATCAAATGGATGTTATCAAGGACCTGAACTACTTCCACAAGGAGAAGCTGACAAAATTGCATCGCTTCTTCAGGAGTTGAAGGTACATTCTTCTTACCTAGTGTCCATTGAAACTATGGTAAACGAAAGACTTTTATACTGCTTCAGATTTTTTTCTTAACAGTTATTAGGCAGAATCTTGTAAAATCTGGCTATAGATGTCACGTGTGCCAAGGGATATTTAATGTTAAGCCTCTCTGTTTTAGGAGAGATCTTTATTTCACAAGCTTTCTTTTGAGCATGCCATAGACTCGATACGAACTATTGCTGCAACACATTTATGGCAGGTATTTCAGCTCGGCATGTCCATAATATCCAAACACATCTTTTATTTCTTGGTTACGGATTTTTTAACTAGGTTGAATAAACTTCTTATACAGAAAGTGTTTTACCCTGCTTTGCTGTAGTTGGTGGTTGTACATGCGGATTTAATTGGTCACTTGAAAGCATTGAAAGACTATTTTCTCCTGGCAAAGGGTGACTTTTTTCAGGTAAGTCATGTAACTGGAAATGGTGTGTGTTGTGTGTGCTGTACTGTAGGTGATGTTATATTTTGGCTTTGTCAGTTTCTTGGCCTCATTCAAACTTTTCATCTGGTGTGCTCTTAGTGTTTCTTAGAGGAAAGCCGTTCATTGATGAGGCTTCCACCACGGCCATCGACAGCAGAGGCTGATTTAAAGGTCCCTTTTCAGCAGGTAGGCCATCATACTTTCCCAAAGGAATGCAAGTAAATTTAGGTTGAATCTGGACGGTTTGTATGACGAAAAGGATCACTCAAATACCTTAACTTTTTATTGCCTGCATGGAAGAACATAAGGCAATAAGTTGTGAAAAATTCTGATAAGAAATGAGCAATAGCATGGCAGTGTGACTTGCCGCAAGCTTTAGCAGCACTATTGATTAGGAATAAATTGACATTTTCTTAATGGCCATGTTCGACCAATTTTTTTCTGCACCAATGCTTCACAGTAGGGGCTTTTATAAAAGAGGTTCAAACATGCAATGAAATGCAAAATAGTTTTGATTTTGCGTTTCTAGGAACCATCAACAATAAAGCAAATTTGAAAGGTCAATATTCTTGTAGTTCTTGCATTTGTATTTTAAAACATCTGCAATTTGATATGAAGCATAATTGTTGGGATGTCTATGTGAAAACAAGGTAACCTTGCTACCTTAAGTCATTAACATGCTCCATTTTTAGGTAATATGTGCCAACATGTGTAATTATGTGCCATATGTCTAATATTGATGTTTGCATAGGCAGCAAGCAAGACAATAGGTGACGATGATAAGTACTTCTCAAGAGTTTGTCTGAGGTGATGAAATACTGAAGTTCCTCTATATGCATGTCTTTCTGTTGGAATCTCCACAACCAGAACATCTTTAAACTTTCAGGAGTTTAAATGAGATCTTGTGATTGTTATATAGTGACTACAGAATACTACTGGTTTCTAGGTGCAAAGTTCTTTCTAGGCATGTCAGTAAAGGTTTGTAAGCCCAGATATTAGTTTCTATTCTAACAGGTGGAGCATCTAAAAACAAGTTCTGAATCTCGATGGATCTTTTCCAACATGTCACCTGATACATATCCTTGTTCCTTTCTGTTTAATATTTCTTTGATAATTGCGGTAACAAATAAGTGTTGTAGATGCGAGGCAATGCTTCATACCATCTATGTTATGTTGGAAGGTTTTAACAGCCTGGCTCATGTTCAAGATTGCTAGGACCAAAGGGTGTTAGGACATTTAGAATCTTTAGAAATGACCAACTCATGTTTGTGGCATTGTGCAAAGAAAGTATTAATTTTTGCCTTGCATGTAACTAGGATGCCATCTATGTCGAATGCTTCTGGGGCAGCACTATCACAAGAAGCTGGGAAGCAAAGGAAAGATGGAAATACATACTCAGAAGGTGGTGCTGTTCCTCCATATGGTGGGTGGGATGGAATCACATTAGAATACAGTATTGATTGGCCACTCCAACTTCTGTTTACGCGAGAAATTTTAGCCAAGTACTGCTCTATGCCCCATGCCATAGACCAGTCACTGTTTTTATGCAAATCGTATGCTTATTTTACATTTTCTGTTTCTGCCAATAGCCTGTATTTACTATGCTTAGTATTTAGTTTGGAATGGGTAACTAGTTTATTGCAATTGGATAGTGATGCTCGCAAGTTCGTATCTGTTTTGTGTCGTTCACTGTCTTTATGCAAATCGTATTCACATTTGCGTTTACTGTTTCTGCTAATAGCCTGTATTTACTCTATGCTTACTATATGTCATGTAGCTGACTCTGCCTTTTCTATCTGCAATAGATACAGCCGTGTGTTTCAATACCTTTTGCGCCTTAAACGAATCCAGTTGGAGCTTGAGAAGTCTTGGGCTGAAGCTATGCATCATGACAGAGCTGATTGTATAAAGCAGCGTAATGACAATAATAATACTGGTCGGCAGCGCCGTCAACAACGTGTTCCAATGTGGAGGCTTAGACAGCATATGGCATACCTTATTACCAATCTACAGTTTTATATACAGGTATGTCGAAAAGCAGTAAGAGTCATGGAAATTGTTGTGGGCTTGGGAATAGAAAAGCAATAGTTTATGTAATGAATGAAATTAATGTGGACACTGTAGATCTTGGCTGGTTTGTGGGCCAATCATGTAAAATGTACATCAATATCAAACAAAGGCTCTTAAAATGGAAGAGATGGATACTGGGTAAAGCATCTATGTGTAAGGGGTGTTCTTATTTCTGTGGACAATGACATTCTATGATTTTTGTAAGTTGGAAAAAACAATCAACTTTGTTAATAACTTGGTTTCCAGGTTGATGTAATTGAATCTCAGTGGAATCTGTTGCAAGAAAGGGTCCAAGTTTCGAAAGACTTTACTGAGCTAGCTAGATTCCATCAAGAGTAAGCACTCTAAAACTTTATGCATTTTCTAGACTAGGTATGATTATGAACTAAATGCTTCTTGATTATGAAAGAACGAGAAAGACTCCACTAGAGACCCTTATTCTAGAATCTGCAATGGTCTTGTGTGCCCCAAATGAAGTGATGTTCTATTTACCCTTAGAAGTCTTAATTCTTTTTGGAAAGATTCCTTATGAAGCTGGCTGGTCTCATTCTTAGCTTTTGTAAGGCCACCCCTCCGGACACGTCTGACACTCTTTCATGTTACTATTACTCATATATATTGATGCTAAGTCAGGTACACAGAAGGAGGTGAGCACTATTTGCTGATTCAATTTCTCTCTGCATAATAATGTTCTTTGCTAAGTTGGGTAGCATTGCCTGAAAGTTCATGAGCTTCTGTAAAGTGATTGGGTCCCAGAAAAGAAAATGGTATCTTTTCCTTGCTTATCATGTGCTGGGCATAAGAAGGTAGTGTTCTTCTGATTCCACCACTCAGTTACGAATTCTTAACTTTCATGCCATGTCCTTGAGCCCAACCTGCTTCAATTTCTAACCAATGTTAGAAGTAGGCAACATGAGAATGTAGAGGTAACCATGGATGGGCGATTCTATGCAAAATGTTACACTGTATTTCATGACATTTGTCCTTTAGTTAAAGTAACATATATTACAATTGAAATTGTGATGTCGGCACCATAGATTGGTCAAAGTCAAAAAAGACTAATTCACATTTCTAGCTTTGCTACATTTCATTTGAATTCACATTAACTATGTATGCATTTTAACAGGTACCTGTCAGCTCTGATCTCCCAGTCATTTCTTGATATTGGATCTGTTTCAAGAATTCTTGACAGCATCATAAAACTTTGTCTACAACATTGTCGTTTGATGGAGCAACAGGATGGTGCATTGAATACAGTAGAATTAGAACAGATTAGCGAGGTTTGTGCTTGATTTTAGAAACAAAGTTTGCTCTGCATGGCGACATCTTTATTTGTCCAATTCTTGTTTACAGGAATTTAAAAAAAAGTCCAATTCTTTGTATACAATATTGCGAAGCAGTAAACTTGCTGGTAGTCAACGTGCACCATTCTTGAGGCAATTTCTTCTGCGGCTGAATTATAATTCTTTCTTCGAGGTACGTTAAATACTGAGTGTATGGTATTCTATATTTTGTATTATTTCTTACCTATTTATTCTTTACTAAAGGCCACTGCAAGGGGTGCCCTTAATGCCATACGTCCACGCCCGACATTGATACATTGAAGTAGCCTTAAAATTATTCAGCTCAGCAAACATGCCCGCTTCTAAAAAATTGGTAGAGGTGTGAGTGTTTGCAATGTTACATGGACTCTTGTAAAAATATACACTTGGGTTCTCTCTTCTTTGTTAAAAAAACTAATAAGATAAGAGCTACATCAAATGTGAAGAATCATAGACAACCTCACTCCCAGGATTTTGCCAACACGGGAACAAAGCATTGGCATGAAAAGTGTAGACAACATCCATGCATTGTTGATGCAATGGCAATACTGTAAATGATTTATAAAACCTATCATGATGTAACTGAATTGATCTGAGAATCTAGATGGTCTAAGTAAATAGCCCATTCTCATACAGGTTAAAGGAACTTGCCTCGAAAGGCTAAAAGTATAATAATAAGCCTATAATTTGGAAAAGTTTGATGAAGGGGTGGAGTAACCAATACTTATTGCTGTATGTGGCAAAGTAGTTGCTGAATATGTAATAAACATAAACTCCTTATAAAACAACATTAAAACTCCTTAGATGTCGTCTATATCCATAGCAAAAATGAGCATTGTGTAAAGATCTTGCCAACACATGTCTTCTTGCAGTGTCTTCTAGAACTAGTTCTTCTTCAACATTTTTCTCGTTCCCATTTTCCACTCCATTCTCATCAACCTTCTGAGAGTTCTCATTTGGATGTGCGCTTATTGCGCCTAGTTCACGTAATGCCTCCCTTGCGCTTGTCACATTTCCTTCTAACTCTGTGATTGCTTCAGTGACCCAATCCTCATCAAATGCTTCATTATGTATAATGCATAAATTGTGCATCACCAAACAAGTAGCTACAACCATTGGTGCACGCTTTGAATGTGTTTCTGCCTTCTTCAATAGTATATAGAGTCATGCTTTTAGTATCCCAAAGGCCCGCTCCACAGACATTCTAGTGCTTGATTGGATGAAATTCCAACATTTTTCATGATCCTTAAATTCAATACCTTTGTTAATAAATGGGGTCAACAAACAAAACCTAGGAGTGTATCCAGCATCAGCAAGCAAAGAATAATTCTTCATTTCACCAGACTCAAATTTAGCATAAGCTGCTATTCTCTGCATTAGAGCCCAATCATGCATGCTTCAAGCCCACCCAATATGATAGTCCCATATCGAGCATCTTGAATCCACAATGCCCTACAAAAGTATGGAATGGAACCTTATCCTATTGTAATAGTCTGCACCAGGATCAACCGAAGCTGTAATTGGAATGTGACTACCATTTACGGCCCCAGTTACATTTAAAATGCCTCATTTTGCCTCATATGCAACAACGAACTCTTTGCACTAGTTTTCACTTGGCCAATGTAATCCACAATGCAGTTCTCTCATTTTTAGTTTGATAGCTCGATTAAATTTCAAAACACATCTATGTACCATTGTGGTGCCAACTCCATAAAGTTCTGCTACACAGTCTAGTGTAGATCTAGTAGCTAGGCATGTCAGTGTAATGGCGACCTTTTTTGGCACTTCAATGTAATGTCGATTGGTGGAGTAGATTGAGGAAGGTATTTCTTTTGATTGAGTCCTCCGGGGCTCAGGGTATAAGAATAGGATAAGTATCCTTAAGGCATATAGGAATAACTATCAGAACTATTAAATCCTGCCATGGCAAATATATATGGGAATCTAAAATGCCAAACAAAGAAAAAAAAAGAATAACATCCAAAGTTAAAGTGTACAAAAAGAAGCAATGATTTGCATATTGCAAATTTCTTCTGCAAATTGCAAAGATCACAAGTTGAGAAGATACAAATTCACAATTTTCAAAACATTATTAATAAGATGAGAAAAAGATGCAAGGGGAAGTGGAAGACTTCTATTGTTAATAAAAAAAGAAAGGCAAGCGATATTTCAATATAAACTAAAATTTCAAACGGAAATTGGAAGCAAAATACAATCTATAATGGTTGATCCTTCCATTCTAATAACTAGAAAAAAGACTTTCATATCATATAGTCGAACTCTTTTGAATATTGCATCAAACAAGAAGAAGAAGCCAAAAACTTGAAAGCGGTGCTTACAATGTTATGCAAGTAAATTCAAGCTCATTTGATTGATGCATTATGCAGTTTGAAACTTCAAACATTTGCAACAAAACATCATTTACCAAAAACAAGATTCAATCCACGACAAGGAATTCAAACAATCGGAACAACGTTACATACATACCTATAAAAATGTGAAACATTTTGTACAAGTTTCTATCAATACAAATGTTTTTACGAAAACTTTTTTTTAAAGATTTTTATTTTATTTTATTTTCTTCTCCCTTTGAAATGATCTTTGAAATTGGCTACATGTTGTCTCCAGATGCTTACTTCTTGCCTCAAACAAGTCTATGGACATAAATGTAGTCATCAAATGGTTGAAAAACAAATTACTTAGAAAATAAGAACAAAAAATGGATGAATTTTGACCAAGGCTTTTACATGCATATATAAAGTATGTTTGTATCGAAAAAAATATATTTTATATGTAAAATACAAGTATTAATACAAGCCCAATAAATTCGACCTATGGCAATCCGATTTGCAACAAGAGATGCACCTATGGCAATCTGATCTGCAGCAAGAGATTCGAACAAATTGGAGCTTGTAAACCTGTAAATTTGGTACCTTGTAAACCTCAAGTCTGTGGCAATCCAACCTGTTTGATGCTGCACCTGTTGCATCGAGAATGTTGAGACACCAATTCAAACACATTCATGTGCATATATATGATTAAAAATATTGAGCTTACTTGTGTAAGATAGCTTCTAATCTATTGAATCTCTCGAGAAAAGAGGAACTTATGGCTATAGAATGGAATAGATTTTATGTTAAATCAAAGAAAATTGTATGTCAAAGCATTTGATGATGTTTTTTGAAGATCTAGTTCCTCCTTCAAATGGCTATACATATTACATTGCATAAGGATATGCATTGTGTGGCATATTCCATTGGAGCACATGAATATAGTTTAAAAAGGTCCAAAATTTTCTAGCTAAAAAAATGCTTTAAGAGGCACCTATAGAGTATTTATTAGAAGAGTTTTGGTAAGTTGGGCAATAGCACCTATATTGTAGAAGGCTGCTCAAATCTTACTATTAACATTGGAAGAAATAGTTGCTTGTCTTTTTGCCTATAAAAATGCTCTGAGAAAGGGAGAATAAGGCAAATGGTAGATGGAATACTAGATGGAATATATGCACAATAAAAAAACATTATATGTACATGGTATATTGACGGATACATTAGTTTGGTTCTAAGGTGTTAAAAGTCATCTGTTTATGAACAATTTTTCCAAAATAATCAATATTACATATTCGTTGCAAACATATAATTGTAGGAAAATATAAACCAATAAAGGGTAACATAAATAAGTTCTCCATAGAAAATAGTGCAAAAGCTTTGCTATTGACCGATGTGAATAGATCCTTCTATAAGAGAAAAAATTAATCCAACCTTCCTATATGTAGAACGGAATTATCTGTTGCACCTTAGTTATGGTCACCTAGTTAGTGTTGCGTTTTTGACCATGTTATAGACAAAGACAAAGACAAAGACAAAGACAAAGACAAAGACAAAGACAAAGACAAAGACAAAGACAAAAAAGACAAAGACAAAGACAAAGACAAAACACAAAGACAAAGACAAAGACAAAGATAAAGATAAAAAATAAAGATGTTTTAGCCCCGAGAACCCGGTCGGGTTATGGGACCCAAACAAAAAGGGGCATAAGCCCAAACCAAAACTGGGGACAAACCCCTTTATCGAACAGAAAATAAATCCCATCACAAAATAAAAAGCAGGATAGACAATAAAACATGCTTTCTTAAAATACCCTCATTTCACATCGGTAGGAGTCTAATATTGGTGCCTTGAACTATTATTGACCCGACTTTACGATTAGAGCATTGTGGAACTATCGTGATGGAAGGAAGGAAGGAAGGAAGGAAGATATTTTTTTATAGATCCACGAGAGAATCAATCTATGGGACCCAATACAAAAGCGCGTAAGCGGATTACTACGGATTAAAAACCCCCGCCAGAAGGATTTTGAGGAAAAACCGTGGCGACAATCACTGTGACAAACTCTTCAAATATCTGAGAATAGAAAAACACACAAATATATACACTCATGCACTTTTTAGTAGTGCTCGATTAGCGGGCAGCAGGGGAGGGGGCAAAGGTGAGCTCGGGCAGATCTAGTACCTCCAAATGTACGACCCCGAGCCGCGTCTGAAAGCCCGGTGTGTTCATCAACAAATGTAGGGGCAGAATCCGGCCGTACTAAAGGGGCGTGATGGCCCCGGATCACCAATCTTGGGCAACTCACGGAAAGTGTGAGACTCATCCTCAATGGCACCCGTTTGACGTAGACCGCCATTTTGTCTGGCGGGGCTCCCAATCCACTCCGCCTGTCTCCGATCACGAAGATGGTGGGCACATGTGCGAATGGAGGCAATGAGTTCAAGGCTTTTTCGGTAGGAGAACGCAGTAGAGCCGCGGGTTCCGGGCTAACACGAGGTTGATGTGCTCCTTGTAATGGGGACCTGCTCTAGGCCCAGAGGTCCCGGCTTGCCAAGGAAGCAAGCGCCCGGGGTGCCCCGCCAGGCCGTCACGATGGCCTCTGCGTCTACCTGCACGCACCTTGTGCTCTGCACGTTCCATCTGGCGAATCAGCGATCTCTCTTACCCCTCCAACGGGCCCTGGCATTTTGCGGGCCCATTGCCCAGGCGTAAGCCCGGATCGAGCCGAACATCATCCATATTAACCACTTTACGAAAATAGGCGATGTGTCTATCAAGGGCTGCCAGCAAGTGGCAAGCATCGGTTTCTGCTGCGAGAATCGATAGGGGGTGAAGGTTTCACCCAAGTGCGGGTGCCAAAAATGCCTTACGCACTGCTCCAAGTCATTCCATGTAAGCCAAAGAGACCAACCCCGGGCCCCAAACCTCGACCCGTCTGAAGAACGAGGCTCAACCCCGGTTAAAGCAGATCGGCCCGTGGCCCCAATCATAGAGCTCTGCACTGTGGCCCGTTGTTCTGCATGGCATAAAAGCGCTTTCGGCCTGCTGTCACCCGCAAGCGGATGGGCGCCTCCCCAACAGAAGCGAGGAGGGAACTCCACCCCAGGTACTTGTAGGTGGAAGTGACCTCTATAAGGCATCCCCAATATGTGAGTGCATGAGGCATGGGTGGCATGAAGAGGATATGAGGACCACCACGTCTTGGCGGATTCACGGCGCATATGCGAGGCACGAGAATGTGCTTAGGGCATCGGATGGTACGCATAGCTTAAGGGTGTGGGCGAGAGGTCAACATCGTCATAGATGGTGGCGGATGACACAGTGCAAAAGTCTGTATGCCATCCCCCCATGCTCGATGAAGCCAAGGCTCTAATTGATCAATGTAGAGGCCAAAAGTGTTGGTGAGAGGGGCAGTTCTGCCGGACCGATACTCTTGGTGAATGCTTGGCGTCGGTACGCATCCTGCCAAAACAACTCTCATACAGCCTGTATATGGCATTCTACCCGCGGCGGCAATGATTTGGCCTTGATCTAGCCTATAGCTTTTCAGGGGGCCGTATCAAAAGCCTTCGAAGTCCACAAGCGTAATACAAGTCTGCTTAGGTTCCCGTTCATTTGTCTTCAATCGGTTACTCAGCGGATTGTAAAGATATGGTCAATCGTTGAGTGGCTGGTCTAAAGCTCGCTTTAATGGGGGCTCTTTACATCGTTGCCTCGCCCGGTCAATCCAGCCGCTTTCGAGAATGCCGGCCCAATAGTTTGGCAAATAATTGAACCTGATTGGATCGCCTCACCAGGAATGGGGACAACCACGCTTGTGGTCCATTGTCGGGGGAAACCTTCCTGCAATGCTCTGTTGAACAGGGTAGTGAGGATCGGCACCAGCGGCTGCCCTGCCCATTTGAGTAACTCGGCCTGCATACCATCGAGGTCAGCTGCCTTCCCATTAACCCGGCCCGCTGCGTGCCGCCTACAACATCCTCCTCCCGCGAGAACCAATGGGGCTATCCCGTGGGGGGGCGTGACGCGTCCACACGGTGGGTCGCATAAAGTCAGGCGCAAAATCGTTCTCCTTTGCGGTGTGATGTCCCCCGTGAGGTCGTGGCCGTCCCAGCACTCGTGCCAAAGGTTAGAGGATGATGAGTGTCCGGCGGTAGAACATCTCCCCGATGCGGCAAGAAGGTACCGCGCCTTTGTCTCCCTTTCGGATGGGCCAGATTCGGTGGTGTGGCGCAAGGCTGCACGGATCTAGAATGTGACTCCGGGCCGGGCGCTGGCGTTCTTTACACTCCACATCAAACCATCGATTCTGTGAAATGTTCTTGACCCGAAAGTACGAGAAGGGGAGGGTTCGCCAGGCACCGTCCACATCCCGTAATAGCGAAGTCAACTGGTGCGTCTGTTGCTCTAGTGTAGGGTCCCGGAATTGCTAGTAGAGGCCCATGAGCATCTCGGCGTGTCCTCGCACACTCATAATCTAGTATGGCCCGAGGATGGCGAGGGGTCGCATAGTGGGGATTGGGCGGCTTGCCAAACCATGTCCAAATAAAGTGGGAGGTTATCCGAGTCGACCTCCCTCATCCCGAATCGGTGCCACGGGAAATCGGCCCGATGAGATGCATATCTTCGCCAACCACTGAGCACATAGTCCACCACACTAGACCCTCCCCACGATTGTCACATGCATGTGCACTTGCGGCGGCGGGCCTATGTGATGACCATTGCAAAATTATGGGAGACTGGAGATATGCAATTTTATTAATAGTTTATGATGACCTTAGTGTCTAAAATTGGTTTACATCAACCAATAGACTTTGGAATGTTAGGAGTTTGAAAAGTGCTATGATATTTCATTAAGCGAACAAATTTGACTCATAGAACATAGAAGTAGCTATTCATACACTTATGATAAAGCAGAGAGCAATTGCATACGTTTGAATTGGAATCTGATTCGCTTGGTGGGTGGCTCATATATCTATGAAAATGTAGGTTATGCATAGATCAAGCTTTGCATGGACATGGTTGTTTCTACCTTGAGTACATAAGTGTCTTCTTTCCTCCAAATCAACTATTAAATGTTCTCTTATATACAGCTGGAGTGGTCACCGTTACGTATTTCCTTATATACACCTGGAGTGGCCGTATTGGCATCTTATATTGGAAGAATAAGGTGCATATTCCCTTATAGTGGTTGCATTGGCATTTTATATTTTGTAAGAGAGGGTGTCTACTCCCTTATAGTGGTTGGATTGGCATCTTAGCTTAATGAGATGAATGTCATCAGGCCCTACCCGTAATCACTCTACATTATACGTCATTCTATGAATAGGCTCGAGACATATTCATATCTAACATGCCCTAGAGTAGCATGCAACGGATGCATAGATAGTACTCATCATTGACTCACATGGAAAACAGTGTTTTTACCTCTATCGGCGAATCGGTCTTTGGGCAAAACTGGGTCATTGGTACTCAACATATTTCTAGTACCATTGATTTGCAACAAAAATGATTGAAAACCTAAAATAACAAGACCTAAATATTGAATGCCAAATATATAAAGGTCGAAGGTCCTTCAAGAATTGGACCCGGGTTAAACTCACTGGACCAAAAATAGAAAATAAAAGAATTGAGGCCTGCCTTCCCCACTAGTTTGGCTTCCCCACTAGTTTTACACCCTTGCCTATGCCATATATATCCATCCAGGTTTAAGGCCAATCTCCATCTCATCAGGGACCAATTTGGCAACAACATAAACAAGGCGAGTTTTCTTGATGAGTTCTTGAAATATAGTTACCCAAAACATAAACTTTTTGACCAAAAATTTGTAACGAAAACGGGAACATGAATGAGAAAGGATGGAAATGGAAATGACCAACATTCGAATTTTTAAATTTTGAATATGGAGTTGGACATTCCTTTGCTTAAAGAATATCTTAGAACACTTAAAATAAAAAATATTTTATGGAGACCGAGTTGTAAGCAAAAACATGTATAGCTTCTCATAAACATAGTTTGAATATTTTGAAGAACTTTGAATATTTTTTAGTTTATAGCATATTTCTTAAGTTCTAATACATTGTCATTCACCAAAAACACAAAATGAAATAGCTATAGCATAAAGAACATAAAAGGGTTTCTTTCTTCTTCTATTGTCTTTTTTTGAAACAATGTCGATTCTTGCGTCTTTGTCTTGCATGGTTTTCAATGGAAAACAAATAGAGCATATCCCAGCTTGCTTAGCAGTCTGTGGGGTATGGCAATTTGCACAAATACCTGTTGGGCATAAGCATGCTACTGTATACCTTAAAAAGCATTATTTAGGGACCATAAAGTTATCTAAAGTACATAACACTAGGTACTGAGTACTTATATGATGCCTCAGTAACTAATCAGTCTTGTCAATTTGAAAGTTTCCGGTTTGGATAAAAATGTTTTTGGAATTTTTCATATTTCTGTATAGTCTCGAGCTTACTATATAGTGTCGAATTCAAGGCAAGTTGTCTACATGCCTTTTCAGCTAAAACAGATGCTCTAACTCGCACTGCAATAGATGCTATGAGTTAGATAAAAATACATGTGAAGCCCTAACAGATGTTATGAGCTAATAAAATAAAAATGCTTGCAATGCTCCAACAGGCTGCAGTTCTGAAACATTCGAGGCTCCGTAGTCATGGCTACAATTGGCAGCCAAAAGAAATGTAGTAGAGAGAATTTTGATGGTGCAGAGAATTTGGTTCCTGGCAACTATGCCCGAAATAGATGCCTAGGTCCATATAATTTAGGATGTTGTATATGTTTGACCTGTAGCACATTCTTATCTATAGCATTATGCAACAAATGGTTATATTGTGGCTTACCCACATCTTTCAAACACTAACCTATCATCCCTTGGAAGCAACACAACTTGGAATTCTTCAAGGCTTTGCAAATCACAATGCATCCAGTTGGTTTGGTCTTCTCCACATGCAATGAATTCTTTCAGATCTTGTTCATAGAGATGCCATATCGTGCTACAACTTTTAGGTCATATTGGATGTGTAACTTATCCATCACTGAAGGCCTTTTTCCACAACACTAATGTCTTATATTTATGAAGATATCATTGGGCCATATAAGCATATAGACGCGTTGGTTTTACGTCACGACTTATAAGACATCTCTTTTAAGCATTTTGTACAACTATAGAGACTTAGTTTCTTGGGAGAACCCACCCCAAAATAGAAATTCTAATTCTATCCAATCGGGAGGGTTTCTTTACCTAAAATTTAGGGTATCAAAAAAAGGCCGGAGTCTTGGAATCATTAACACTAGACCTGTCCCATGATGGACCATTAAAGGGCATTTTGAAGGTTCACAAAAAAAATCATATAAAATCAAGAACACAAAAACTAACCAAGCCCTTTCTAGGAGATCATATGTGGCAATCATGCTTCACATAAAAAATACACAAAAATGTATCAGCCCCATTCTTGTGAGTTATGCTCTAGCAAACCCAAAGGGGGTCAAGTACCAAAAGCTGTCACACAAAGTAAAACATTTTCTTGATTTTTTTTTTATAATGTTATTTTTCTACGAGATATAGAGCAAGGCACAAAAACCACATCTCAATTCCGAACTCTGTGAAGGAAGATAGAGCAATTCAAACATGTGGAGGTCAAAAGCTGTCCTCTGCCTTCCACGAGGAACCAATCTTTGGTTCCAGAAAGCAGTTGTGATATAAAAACAACAACTTTCAGAAGGAGATCAATTTTGAGTCCAAATTTGGCATATAAGTAATTCACGATGTCCTCCATCCTATAAAAATATTTGTTGACTTTGAATTTGATGTTTTGACTTTTACTTCTATTTTCAATTTTAGGGAATTTATACAAATAGATAGTATTGCTACATATGATTCTAGGTTGTCCTCCAAAAAATCACATTATGAAAATTTATAAGGATATGAAACCAATGCAAAAACAAGCTCGTGGAAAGAGCAAAAGACATGGTTAAAAAAAATCAAAAACAATATCTGTACCTGCCCATTACTGGTCCATAGCAGGGTAGCCCTTAGGGCAGTTAAGCCAAAAGGCTATTTTTTAAGGTATCGAAATTTTGATGCTATGGTTTTAGTAGGGCTCGTTATATAGATGAAAAAATAAAATTAGCCAACTTTTCTACAAACAAATCTCCTCCCACTTGAAAATTCAGCCCACATCCACTAAGCATCATAACTATGGATTAGCCTTATCCTCTACCCTCCTTCTCGAAGATTTCTTAAGGAATCACATAATATTCGAGGCTTTCTTCATAATTCAATCTATTCTCCATATCCACCCCCATGTACATATGATAATTTTTAAGAGTTATTTTTGTAGCTATTGTGTTTCAAATACTTCTAAGGATGCCTTTGGAGAGCATTTTTTTTACAAACCTCCTTTTAATAGATTTGTTTTTATCTACAAGTATAAGCATTCTCACTTGCAAAGGTTAAGTTGTGGTATTGCATCATGCAACTATAGTTATAATGTATTTGTGTCCTTGATTAAATATGGATCTTGGGTGAATAAAATTTCACCACGAAATTGCACTTGGGAAAATAAAACACTTAAATCTTGGCAAAATAATATTGGGTGGCCTTAAGGGCAACCACAGTCCCATAGTTCATTCAAAAATTGATAATATCCTTATGTTAGTCCATTTCAAGTTGAGTTAGGACACGGTAGCTCTTGGACCACTTTGTTCACAAAAATATTTGTTGTTCATTATCTTAAGGATTGTACTAGAATAGATAGCATCAATTATATTATATCTTCCATGTTTGTTCTAGATTTGTGCCCTAAGGTGTGTGACTTTACAAAATCACATCCTCAAAATATCTCATGTCAAAGAAACCAATGCAAAAGAACCAAGGAAAAATATGAAAATTTTTTATTATAAAAAATCAAGATAGATTGCTATCTGCAGTCAAGTTGCAGACCATCATTGGTCCGGATGACTGAAAGTTTAAAAATTATTAATGGTACCACCTTATTCAATTTTGATCTCAACTTTCACATATAGTTTACTTGTATGATTCTCTGTAGGACAAAATTAATTGATTAGGTTAGCTTGTATAATTTAAGGGTAAGGTTGAAGCACAAACAATTGAGAATTTATAGGGTATTTATGACCAATTGAACTTACATGGACTTTCACTTACACCTTTAAAAAATCATGTGATCGAAAGCTAAAAAGCCATAGTATCATTCTGTGGAGAAAAATGGATAAGGCTATTGAGATATATGCTCTATACAATTAGTCTAAATGGACCATAAATGGTGATGGGTGCTTATATAAATTAAAATCTTAGAAATAACATGTTACTTAATATGCAACTAAGATTTCTATTGCCAAGAAAGGTTTGCATCCATAAAAATATAATATACATGAAAGATAACTTACATGTAATGTTATTCTACTTGGAGGACAATGCTTTATAAGCGATAACACGGATATGAAGTTTGTGCTAGTAAAAATAAAGGCATTTCATGGTATTTTTTTTCAATAAGGCCATACAACCTATATAAGAGATCTCTATATATGTCATTTCTCACATTTTGAACCATTTTAAAAGGCATATTTGGGGAAAAGTAGTGTCTCTTTCTATGAACCAAAGAAGCATATATGAAATGTTATGTGGTCTATTTATATATTGTCATGGCTAAACTTCACAACATCCACTTGAATTCATCAATAAACATCATTTTTCTTAATCATTGTGGAGTTTTGGGCGATATAATTATGGAGTTGACCCAACTTTTTATGCTCTCATGTGTTAATCCGGTTTTTGTACATCATGTTTGAATTAGAAAATTGCATGGTTACACCCTAGTTACACTATATGTAAGTTGATAAAAGTTATGTTCTATGTAGATATAAATAGGCGCATCATTTATTGCCCACATGGCATTATGGATGGTTGTTATTGGAGCATTTTAACATATACTTTTATCCAGAATTACTAATATAGTAGATTCTTTTAGTAAATATTAAAGGTTAACATGACTTATTTAAACTCAAAAATCATGAAACTATAGCTCATTATAGTTAGCAACCCATGGCCATAAAATTAAATCAAAACTTGTTATAATGAGAGGTAACAATTATTAAACGTTTTGGCCAAAATAGGGTTTTGGCGGCTTCCACGATTTCAAAAGATAGCAAGAAAATATGGGAACATAAAACTCAATGTACTCTATGATAAACAGGCAAATACCTCCAACTTTAAAGGTTTTAGGTCACTTTATGCTAGAAATATCGAAGAAGGCGATTACGGGTGGTGCGAAGCGCCAAATTCTCCAATGTTTGAGCAATCACCACAAGGTATAGGTGACCCCATTGGTCTTGAAATTCTCAGAGATCATTAAGAAATAAGTGGACTCAAATGATGGTGGTATATTATAAAATTGAAATTTCTTTCGTGAGTTACCTAGGTTTAAGTGGCAGAGCTCATGTGGGCCAGTTCTGGTCCATGGATCAGGAATGGTCCCAGAAACAGATCTAGTGTTAACACTGGAATGGAATGGAATGGAATGTGTTATGCCTAAAATATATTGGCAGACCATTGTTTGATATTGTGCATGCATATTAATGTTTGGCATAATGGAATGTTCTATGGTATTTGGGCCATAGATGTGTAATGGTCGCATGGCCCTAGTCTAACTTAAGGCGGAGTGGTGCACCATGGCCGGACAGACTAGGGGGCTGGGTTGCCTTGTTGCATGGCTATAGTGAATAGCTTTGGCCGTTAAGAGTTTGTCTCTGGGGAATAAATAACAACAAGGCAATATATGTTGGGTTATATTTATCTAAGGTTATGAATACCTTAATGGTTTAAAAACCATTGTATGTTAAAAAGGTGAGCACCCCTTTAATCGGGGGATGCCACCTGCGACTCCTCCTGCAGCATTGATGGGTTGGCCTGGGGAAAACCTGGGCCACCGGATCTGCTTCCGACCAGGCCGTGTTGCAGCCAGTATACTGCCACGTGGCTCTGCCACGTTGGCAAGGGTTCCCATCAAGGATCAGGCGACAGAACCAGGCAGGCCGGAATTGGCACAGCAGGCCGGATTATAGATAAGAGAATCCAGTTCAGATGAGGCCGGAATTGGAGTCTGGCAGAATCACCTGCCCTTCGGGGGCAGTGCCACATGGCTTAGCCATGATTGGAGGGCCTGGGTTCTGAGCAGCCGGGTTACAGGAAAGGAGAGCAGGCCGGGAAGCCAGGAGAAAGAAAAAGAGAAATAAGAGGCGCTTGAGGCAGAAGTAAGGAGATCTGACATAAGGAATCGGATTGAAGGATTCAAGGCACGAATATTTGTGTGCACGGAGTTGCAGCACGATTGGACTTAATTCCGGTAAGCCTTACATTCATGGGCTGGTAGATTATCAGCTTCATGTGGATGATCTGCGCTTGGTGCAGATCTTGATGGTTTACCTTAAAGAATTGAGGCCTCCTTAAATAAAGCCAGCTTTGTGATGGACATTGCTGGACAGATTATGTTGCCTTGAACCCATATGATTCTGTGAATTATGCCCCTCCTTCTTGAAGCCTTATAATACTAGTTTAAGAGGAGTCTTAAACGTCAGCAGTCCGTATCTAATATGGAGTTGTAGCCTCTACTTACTCTCTTACGGGGATGAGCTTATGCTTGTTCTCTCGGATGCCTCGTGAGTGCTGGTGAGGTAGGCTAATGGTATTGGTATGGGACAATATCATATGCCTACCGACAGCCCAGTGAAAGCAGAGTATCCATTGTACACCGGTGCTCCACTGTTGCAGTATCTTAATGATACTGGGGTGAGCACAGTAATTGCTACCCCAAGGGAGTTTTATGCAGGGCATGATATTAGATGAGCGTGCCTTGTCTAAATAAGAACGGGAGGTACTTGTGAGGTAAAGCTTGTCGCTGGTATGGGACAGGGGCATGCAGAACCAACAATCGAGTAGCCTGGGTCCTTATAATGCCTGCAGTTTCTCCCTGACATTGGGTCCACCATCGCGGGGGTTCTAGACGACGTACTGTCTAGATATGGCGGGGTGTGTCTGCTTGGCAGATGCTATGGTGCGTGTGGTGGATTCTATATGTGTATTCTTGCAGTCCATCAGTCATTGCTTCGTGTTGACACTACCGGATAACTCTTATGCATGTTACTAATACGTGGAAGCTTGTGCATGCTGTTTGATAGCTGGCGGAGCGTACGTGTGCATTTAGTTATCTTGTGTTGTCGTCTTGTTATCTGTATACGTGGTTTTCATGTATATAGCCTCGTGGAGTACTTGTTCTGTGTACTCTCATGGTTTGATGTGAATACAAATCGAAATTTTTGGTATTAAAATTTTGGTTCGTAACAGTGGTATCAGAACCTAAGTTGCGGCTTGGACCTTGAGTAGCCGCGATGGAGCACGGCGAAACTAGTGCAGGCGCACATACTGTAGCGGGGCAGGCGACTCCTATGGAGGAGGAACCTGATGTACGAGGGCTAGCTGCTCGCGTACAGGAAACCCAGAAGAACCTGGAGACCATGCAGACGAAGTGGGGCGAGGATTTGCTGGGAGTGCAGCAGAGCCTCAAGGCTGTATTAGACACTCAGACTGCTATGAGAACTGTGTTGGAGACCCTTGCTGGCACGGATGGCCTAGGGAAGTCTGCGGAGAAGGGAAAGTCTCCAGCAGTTGTGGTGGTGGACCCGGATGTACCTGGTACTAGTGCTGCTGTGGAGCAGTCACTGAAGAATTCCGGATTGAGCAAGGAGGACATTCCGCCCCTCAAAGCGCCGCGAAATCCCGGTTGGGATGGGAAAGGCACGGCCCGAGGGAGGCGATGGCTTGGATTGACAAGCTTGAGACCTTTTGAGGCTACCAATAAAGGTGATAAAGCCTGACTGTTCATTCTTTCTATCTTGACCTGAAATCGGACGCCTATAGTTGGTGGAATTGTCCTACCATGAAGAAGGAGGTGAATACCTGGTCCGATTTCAGGAAGTACTTTATTGGGGAGTATACACCTCAGCATGATGCTCGTGATGCGCTTGAGAAGTTGCGGTACTATAAGCAGACAGGTTCTCTCAGTGCTTATATCAATAAGGTACAGGGTTATATCCACAGGGTTGGAGACTTGTCCGAGGCTCGGCAGGTTGATTTCTTCCTAGGTGGCCTTAGGTGTTGCTCTCAAGAAGCGGATAATCGGGTTGGAAGCCGAGGATTTTGAGAGGCTACGATGTTGGCTCGTCGGCTTGGGAAGAGGATGAGTCTTTTAAGAAGGCGTCCGAAAGTTCTCAAAGAAGAAAAGGTTTTCAAGAAGAAAAATGCTCGAGCGACCTAAGCCTAAGTGCGGTGGAGAGTCCAAAAAGCGTAAAGGCGGACTCTAAGTCCGGTGGTCCCGAAGGATTTTTTTCTGCTATAGGTGTGGGGAGCACTGGGCACATTAGCCGTGAATGCTCTCACCCTGAAGAACAAGAAAACGATAACAAAAAGCAAAGCGTGACTGAAAAGGCTGAAGAAGTATTGGAATCTAAAGGCGGTTTCAGCCATTGCCATGGAAGGAAAGTCTGCCTTTGGATAAGCCATAAAGCAAGGACATCATGGATATGTTCTTTGGATGGGTTATTAGATTCTTAGGCGAGAATCATGATTGTGGCTCTTGACATGTTTATATCTTCTAAGTTGGTGGAAGAACTGCACCTACCTTGTGTAAAGACTAATAAGTACAAGGTATATGGGCCTTTTGTGAATGATTCTCGGTGGGAGGATCGTAAAAGGCTGTTAGGGGTGTCCTTGTGTATTCAAGGATACCAAGAAAAAAATTTTGACCTCTTGGATGTTGGCGGTATGATGTGGTGCTAGGGATAACATGGTTTCTGTGGGTTAACCCCTCTTGCAATAGATTGGAACACTCACCGGTGTGGCTGAAACCGCGATGGGCGTGAGATCTATCTGCAAGGGAGTCCATTGGCGGAGCTTCTAAGATCGTGTAAATTAAAGCTTTCAGGTCAAAAGCTGATGCGTAAATCTTCCAATCAATGTTTTCTTCTATTTATTGATGAATGTTATCCCGCTTTTGAGTCTTTGTCATATGAGTCTTGATAGTGAGGTCGTAGAAATTCAAAAGCGAGAGAGTTGCGAGGATCATTGTATGAATTTCAGGATGTGTTCCTTGAGGAACTACACGAAGGCCTTCCACCTAGTAGAGATTGAACATGAGATTGATTTAGAGCACGGATCAAACACATGTTTAAATAGCCCTTATAGATTGTCCATATTGGAGCAAGAGGAGGTAAAGAAGCGGTTCATGAGCTGTTAGCCAAAGGGTTTGTGAGACCTAGCAAATCCCCTTATGGTGCTCTGTCATTCTAGTCAAGAAAAAGGGCCGGATCAATGCGGATGTGCATTGATTATCGTTACCTTTGAATAAGATCGCGATCAAGAATAGGTACCCTTTGCCTAGATTTGACGAGATTATGGATAGATTAACAGGAGCTAAATACTTTTCTAAGTTGGATTTGTGCAGTGGTTACCACCAAATAAGGGTGAAGGAGTCAGATGTACATAAGATTGCCTTCAGGACCACCTTTGGTCATTTTGAATTTTTGGTGATGCCTTTTGGACTAACGAATGCTCCTGCTACTTTTTCCAGAATGATGAATGAGGTTTTTGCAGGGTGTCTTGATACTTTTGTTGAAGTATTTTTAGATGATATCCTGGTGTATAGCAAAACCTTAGAGGAGCATTTGAATCATTTGCGCTCTGTGTTAACTCTGCTCAGACAGCATAAGTTGTATGCAAAAATGTCAAAGTGTGAATTTCTGAAAGCACAGGTGGAATATTTGGGCCACATTGTATCTGGTGAAGGTGTAGCTGTAGATCCCAAGAAGACGGAGGCAATTCAGTCTTGGCATGTGCCAAAGAATATATCTGAGTTGCGTAGTTTCTTGGGATTGGCCAGTTATTATCGCAGATTTGTCTGGAAGTTTGCCAAGATTGCAGCTGCTTTGACTATGTTGTTGAAAACTAATGTCCAGTGGCAATGGACGGTGAAGCAGCAGTAGGCAATGGATATGTTGAAGAGGTTGCTGACCTCAGCACGTATTCTGTTGATTCCAGACATGAGCAAACCTTATGAGGTTTACATGGATGCATGTGGTTATGCCATTGGTGTTGTTCTCATGTAGGATGGTAGGGTGGTGGCGTAGAGAAGAACTATTCCACCTATGAGCAGGAGTTACTGGCAATGGTTCATGCGCTCAAAGTCTGGAAACATTATCTCCGCAATAAGTGTGAGTTTGTGTTCTATACGGATCATAAACCGTTGAAATTCCTGCAAAGCCAGGCCGAGGTAAGTCCAAGGCAAGCTAGATGGTTGGACTTTCTTTCTCAATTTCATTTTCATGTTGAACATCTTCCCGGGAAAAAGAATCCTATTGCTGATGCTCTTTCTAGGGTTCGGGAAGTAAATGTGATGGTTCAATGTGAAATTGCTTTGGTGTCCTGATTTAAGCAAGCATATGACTTGGATGCCTATATTTTGAGTATCGACATCTATCCAAGTTACACGATGCTTGGGATATCCAGGATGGACTCACGGTATCATAAAGTATTTATGTTCTTTTGTTGACATTTTGAGGAAGCAAGTATTGAGCGAATTCCACGATGCACCTTATGATGGGCATAGAGGTGAGTGGAAAACCTATGAATCGCTCAAGAGAATGTTTTACTGGCCTAGCTTGGAAGAGGATGTGCAGGGAATATGTAAAAGTTTGTGAAACTTGTCGGCCAGGTTAAAGCGAGTCGAGGCAAAACTCGGGGCTATTGCAACCTCTGCACGGCTGTGCGGAGGAGATGGAGTGAAATCTCTATGGATTTCATTGTGAAATTACCTCGTACTATGCATCACTATACTCGGATACTTGTCATTGTGGATAGGTTGATGAAGTATGCACGCTTTATACCTCGACAAAAGAATCTTTGATAACTTGGCGGTGGCCAAGGCTTATTTACGACATGTATTTCCCATTTTGGATTATCAAAGCTATTGTAGCGATCGAGATGTGAAATTCACTAGGAATTTCTGGCGTGGTGTTCTCTGCATTAAGATGCACTCTTGAGTTCTCTAGTGGAGATCATCCAGGAAGCGGATGGGCAAAAGCGAAAAGAATGAATCAGATTACGGAGGATATCTTTGAGATCTTATGTGGCCACTCAACAATCGGATCGGAGAACTATTTGCCTATTGTAGAGTTTTGCTTACAATAATGGGTTCTATGAGCATCAAGACTAGCCGTTTGTGGCTATGTTTGGGAGAAATCGAAGGACACATATCGCTTGGTTTTGGTGGGCTGAAAATTGATGCTTGCTATAAGTATGCTTGAAGGCATGGATGTGACACTTGGGTTGTGTCAATTGCATATGAGACAGGCCCGGGATCGGGCAAGGCACGTGCCAATTTGTCGAGACCCCGTCGAGCTACATGAAGGTCGGATGGTGTACCTTAGGTGTGGTCTTCCTTGCAAATCAAAAAGAAAAACAATATTGCCATTGCTTGCGGGGAAAGAAACCAAAACCCTCCCAAAGATCGATGGTCAGGTATAAGATTTTGAAGAAATATAGTGATGTTGCCTTCAAGTTGCAACTTCCACCGAATGTGGACATTCATCCAGTTTTCCATGTGAGCCAGTTGCGACCAGCTCTGGGGAAAGCTGCGAATGTTGTGCCTTCTCAGGAACACATGGTGGAGTTGGATAGAATTCCTACCCACGAAAAGAATATTGAATTCCCGGATAGTGCGGATCTGCCAAAAGAGACCCGGATGGAATTTACGGTGAAGTGGAAACATAGACACATCTCGGGGCGGCGTGGGAGTGGGAGATGTCGTTTCATGACTCAATATCTGGATGTTATGGCTCAATGGTCTGGAGCCGATTCTTGAGGACACGAATCCCAAGGGGGGAGTAATATTATGCCTAAAATATATTGGCAGACCATTGTTTGATATTGTGCATGCATATTAATGTTTGGCATAATGGAATGTTCTATGGTATTTGGGCCATAGATGTGTAATGGTCGCATGGCCCTAGTCTAGCTTAAAGGCAGTGGTGCACCATGGCCAGGAGACGGACTAGGGGCCCGGGTTGCCTTGCTGCATGGCTATAGTGAATAGCTTTGGCCGTTAAGAGTTTGTCTCTAGAGAATAAATAACAACAAGGCAATATATGTTGGGTTATATTTATCTAAAGTTATGAGTATCTTAATGGTTTAAAAACCATTGTATGTTAAAAAGGTGAGCACCCCTTTAGGGTGCTTTCCCATGGGCATAAAACCTCCAGGTTTCCTGAAGGTCTGATCTGCTTTTCTGATGTTCCCATGAGCTGAGAACCGGAGTGGCTGAGGTTAAGAACCTCGTTTATAAAATAATCCCGACGAATACTTTTGGCCCTGGGCCTGACCTCATCCAGGTCCGGCCGTCCATGGGAAAGCACCCTTAATCGGGGGATGCCACCTGCGACTCCTCCTACAGCATTGATGGGTTGGCACAGGAAAACACAGGCCACCGGATCTGCTTCCCACCGGGCCGTGTTGCGGCCGATTATCTCGCCGCGTGGCTACGCCCGCGTTGGCAGGGTTCCCATCAAGGATCCGGCTGACGAGAACCCGGGCGGAAATTAGCCGCAGCCGGCGGATTATAGATAAGAGAATCCGGTTCAGATGAGAGGCGGGTTGATGCAGCGAGAATCACACTTGCCGCCGAGGCGGTGCCACGTAAGCTTAGCCATGATTGGAGAACTGGGTTACGGCGGTCGGGATTCCTGAGGAAAGGAAGCGGTAGGAAGCGGGGAAGAAAAAAAAAAAAGAAGCGCAGGCAGAAGTAAGGAGATCGACATAAGGAATGGGATTGAAGGATTCAAGGCACGAATATTTGTGTATTGCGGAGTTGCGTACGATTGGACTTAATTCGGTAAGCCTTACATTCATGGGCTTGGTAGATTATCGGCTTCATGTGGATGATCTGCTTGCTTGCTGAATCTTGATAGTTTACCTTAAAGAATTGAGGCCTCCTTAAATAAAAGCCCGACTTTGTGATGGACCTTCTTTGGGCGATTATGTTGCCTTGAACCCATGTGATTACGTGAACTATGCCCCTCCTTCTTGAAGCCTTATAATACTAGTTTAAGAGTCTTAAATGTCGTGATCCAGGTATCTAATATGGGTTGTAGCCTCTACTTACTCTCTTGTGGGGATGAGCTTATGCTTGTTCTCTCGGATGCCTCGTGAGAGTCTTTGGTGAGGTAGGCTAATGGTATTGGTATGGGACAATATCATATGCCTCTCTGCAAACAACCATGGCAGTATCCATTGTACCGGTGCTCCACTTTGCGATATCTTAATGATCTTGGGGTGAGCCTGATAGCTTGCTACCAAGGGAGTTTTATGCGAGGGGCATGATATTAGATGGCGTCTTGGTGTCTAAATAAGAGCGGGAGGTACTTGTGAGGTAAAGCTTATGTTGGTATGGGGCGAGGGGCATCGCGGAACCAACGATCCCGAGTAGCCAGTCCTTATAATGCCTGCATTTCTCCACGACATTGGGTCCACCGGTCGCGGGGTTCTAGGCGATGTCTTGTCTAGATATGGCGGGGTGTAATGCCTTGGCGGATGCTATGAATGCGTGTGGTGGATTCCATATGTGTATTCTTGCAGTCCATCAGTCATTGCTTCGTGTTGACACTACCGGATAACTCTTATGCATGTTATTAACACGTGGAAGCTTGTGCAGGTTGTTTGATAGCTGGTGGAGCGTACGTGTGCATTTAGTTATCTTGTGTTGTCGTCTTGTTATCTGTATACGTGGTTTTCATGTATATAGCCTCGTGGGAGGCAGTACTTGTTCTGTGTACTCTGATGGTTTGATGTGAATACAAATCGAAATTTTTGGTACTAAAATTTTGGTTCGTAACAGAATGCCACAAGCCGGAACGGAATGGACTATATCTTCAAATATGATGAAATGGATGCACATACTTAATGCTTAAATGTCTCTTAAAATAATCTGCAGACAGAAGGTCAATGATAATAAGAACTAACAAAAGATATAAAATGGCATGTTCCTTTGTGGCATTCTTGGTTGTAATAACACTAAAAAACATAGACAAATGGCTAAGTTACAATAGTGTGGAAACGTTTGATGGGGAAAGCAAAGAGAGTGAGCGAAAGGACTATAGGTTTTTAGTGTGTAGGATAATTTGGTTGCTATTGTAGTTTTTTTTTTTCGTAGGTCTCATTGGTGTGTTCTATGACTTAGGGCTTATATAGTGCACATATTTTATTTTTAGAGCATCTTGTTTTTTGGCAAAGTTTCTTCTTGTAGGACATCAATTTAGCCTAGGTGTGGTACCATTATCTTTGCCAAGTGTAAACTCCTCGGCTATGGCAGGCTTCGAAGTTGAGAATAAGCCAAAGGTGCAACATGAATAGGTACTCTGATATGTTGGTCTGGTGAGGAATGACCATATATTGAGAGTCTAGGAATGCTAGTCTGCTGAGGAAATCTTGCATTGTAGGCTAGAGTCATGAGCTATAGGCCAAAAACTGTAGCAATCTAATATTTTACTAGGTTGAATTTGCTCCAAGCTATTTCAGCATTCTAGTTGCAATTTGAAGTGAACTTTCATAGGACGTCCACAAAATTGTGAGGATTGTAGGTACATGGTGGTGCAAGCACACATAAGGATACTAGACCTATATGTACATATAATTCTTTTTGGGCCTAGTGGTGTAGCTTCGGGTTCAAATCTTGGGAGGACTATAACCGGTGCATCTTGTCACCGGATTGGTGGTATTTTTAGATCATTGATGTCGAAATTATCCCCGATTTTCAATGATCTAGATTTATCCATGGAGTAATCATGTGAGAAGTGAAAGCACCGTAAAGTTGAAATAAGATCATCTCAATAATGCAATTGAAGGATTGCCACTTCTACATTCTTGATGTACACCATTAGTAATCCCTAAATGAATGTGATCCAAAGCCACATGCCTTGCAAAAGCGTGTCGGTAATTTAGTGGTGCTTTTACATAATAAATGTTCTCAAAAGGTCATTTATATATAAGTATTTCTAAGCACTTAACCTAATGCCAACCTTTACAAACTTAATTGCAACATGGCCTAATAGTGTTATCGGTTTTGTTCCTTCTGAGTGCATCAGTCTTTGTCAGCGAGCCATTGAGGATGAAAGTCCGCCCCTCGGGCCTGTCCGTGTCTGAGCATATCGGGCTCGGTATGCTCGGTTAGTTGTGCCCCATCGGGCCTTGCATGAGCCTCTTGAGCCGCGGCCTCTGTAGGCTTGTTGGGATCGTACCTCAGGGGGGGTAATGGATCTGTGGACGGAGTTATGCCCCCCATCCAGGCATTAACCTCGGTAAAATGTACTTGTGATTATGTATATAAGCGTGCGGTATGTCAACATCCTTATTGCTACTAAGGTTTTTCCCGAAAACCCTTCGGGGTGAGGGTTTTAATCACGGTAGTAATACGCTTTCTTTGCTCTCAAATTAAGTATTTAATTAAAGTGGGACAAATCTTGAATTTTGGGACTCGGTTGAAAATGGGACTCACACACCAAAAAGGAAATTTGAATTGATTGCTTGAATAGAATTACACATGACACACAAAAGAATTGGGTTACTTGTTTTCCTCATAAATTTTACAAACCACTAGTTGAGAAAGTTTTGGACTTCTCAATATTATCTACCCTCATACAATGATAAAGCATGGAGGTTGCTCATGGCCTTGTCCATCTCCCTTCTTGGGATCTTGTGTGTGTTGTCCTTAGCAATGTGAGAACTTGGATATGACCATACCACACACTCCACCAATTCCCTCCTTTGAGGGTTCGGCATAATTGCCCTCCACTTCTTCTCCCAGTGATCGGTGTATTGCTCCTTCAAGTTGCCCTTCTTGTGTCTCCCAATGGGCTCCCAATATTGAATTTGGAATCCGGGGCGCAACTCCTCTCCATCGGGCATAGTGGTGGTTACATCGGAGAGTGCCACCCCTAACCATATTGGGCCAGTCCTCATCATCGGGCCTTACTAGCACAAAGTATCCTTCCTTGATGTCCTCAAAGGGATCCCACTCGGGAAGATCAAACCACTTGGCTTTGAGGCCTTACTTCCCAAAACCACTTGGAACCCTTGTTGGGACCCGGTGAGCATTCTTAGGCGTGCTTGCACCTTGAGAACCCTCCCATCTTGACTCACGGCAGAAGAACAGTCTCTTAGCTCCCTCCCACATGGCTGTTCGGTTTCTAAGCATGTCACAACTTTCTCCCGATTACTTGATTAGGGAGTCCATTTGATTTTTCTTAAGAGTGGAGGTGTGCTTTCCATTTTAGAACATCATCCCGGTCGTTATGTAATCCTTGATGCCCTTCACTAGTTGGCTAGAGTCTTTGGTATCTTGAAGGGAGGTAGTGGTTTTAGCTGCCCTTTAGGAATGAGAACTTCACCGGCCAGACACCCCTTTGCCACAACTTCGATACCTTGTGCAGGCATCCACAACTTGTCACCTGGTCTCCACTTATATTGCATGATTGGTATTCCATCCCTAACCCAAAACTTGAACTGAAGTGGCTTTGTGTGTCTGTCAACTGGTCCTTACCATCTAGCAAGTATCCCTCTACAAATGATTTCCAATCTGCAACCTCATCCATCAAAGAAGCCATTGGGTTGGGGTCAATGCAGCTCTCAAACACATCCATTGGTTCGGGGAGAGTGGTCCGTTTTTCTCTTTGAGCTTGGTGGAGAAAGTTCAAAGAATCCATCTATATCATCATCATGCATATGCCCAACCATCATGAATCCCACTTTGACAACTTTGAATACTCCAAGCTGGCATCCAAGTATGACATTGCCCCAAACATCCATCTATTCTTGTTTTCTTTCCAGCGGTTGTCCAACTGAACACACATAGCTCCTCGGTGCGATTTCTCAAGTAAGGGGAAATCATCCCAAGTCCTCCTTGATTCACTAGACACCTTGGATGTGAGGTTTTATCGCCTTTGGTAACAAAGCGGTTGATCATCCATCAAAGCCTCAAAAATGGGTCTTGAAGGGGAATACCTCCTCCCTTCTATCGATCCTTTCTCTAGTGTTCTCGGGCACTTGAAAATAGAGCTCACATGGAAGTTTGGATCATCTCTCCATAGATCAAGCACAAAATGACCATATGTTCCGGTTCCATGACCATGTGTTAATACACCTTGGACTTACTTTCATCGGCGTTTTGACAGCAGCTTGGGTAAAGGATCTAGCTTTGGCAAAAAAAGTCTTGTGTTGGTCCATCTTATCATGAATTATACACAAAAATTTGTCCGTTGCATCTCGAGAAAATGTTCTCCACTTTGCCAATACAAGCTGTCTACATGATATTTGGTCCCTTTGGTGATCGCAAATTGCTCCCTAATTGCCATTCTTTCTTTCTCTATTGCGGTTGATGCAAGTGTATCCTTGAGTTGAATGCAAGTGTTGCACTTTGAGAATGGCATGTGTTGTAGGACACTCCGTCGAGAAGTGAGTGCTCCATAACTTGCTGAAATGTGATTGAGAAAGAGGCCTACCTCCGGTGTTTTCGGGATGGAGTTGACCTCCTTAAGGCACTCCTTTTGGATATAGTGTTGTGGCAACACTCTTTTGCACCACTTTTTTCACCATGCTTTCGTTCACCTTGACTTGTGGGGCATAGATTGAGACATGTATCTCACAAAGCTCTCGAGGCTGCAATGGCCTTGAGAGTATTTGCTCTAGGTTTCAAAGTGAGTGCATTACCATGTTGGAACAAAGCTGTGCCCTTTTCTAACCTGCTCCCGATTATCACGTAAAATGAAGACTTGCTCACCCCAAGAATCCATCTCAATGCTCTCATACATACCTTCATGCCCCTCAATTGATATAGTAGCCTTCACTGTATTTTCATCATAGCTGGAATTCCTACACAAGGGAGTAAATGAAATTAATCCTATCTTTTTGAAGCTGTCCAATGTATTGGGACCTTATCTGCCGCGAGGTCATCCACATTGTATGCTTTGCCTTTGTGCAATCTAGGTTGCAACACTCTTGACCCCTAATTGCCTCTAGGTTTTCTTTGGTTGGTGCCATACTTTCCACCCTTTCTAAATATTTGTCACTTCTAGGCCTCTTGGGCACCCTTGGCTGCCTTTTATGAAAAACATAAGCGTCTCTTCCTTGTGATCAAAGGATGCTCATCGACCACCAAATCTTCCACATGGTCTTGGGTGGGCCTTGGGGTGTGTAGTTCAGTAGGGCATTCTAGAGTATCACCATTCTTGTGTGTAATATATCTAATTGGCCATCTCAAGCCGAGCTTGGGACTCCGGCAGCCACGAGCACACAATGCAATCACTTTGGAGCTTCCACGGGACATGATTGTATCAACCGATAAGAAGCTTCACAATGCCAACTCAAGATGTTCATCTCCCGACCTTTCATCATTCACACTATCAAATGGATCAAGCTGCGGTTATTATGCCCTCTGCAAATCCGTGATGCGGCTGCAAGGGTGCAACAAAAAGGCAACCCATCTTCCTCCATTGGAGCCTAGGGCAATGCTCTCTGTTGGACTTCCTTGGCTCCATTTTACTCCTCTCACATGCTCCCTGAATGAAAAAGCTCACATTAAAACCATATAGCCCCAAACACCACAAATATGACCATATGAACCATATAAAACCATACAAACATATTAAATATAACCATATTAAATCATACAACCATATTAACTAAAATCATATAAACCATATTAAAGCATACAACCATACTCATTCTAAACCATATGTAAACATTGTAACCATATATAACCATTGAAACTATTCAACCATTGAAACCATATTAAATACATAAGATAACATATATAAACATATAACATAACCTTTCATATCTTGTCATGGCCACGTGGCGCCTCTTCAGAGGCTGAAAGCGTGGCCATGTCGGCTAATCCGCTACTTGCCCGTCATGGAGGGCATGGCCCTGCGTGGAAGTTTATTATTGCACTTTTACGAGGGTTGAGGGTGCGGCCGAGTGCTTGCACCCTCTTCCTCTCCCCGACCATTCTTCCTCCCCTGTTTTCTCGATCACTCTGTTTTTTCCTCAAAGCGCCCTTTTTCGATCGGTATTTCGATCGAACCGGCGATTCCAAGGCCATCTTATGGCGGGCCGGCTTGGTGGCGGATCGGGGCAGCTTCCGGTAGCCGAAGTTCTCAGCAGCCTTGATTGAGTGTTCGGCGGGCGTTACTGCTTTGAAGAAAGTGAGCCCTTTTAGTCTTTGCTTTTTAGTTTTACGTAAGTCCTTTCTTTGCATTTTTTACTTATATTACGTTGTTAGAGGCTCTTATTAATCCACGATACAATTCTGACCCGACAAATCCTTATTCACGCTTTGCTTTGCGACTATACCCACATGGAAGCCTCCTCCTCATCCGACAAATCTTCCGGTATGTTTTGTAATATCATACCCTTTTTAATCTCATTTCTCAATCTTTGTTCTCCAGCATTCTCTGTTTTTCTCATTAATCTCACTAATCTCTCTGTTATCTGTTTTCCCTTTGTATTGTTTTACGTTTTTGTTATCTTTTTTGCTTGTGGTTGAATTGAATACATTTATGCAGGGCACAAGTGAGAATAGTGGTTAGAGTAGTAGCAAACAACCGAGATAGAAATCATCATAGGCGGGTGTTAGGAAGTAAGATATTGCGAGCATTAACAGAACATAACTAGGAATGTCTTTCTCCCGACAAGAACTAAGAATAGGAATTGCTTCCGAGAATCTCCATTTCTAACTCAAAGCAAATCCCGCTGCGGGGAGACATCTGAGAATGGAGTGGCGAGTTGAGAATATTTCAGCTTGCCAGCCGTCCGGGGAAGTGCAGGCCTTCTTCTCGACTCGCGAGTGAGAACTTCTCGACTTCCTTGTGAGAAGAGGGAGTGTACACTCTGGACTTGTTGGCGGTTGAGATTCTCGACTCGCGATTCAGATTTACGGACTACCCAATGTCTTCACATTCTTTAGAAGCTGCTGCGACCTTCTCGACTTCGTGAGTCGAGAATGTGACTCTACCAATGGCCCTTTGTGCGGTCGCGGTGCCTCCACCCGGTCGAGCCACTCTCCTTGAACCATGCTCGCCGAATATTGCGAAGAGGGGCTCGGCTGGGTGGAGGCCTCGGCGACTAACCCGCGAAGGTGCTGGCGCTTTCTCGACTTCGTGAGTCGAAAAGCGAGCTCTAGTGCACTCTAGAGCTGGCACTGCGAGGCGATCTTAACCACTCTCCTTCTATCTTCCTCCGGACATTGCGAAGGGAAGTGGTTTTCCTTGTCTGCGGGCCAACTCTTACAACCAATTCTCACTGTGTTGGTCGCGTGGCCTCTACCCAATCAAAGGCCGTCTCCTTGAACCATCTTAGTCGAATATTGCGAAGGGATGGGCTCACGATTGGGTGGAGAACCTCGGCGACTAACCCCGGGATTGCTGGCAGCTTTCTGGACTCGTGAGTCGAAAGCCTTGAGCTCTAGTGCACTCTAGAGCTGGCTGCGAGCGATCTTAACAACTCTCCTTCTATCTTCCTCGGACATTGCGAAGGGAAGTTGTTTTGGTGTCTGCGGGCCAACTCTTAACAACCCAATTCTTCTCTGTTTGTGGTGCGATGGCCTCTACCCAATCAAAGGCGAGGCTTTGCTGTATGCATTCTCGGCTCGCGAGTCGAATGCCTTACCCACCGGCACTCCATGTGTACCATCCGGAGTTCGATGGCTAAGGCATTCTCGACTTGCGACTCGAAATGTCGAAACCAACGATCGCATTCGACTAATTAGTAGAGAATCCTCTAGCCGAACCAATTCTCATGTGTGTGGTGCGGTGGCCTCTACCGGTCGAGCCCCTCCGGCGTGAATGTCGCGAAGGGGAGGGGCGAACAATGGAGAGCATCTGCAACAACCCGCGAAACCATAGAGCTTCTTTGCGCATTCTGCGCCTCGCGAGTCGAGAATCCCTTAGCCGACCAATTCTCACGTGTATGGTAGCGGTGGCCTCGACCCGGTCGAGTCACTCTCCTTGAACCATCTTAAATCGAATATTGCGAAGGGAGGGGCTCGGGGCTGGGTGGAGGCCTCTACAACTAACCACAGGGGTAACCCACGAAGAGCAAGCCAAGGCTTGCATTCTCCAACAACTTTTGCACTTTGTATTCTCATTTTTTTAGTCCCAAGTGCCTCTGGCACATGCGAGCCACTCTCCTTGAACCATCTTCCTCGAATATTGCGAAGAGGTGGTTGGACGACAGTGGAAACCTCAGACTAACTACAAGAGGATGCATTTGAACCGCATCTCACGGGCCTTAGACCTAGCACGATCTATGTACAACATTCCAAGAAAACACTCCATAAAAAGACACCTAAAGCGGAACTGTTCTATAACCCAGAACCATTGTTTCCTTGCCGAGCTTCTCTCAACCCAGAGAGTAAATCATCTCGAAGCTGAAAAATCTTTGGACAAAGGAAACAATGAATCCGTCGAGCTTATCGGCGGTTCCATTATTTAAACCTGACGGCATGTTCTACAAGCGAAATAACATAGGCATCTCTGAAACTCACCTCTTCACCCGGTAATTCCTTGGGCCCTTTGTATCCGCGGATCCATTTGCCTCACCTAGAGTCTTTGCTTCTTACGTCGGTCTCATCAAGAGTGTATTAGCATCTAATACTTGTATCAACTGCGATTCTCGTATCCCGTTCCATGGCCCTTGATGTAGAGTTCCGTGTGCAGGCGGCTCCTCTCCGCTCCCTACCTTAGCTCCGTGCTCATCGATCAAATCAACTGCTTGCAATAGGGCCAGCGGTCGGGGAAAACACACACATGCAAAGCGCTTTGTTAGCGGCTTACAGCGTCGCGGCGCCCATTCGGAAGTAAACTACGATCGATGCTCCCCTCCGAACTTCGAGGTAGCCAATGCGCGATGAAGATAAACTACGCTCCGCTCACTAAGTCCCTTGATGTGATTAAATTTGAAATATTGTTTGGGGGCTAAAAGCCGACCGTCTTTGTACCCTTAGCTTCGCTTTTTTCATAAATGATTGCATGTCCTTAAATTCAAACTAAAGAACACGCCCGATCTTTTTTTACATGCAGTCCTAAAACTCACAGCGGAGGAAACTTAATTCTGAGAGGGGTCGAAGAGGATGAGAGGGCATCTGAGACATGACTCCGTCCAAAAGCGGCGCCCGGGAGGAGGATGCTAGTTCTAGCGGCGGCAAGAAGAAGAAGACTAACACCCGGGTGAGCTCGAGGTTTTTCTTTTGTCGAATACCTTAAGCGATCCATCCTTTCTTCTTGCGGCATTCACCTCGGACTCACTAGTGATCAGCGGCGAACTCCGTTCTTAAATCATCGAGGGGCTGGAGGCGAGCTTCTTGACACACCAGCCAATTCTTGGTGGTATGTCGAGTATCAACAAGTGGGAAGGAGAAAGATCTGTTTCTCCACCAAAGGGACAAGAAGAGCTCAGGAGACAAGTACAAGAAAATCGGTGTTGTGCTCTCCGGTCTGGTCGGCGCCCGGGTCGAAGCATTTAACACTACATGTCGAGGGGCGCGGAAAAGTAAGTTCTATCACACCAAAAAATTAGCGGTTGCAAATTATTCTCACTCTTCCATGAGCAAAGGCGAAGAACACACGAAAAAAGGCGGTATGCCTTTAAATTGTCGAGAACCTTGGGTGGAAGGATGCGGAAGGGATGAAGGAGGCGGAACCCTAACATCGGGGGAGCTTGGAATGGAGATTTCGAGTCGGGGAAAAAGCTATTCAATCAACGGGGGAGCTTCACTTCTCTTGTCTTTGAAGACTCTACAACACTCTGCGGTGGGGAATGAAGTTGTGGTTCATACACAAAAAGTCCACCAAAAAACAAAGATGGGGAAGATGACACCACACGGGAGGAATCGGATGGCGAAGGAGGCGAAGATATGGTCGACTCCCCAATAATGGATCGGATGATCGGTCCGGGATTTCCGCGAGAGAGGGAGCCTGAAAAATGGGCGGTGGCTCGGTATTATCCGTTGGGAATATCACACAAAACTGCTTCTTTGGACATTAGGCGGTGAAGGTTTGCACGGGAGATGCGTCTTGTTCAACCCGGGAATTTAATCCGGCACACATCTTTGGAGATTACGAACGATGGTGCGACATCTGTTCGCGAGATCAATGCTGCGGATGTCATACCTTTTAGCGAATCGGCCGGTGAGTTGTTGTTCAGGTTGGAAGTCGAGGAAGATCGAGAAGGAAAGGGCGTCCGGTTACGGGTTGTAGGCGGTCGGCATTCATTAGAGGCGCAAAGTATTGCGGCGGAGAAGGAGGTGCATAAAGGATCAAGGATAGATATGCCAAGCGAGAGTCACGAGTTCTTTCGGCGGAGACGCCCGGCAACCGGCCAGCATTAGCCTTTGCCCGAACACAATAGCGGCCCGAGTCGCGAGCTCACGTAAAGGTAAATAACTCTCTGAATCCTAACATTTGCCGATTATCAGGGGGTTTCTCGACTCGCCCGGTCAAAAAGCGGTAGGTAAAATCTGAAAATCAAAGGATCGCGAGCTTTCTCGACTTCGCGAGTCGAGAAAACCAGTAAAAAGAAAATTAGACATTCAAGGGACTTTCTCGACTTCGCGGTCGAAAAGCCCTACCATCTTAACGTTTTCCCGATTATCAGCGGGGTTTCTCGACTTCGCGCGAGTCGAAAGCCAGTAACCTGAAAAATCAAAGGATCTGCGAGCTTTCGACTCGCGAGTCGAAAACCAGAATAAGTAAAAAGAAGGGGACTTTCTCGACTTCGCGAGTCGAGAAAACGAAACTACTATTCTTGTTTATTAGGGTGTTTGTAGATACTTTCATGCTCGACATTGGTACATTGGTGAATCAGCCCTTATCGACCCGGATCATACACGCTAGGCAGCGATGGAAAGCATTGGGTTGTCCTCGGCGTCCTAAAGAAAGCAGGGCTCCCTCGGATAAGTGGAAGACCTTTGAGAAACTATGCGGATATGTTATTCTGCTGGAGGGACGAGGAAGATGATGAGGGAGAGGAAGAAGAGGAGAAGAAGAAGAACACCAAGGAAAGGCGGGGAGTCTCTCTCGGACCAATATGACCTCATTCTTAGCGAAGGTGCAGGAGAAATGGGCCCGAATATGGGCTCAATGGACAAGAGGCAAGTTGAAGGACAGCAATGGAGAATTTCCAAGCGGGCGGACCCCAAGTTGTTTGACAAGCGGTTCATGAAGAGGATCTGAGGGCTTGGCCGGACAAAAGCGGCTTGACCTACAAGGCAAAATCTTGGAAGGAACAATCCTACTAAGGAAGACCGGGAGTTCTAAATTGCGGGGCCTTAAAGGATTATGCCACAGTCCTAAAAGCGGCGGCGTCGCGTTAGAAAGAAGGCATCCGCGGAGTTACGCAGCGTTGCATCTAATGAATACCATGATTTTGATTATTACAAAGGAAAAGGCTGCCCTTGATGAGGAAGACATGAAGGAATTGAACCGTCTATGTCAACCCTACATCAACACCAAGCTGAAGCGTAACGTCAAAACCCTTCCTTTCCACGAGCGTCGCGATGGCAATTACGAAGAGGAAGCTTGGATTGAGGTGGTCCCATTTAAAGGCGACGATAGCTCCCCCCATTTCGGTAACTTTGGGACACAAGGGATTTGGTGGTGCAGGCGGCACCTGGACCCGTGGCACTATTTGCCATCAATATGATCGAAGACCCCACCCTTTTTATGACAAAGGCGACATAGAGCGGTGGTACAAGGCGTGTAATGCGGACATGGACCGACGGATACTTTCGGTTTCCTTGTCTTTTTGCATCTTGGGCAATCGGACAAGCTGCTGTCTCCCAATGGGCGGTGATATTAACTTCACCAACAAGATCATGCACTCCATATCTGAACTTGATCATGAGTGCGGACTTGGCTTGCCGAAGGCACCAAGCTTTGCCAACATAGTTTTGGTTTTGATTTCAAGATCGTGATCGACACGGATAAGTGGTGGTCTAGCGAGCATCATTATCTCGACAAGTTCATGATCTCTCAAGCGGATGGAACCACGGAAGGGGCAGATTTATGGAGGATGTTCCATCGATGGACAAGGTCGGCAAAGATGGTGCGGCGGGTCCTATACATAGAATTCCTATCCGGCCAAGAGTTATCAAGTACTTCATAACCAGCTTGGTGAGGAAGATCAAATTGTATCGAGTGGTACATGAATGGCCTGTTCTCTCTCGGGGGGCTATCTTTGTTTGGAATGAAACCTATATCCGTGGTTGGAAATAAGGACATGGTTGAAACCATTCGGTCATACACGGATGCTTCATGAGCATTTCAAGGGGAGGAAGACAAATGGAAGCGATAAAGGCGGCGAGGGCGAGGGAGACAAAGGCGTGGAGGCGAGAATGTCGAAGGTTTGGACCGAATCTTTGCTGCGAACACATTCTTGAAAACACGAGATTGAGGTGAGTTTACTTTGCTCTATCGGTGTTTCTCGACTTCGCGAGTCGAAAAACTTCGTTCCTTTCAATACCTTTTCTTTTCATTCTCGACTTCGCGAGTCGAAAAAACTTCGTTCCTTTACGGCGGATGTCATCATTTTGAGAATTCAGTCAGCGACTCCGGATCATTGTCATTGGGCGGCGGTTCCGCGTCGCGAGGAGGAGAATGAAAAGGACAAAGACAATCGAGCAAGACAACTCCTCCGCGGCCGAAAAGGACACGAAAAGATAATGATCCCGCATTTGGATCCCGATGAACCCGGATATATGGTGAGCCAAACTCCAAGCGGGATCCATTTGGTCCCGCCAAACTTGTAATATTTGGCGTCAATGGAGTATTAGCTGCGGTATACCACGATAAAGGCGTCCCGAGATTAACACCTCGCGAGATCCAGGCCAAAGCGGAGCATAAAATAGTGTATCAGAGGCCTAGAGCTAAGGAAATTGTTGAATGGTGCACAGGCGGGGATTGAAGTGGGCATATGGTCTTGTATGGCAAAGAAAAATATTGTCAATGTTCTTGGTGTTCTCGGCATTTCAATTTTGAAGTTCAAGTTAGTTTGGGGAAGCGAAAGGGTCGAGATCATGTGGGACCTCGATCCGTCACAAAGGGAAGCATATAATGGTGAAAAGGTTGGGCCGGGGTTTATGAGCAATTCGGGACTATGGCAAACACAACCGCGGCCCGATCATAGGCGACTCCGCCTACAAGTGCTATCATAGCAGCGCAAAAATACAATCATTGCTAAGCCATATCGACACGAAGAATATGAGGCGGATAGGTGGTTGTCCTTGGTTGTGTCTGTCTTAGCGAAATCCGCTTTGCCATTCTTGTCGCCCGATGTGCTTCACGAACTATCCAGAGCCTCCGCGGAACCCGATCCGAGAGAAGGCGATCATGAAAGCTATGGGCGACAAATATTTTTGGTGAACAAGAAGAGTGACCTCTGCTTTGGATAGTCAAATTGTGTGAATATTGTAAACAAGCGTGAACACATGTATTGAACATTTTGTAATGAATATACTTGTATATTGAGTTTTTATTTGCCTTTCTCGACTCACGCAGTGAGAAAGGCATCTTATCTGTTCATGAGACCATTTGTATGTTTGATTGTGTGGATGGATGCAGCCACAAACTATTATGATAATGCTTGTACATTCGTTTCACGGGCCTTTCTCGACTTTCGCGAGTCGAAAGGCATTATCTCGTTAATGAAACCATTTGTATGCTTCCGGTGTGTGATTGGATGCAACCATATTCTAATGAGAATGGTTGTACTTTCACTTTTATGGGCCTTTCTCGACTTCGCGAGTCGAAGAAAGACACTACTTCCGTCATTGGATGCGGTTGTATGGAATGAATGTCCTCCATTGTAATTTGATTTCAACATTCTTTTCTTCGTTTTGACTAATGGCACGTAATTGTTAATCATACTCTCCTTGCTCCGGTGGTTCGAGGCCTGAGATCCGACCGCGAGCACGGATCCCTTTCGGGCATCCACGAGAGGCGCTTTCGGCGCCGCAGATCCGCTCAAAGGCGAAAAAAAATACCGTTACGGCACATACCGGTCCGCGCTACACTCTTGCCCGGCCTGCAGGATAAGGTTGCTTTCCTTGAATCGAGAGGTTGCTTTCGCTACACCACAGGGATAAAGAACGGCCGAAGAACAAAGAAAGTCCGGGGAAGCTCAAAGCATCTTGCAAGCATTGCATAACATCCACGGAGGTTGGGGAAGGAGCATATTCGATGAAAGGCTGCGGGGAGCCGAGTGGAAGTCGGGTGGGCCAGTCGGCCCGGTAGCTCGAGAGGCACCTCCGTGAGGCATTCCACACTCTTGAGGTTGCCCCAAGGCTTACGGTCGGCGTGAAGCGCCGCTAGTTAATCCCCTAAGGTGGACCACCTACCAAGATGATGTGTATTTGTGACGACAAGACCGCCATGGTCTCTGCGTCCGATGTAAAATACATTGTACCTATTCCATTTATTAATAAAAATTCTTTTTCAACTAGTTCTTTGGTTTCAATCTTTAATGAATTTCCTTTGTTTCAGTTGCATTGTTCTTGTTCTCGACTCGCTAACCAGGGAAAACTGCAGCAAAGCTGGAATGCAGAGTTTTATTCAAAAATTCGAATTAAGGATAGTTTTCGGGTCGAGGTGCTTCTTTTTATGTAAATTAACAGGGTTCCGAAAAAAAATGGGAATGGAATGAGTCCCACTTTAATTAAATACGACTTTCTCTCTTTGTACTTGGGTCCCATAGGCCAGTTGGTCTCCGTGGACGATAAAATCATATTCTATTCTATTCTATTCTTAGATGAATGCCTCTGCCTCTATAACCCTATAAATGGCCTCGAAAGAGTGCAGTATGTGGTGATTACCATTCTGGCATACAGACAGATGGAAGGAATACCAAATTATAGAGCTTAGGACATCATAACATACAAAAAAATGAAGCTAACAGCCCAATAACTAAAAAAAGGGGGTTGCATACTGTTACACTATAGAAGTACATCGATGCCAACAAATTCTTGCCCTTTGCTTGAATGAATTTCAGTACACAAAGGAAGATTTTGAGATTTCAATAGATTGTCCAAAAGGGAAAATTCTAAAAATGCCTTAATTTGTGTGTACAATTATTAAAATGTCCCAATATCCTATGTATTTGTCAAAATGCCCTATTACCAGATCAAGAACTCTTTTACACTTGCATATCACTCATTAAAAACATAGACCTTCAAATCCAAACCGAATCAAATGGAGTAAAATACCTATGTCATCAAGACTGCAAATTCGGGGGGAAAAAACATAGGGCAAAAGAAGATACTTAAAAAAGAAAAAAAGAAAAAACAAAACAAAACAAAACAAAACAAAACAACTTTGTGAAGGTTGAAGATATGCTTGAAGGATTCAGATGTTTGTGGCCTCCAATTTATTACACAAGTTGAAGAGCAATAAAAAAAGGAAATTGCAAGTACTATATGGAAACACAAGTTTAAACTTGCGCTCCAGTAGTTTAAATAAAGAAAATGAATAAAGAATTACATGAGCATCTGCAATAGCAACAATGGCCTATGATCAGCTGCTAAAAAGCAGGACGAAATTCGATGAAGGGTGCTAACAAGATGTTTGTGCCAATTTCTTTGGTTGGCATTTTGACAAATTAAAATAGAGGGCATTTTGATACAAATACAAGGACATTTCTAAAAATTTCCCTAAATATAGACTTCATCCTTCTTGGAATCCCCTTTTTCCTTCTACTAAATCAATGGGCTATGCTCCCTCACTAAAAATTTCTGATTAAAAGATGCTGCTAATACCAACCCAACAAGTTATTTTATGAAGGAAAAGGACTAAGCTTGAAAATACTCTTAGATAAATCTTCCTCCTTTTCCTGCTTAAACACAAATCAGTAATAGTAACTGTGACAAGGATAAAGTCGGAATATCCCAAAATAGCCTAAGGGTATATTCCATGATATGCTCCCATCAGCCAATCAAATCCCCAGGAAGGATATTCCAAGAGACCCTCCACAGGATAAGCCCGTACCGGCAACCCAATTAAAATGAAGTACAAGGATGCATACAACAAATGTCTTAAAATTACAAACAGTTTTATACGTCGGACAAGACCAGTAAAATTTCACAATCCTAAAATGTACATTCCAATGGAGCTCCAACATTGCTGCTTTGGTAACTGATGTTTTGTATGGCAATTGAAAGTACATCATATTGAAATTGTCTCACCATTGCTAACAACCAATGGAAAGCTCTCACTTTTAGTTCCGACTCTTTTAGGCGCGCTGTAATTTAAATATAAAAATCGAGCCATTCATTAACAAGCACATCTATTCTACAATCCAGTGCTGGTATGGACTAGAATTTTGTATACTTCAGCAATTAGGCTTCCTAACTAGGGATGCTTCTCTCCTTCTGCAGATCTGGATTCACCCTTGTGTTTATCCTGCATTATAATACATGAGACCTGTAGGAATTAAAAACCAGTGACAATGCTTCCACAATCATACCTCTTCTTCTGCCTGAAGTGATGCAAGAACATCACGTACAGATGGATCATTGGGGTCCACTCCAGGAAGCTGCATTAATCAAATTGACTTCAGGCGCTACATAATCTTTAGAATGTCCTTAAATAACAGATGGTAAGAAATTATTACCGAAGCAAGGACAGAGGACACAAAACTCTGGTCACCAAGTACTCTGCTCATGTCAGTATTTGCTTCTCCACTACTTTCCTCGTGCATTGACATTTGGAGGGCTGCATAATAATTTCTGACTCAGTTTCAATAGCACCAACTTCTGCATTGCAAAAATAATAATGCCTACAAGAAATGACTAATGAAGGTCAAGGAACCTATATTCATTGGAACTTGAGTTCTGGCGTAATAGCATCCTTAGCACGCAAAATAATAATAGAAGGTAAAGTTCAAGCTCTTATACAGAAAAATGGCATACCAAAAGCTAAATCTTGGTCATCTCCAACTGCTTCAGCCATTGCAGTATAAAACTTGCACCAGATTCCGTCATCGACATTGCCAGAGCTTGGGCAAGCAATGTTGTCTCATCATCCTGTATCAAAAATTATGTTAGCAATAAAACCAGATATCATCCAATAGCACAAACTAGGCCCAATTAAATCACCATGGTAACATCTGCCCCCTTCTCGGTAGAATGTGCTGCCACCTCAGTCATTGATATATCTCCAGAAGTTCCAGCTTGATCCTGCGTAGATTTTGTAGATTCTTCTGCAGCCCTTTTAGCTGCAGCCTCCTGCCTTGCACGTTCCTCCTCCATTGAAACACGTAAAGCAAGAGCAAGCTCTGGGTCCAAATTTGGATCAACGCCAAACTCGAAACCGCCTGTTCCACCAGCTGCAGCAGCCACCGCAGCTGCAGCACCAGCCGCAGCTGCTGCTGCAAATCCACTTCCACCTTCTCCATCGCCAGTAAAAACAGGGGAACTGGGAGGGAGGCATTTTACGAGGACCCATCAGTTATATGGTTGCATATTTATGAATCATTGACTCAAATTTGAAGTTGTATATACCTGATCAACACGTCAGAAAGCATCACACCAGAGGGTACATGAACAAGATGGCTGTTATCATTACTACTGACAGCCCCTAGTAGTGCCTCTAGCTTTTCTGTCTTCCCATCATCCTCCTCTCCAAAGCTAATTATGTCAAGAGCAACATTGTTCTTCTTCAGTTTCTTCCCGATACTCTCCAAAGTCTTTTTATCTGCAGCCAATGGACTGAACATATATCAAGTCATTAGCTATGTGGTGAAAACAAAAGTTACCACTTTCATCTATTAGAATCACATGGTTCACAAATTTGATACACCCCGTAGAATTGCATATTGTATATCCCTGTACCTATCTATATATTTAAATCCATGCATAGAATAGATTCTGTGAAAAAATACAAATTTAAGTCTTCCCAGCAGATAGAAAGACCGGGCAACGCAATGTGCGTTGCAGCAGTTGTATGATCGAGCCCATGATAGATATTCTTAAAAGACACTGCAGCACTTGAATTGACTGGAATGCATATTATACGCACCTTCCTGCAAATAGTACGATTCTTTGTCGTTGATGTTTGTTTTGGCGATGCTTCAGCGCAAGCTCTTGTGACTTGGACTCCTGATGTGAGATGCATTTCCCCACCTATATCTAGACCTAAAGCAAGACAAAGTGTAAGTTGTGACACAAACTATGGAAGTTTAATTAACCAATGTTTTTTAGCCTTACCATGCATGCAGGCAAGTATCTTCCCAAGATCACTAGTGGGGGTCACAAGTACCCTAACTCCTTTACCAGCCATTGTTAAGACGCCCACTGTATTCTCCGGATTGGACTGTGAAATTTCTTGTGAGACAAGAGTACTATGAGTAAACTAGAATTGGTAAAATGTTAAAATACCTGGGTTTTAGCACCACAAATGAGATTAACTGCATCTGCCTGAGACTGGAACCGATTTGGAGAGTAATCTCCATTTCGCATCCATTCTGAATTGTCTATGCAGATCATGGTAGCCTGCAACGGAAGACATTTTAAATTTTTTCAGGACAAGGCAAAAACTTGGGAAACCTAATATGGATGCAGATGGATTTATAGACACGGCTGATCTGAATCAAGCCGTTCTGAACAGAAAGCAACACAAATTTACGGTATCATCGTACCTCGAGAACCATGGCGACTCTATGGAGCGTTCGCCTTCAGGCTTTACCGAAAACAGACGTAATTAGGGATGAGGCCGAATTTGGTGGAAGACCGTATTCCCACAGTTAGTACAGGTATTTGGAGTGAAATACACGTTGAGGGGCGGCGAATATGCTTTGTCGAGTATAGTGAGAAACACAATATTTCAATAAGCTAGAAAGAGGCAACAAGAAAGAGACTAATAGAATGTGAAAAAGCAGGAGGAAGATTTGAAACAAATAAGCGTACCTCTTTCCCTTACATAGACGTAAGGAGCCTTTGCCTAAAGGTAAAGGGTAAAGGTTATGCCGCTATCTCATTCTTGCTTTCTCATTGATCCACTCCACCCGAGCAATCATCTTGACACACACGTTAGCGCACAAACAATAATTCTATTATCCAATAAATCAATGCTAAATCATAAGTAATTTCTTAAACCAGCCCTTAAGGCTAAAGCTCACTATCCAACCGGGCTTTCAAAAGTAAAAATCTTCAAGATAGTCCATACAAATTTTAGGCTATGGAAATAAGGAGGAATTTGGAAGGTTAGGAAGAGGCTTGGGAGGAACAAGAAAGAGTAACAGAGAGGCAAGGATGTGGGGTATTGATCGTCCTCGATCAAGGAATTGGATGGCAAAATAGCCAAATCCATGGTTACATCCATAGTTGAGTCCACAACTAGAAATACTCAAGTTTAGCCCTTAAGGCTAAAACTCTTTGTTCAAGTCCAGCCTTTAAGGTTAAAATTTTTTGAAAATAATATGATTACCAAGGCCAACTATTATGTTGTCTCAAAGTGTTCTTTGTATTAGACATAATAATATAGAGGGTTGAGATCGAAATAAATGCATCACAATTTCTAAAGAATCAAAGTTTTTTGGCTAGGCATGATAAAGGATTTTGAAAAAGAACACCTTAGAATCCATAAGGCAAATTACGTTTCAAAATTCAAGCGTTAATTTTCGCTTGTTGGAAGCAAAGATTTAGCAGAAGCAAAGGTGATCTAGTATCACTGCAAAGTATCAACTTCAACTTTAACTTCTTAATCATGAAGTATAACATGAAAGGAGTTGCTTTGACAAGGCAATGTCATATCAATATTTAGCATAATAACAAGGTTTTACTATAATTTCATGGTGTATTTGAATGGATGTATTAATACGTACCTTTATTCAGAGTGTAATAAGAATTTAAAGAATCCTCATAGGCAAGAAGACGTTTGCACCCATTCCTTTGATGAATTAGAGCAATCTTCTTCGTCCACTGCTTGGGAGCTGAACAGCCTTAGCCCATTTCCTTGAATTGCATAGGGTGCACGATATTTCACACCTAATTCCTCTCGAGGAAGGTTTGCAATACCACTTCAATCTAATTCCATTACGTGCTTATAGCACTTGCAAACTTTGTTGGAAGGTGCATACAAGTTGGAGGATGAAAATCATATGAAAGCTTGTCACCATAAATTCAACTGGACAATACTCGCATTGTTTCCTCTGAGAGGAGTTCCCACTTGCATCTTCTCCAAGACTAAATATAGAAAAAACCTAAGGCTTGTGCAAACATTCTCTTGTGCAAACCTATCTAGAAGCATCCTCTAACTCGAAATCATGGCCTTCAACTCAGAAACGTCATTGACACTAAGAGAAGACCGTAAAAAATCCACAAACATTTCTTCTTTAGATGTTTTAAAATGTAAGTTATCTTTGATCAGCCATGCAAGCTCTTCAACTCTAGTCAACCTGCATCCTTGTGCTAGGCGGAGTGAAAAAAGCGGACCCTGATTCCTGGCATGTGGACAATAAACCCTAAACTTGCCATAGCCAAATTCTTCTATATCCATAAAGTAATTACAACAAAAAATGGTCGAAATTGTTGGGTCTTGAGCAACATTGCTAGCCAGAGTTGAAGATGCATTTGGCGGATTAATTTTCAGCTTGCGTTGTAGTATATGGACTCGCCAAACTAAGAAGGAATATACTAAAAAAGAAAAAGTCAAAACAGAATTAGAGTAAATGGTGTGGACTTCCTTTTTTGTACTTGATCTAGCACCATTAAATATTAATAAAGACAAGAGGGTCTGCTGGTGGCCAAAAAGGTAAAGAAATGAATGTCTCAAAAGAGGAAAAGGGATCATAGGCATATACAAAACACCATATGGTTCTTTCAGACCCTATAAGTGGGTGCATTAATGAACTCATAGGATATAGAATCATTGACAAGCTTTATTACTAACTTTTATTCTCTCTTTTCTGCTAGATCTAACTAGCGTGGACGATAAAATCATATTCTATTCTATTCTATTATTGTAGGCACTTGTGATAGCATTTGAAAAATTAAGTAGTGTAAGCCCTTATGTGCTCTACTTATGAGAAAATTTTGATGTATTGTCAGGTTGGAAGTGTGAGCGTTTAAGAGGTTGGCCAATACTGAATGTTGACATATGCATCATGTATTCCATTTGTACAATAAGCTATTGGTTAGGTCCTTTGAATTGGAAGGAAAATAATGAAAATTATTTCTTTAGAGATTGATATTGATAGTCTATAAAAAGTAGACAACTGCCAAATCATTTGGTGCCTTTTTTGCAACTCAGTAAATGAATAACTCTACAACTTTGCTCTCTCGAAATAATGGTAAAAAACATAACATGTAATCTAAGAGTGAGTAAATACAATATGAATGCTATGATGTTTGAATCTCAAAGAATGTCTCTAACATGAAATGTATATGTTTAAAGTCATATTTTCCAATTATTTTCAATGAATATATAAGACTTTGTGGTGCTTAGAGAATTCATTCTCCATTTGTTCCTATGAACAATTGTTAATTTTAATAACACCTTATCCTAAAATAGAGCGAGACAAATTCTCAATATAAAAAATAGACGATTCCATGACATTTTACTTGCAAATTTCTATCCTAAAACAAAGTAATTTGCATATTTTAAAAGAACAAAAAGGACTTATGAAAAAAACTTATCAATTTCCAAAAAAAACCAAGTCCTTGAAATAAAAAGAGTTACTTGAACTGATGGAGGTCTCACCAGAAATGTGAACTCTTCAGGGATCACACTATCTATCTAAATAATGGGATTATACAATGCTGGAACTCGGCAGGCTATGTTGCTTCTAAAACATCTTCCAACCCATTAAGAAACAAAACTTCCTTTTGGCTATTTGTTATTGACCAGTATTTTAAGAGGCCTCTAATAACTATTCTTGCAAGCTTGAAGTTCTTTTCAACAAACTGTATGCAATATGAGAGTTCTTTGGTGGAACTTCGGCGGTATGTTGCTTCTAAAGACCCCTTAAGAAATAAAGCTTCATTTTGGCTATTTGTTATTGACCAGTATTTTAAAAGGCCTCTAATAAGGCCTCTAATAACTATCCTTGCAAGCTTGAAATCCTTTTCAACAAACTGTATAATGCAATATGAGAGTTGTTGCTGCCTCAACTACTGTTCACGCTTCTGCCCATACGTCTGGTGAGACTGGAAGACGTGTTGAACGTATGCCATTAAAAAACTCTTCTAAGAGTGTTGCACGTGTTGGAGGTTCCTTGGGTCAGGTGGTGTGCTCTGGCCAATTAGCGCTTTCAACCCTTGTTGGAGGTTCTGAGGGTCAGGCAAGACCCTCTTTGTCTACTGAAGTTGTTGCTGGGCTAGTAGCACCTCCAACACATGTTGGAGGTCCTCATGTCAGTTTAGACCTCACGTGCATGTAGAGTGCTCCTCTGATTCTTGGCGCGAACTACTCGTGGAGGTAGTGCTCGGTTGGTGGTGCAATCAACACAAACTAGTGTACCAGCAGGGCAAGTGGTACGTCCAACACACGTTGGAGGTTCCTCAGAGCAGTAGGAGTTTCCCCCTCTTTTTCCCTAGTAGCCTAGGATGATATCCTCTTCAACCCCCCGAGTTGCATCGACCTCACCTTTAGATCATCTGACACAGTGGCTCGAGTTACAGGTGTGTGGTTCTCTGAATGTGGCAAAAGATCAACGTTGCTTTATTTTGGTGTTTGAATCTCCTGAGCCGCTGGTCAACTCATAGAACGAGGTGTTGATCCTCTTTGTAAACACTTGTTGCTCTATCCACGCTGTGTTCATGAATCCTTTCCACTAAGCCAGATACCTTACATGCCCCCTTCTGGTTTGCTATTGAAGATTTTCCTCCAGAGCTACTGGATTCCAAGTTTATTTCTGCCATTGCTAATGAGATTGGACTCCATTTACAAACTCTATAACCAATGGCATCATCAAGATTTGTGTTGCAAGGCCCGTTCATCGTGATTTGCCTCAAACAATTCTTGTCCAGAGCGAGCCCATGTTCTTTCCATTTAAGTTGTCCTTGTTGAATGGTCCTGAGCTAGCTCTCATGTTTTCCGAAGCCCCACTCTTTGATCAATATCGCAAGGTTCACTAGCAGGGTCCTCCATCTGCTCCTCCGGCACTCCATGCTCCTAGATCATCTCCCATCTCAATGGATATCTCTTACACCCACAGTGACTACCCCCCCCCTTCCTTCGGTTGCAACCCCTCACCTCAGTCTCTGGATCACCAAATGTTGAGATTGGCTGAAATTCAGAGATTGCAAGAGCAAATTGAAGAGGCTCGTGGATAGTACATGGACATTGATCGGCGTGGCATCCACCCACTACCAAAACATCCACCGGCTCTACGTCAACCACAAAAATCAGCTAAGGGATCTAATTCCTCTGCATCCTAGCCCTCAGTTCCTGCTTTATGTAGCTCTGCTCCTCCCATTGCATCCCACTATGGTCGCCTTGATCCACTTCAGTGGGCTGATTTGGTTGATGAGGTTACTGTTGTGCCAGATGCCTAGACCTGATAGTTAATCGTCACACCGAGGAGACATCCTCAAATTCCTTTGAGACACCAGTGGTCTCATCTGAATTGGCCCCATCACAAGGTCAATGCGGTTAGTTTCATGGAATGTTCAGGGGGTAGCCTCCTCTCCCCTCAAGCAGAGTCGCATTTCTTTCTACTTATCTAGATTGGTTGCTCAGTTTGTATGTCTTCAAGAGCACAAGTATCGTAAGGGAGACATATCAAAGCTTGCAAACATGATTGGTCGAAGGTTTAATGTCCTTATCACAGCAGTTGATTCTGCCAGTGCAAAGGTGATGATAGCATGGCTTCCTTTCTTGCCAGTTATCTTCACTCAGGCTCATTGTTTTGGTAGTTGAGCCCTAATTGTATGGTAGGAACAAGAGGTTAAATATGGTTTAATTAATGTTTATGCCCCCAACATGCCACATTAGAGAGCTTCACTGTGGGCCTCCTTGCGAGGGAATATCTCAGCTTGGGCTACCACATTTCATATGCTTCTTGTTGGGGACCTTAATATGGTGGAAATGGAGTCCGATCGATTGGGGGCTACCTCTACAGTAGTGTCTGATTTTGAACGTCAGCAATGGCTCCGTCGACTCCATGACTGCAACCTCTCGGAGATTGATGGTGAAGGTGCTTTCACTTGGTGCAATGGTCAAGTTAGTGGGGGTCGCGCAAGCTCCCAGTTGGATAGAGCTTATTGGAATGCAGATGCAGCTGTGGCACTTCCAGGTCTCTTCCGGTTCTGTCTCAGAGACAACTCAGTTTCAGACCACCATCCACAATTCCTTTTAGACGAGCCTCTGCAACAGCGACGGCCTGGACAGGCGTGTTTTCACTTGATCTTAAAGGATGCTGACTTTCAAGAAGGCTGCAAGAACACTTGGACAACTACCTTCAGCCAACGTTGAGGCATGACTAGCATAGTGGATGCAATTGCGGCAGTCAAAGGTTTTGCTAAACAGTGGGGCTGAGCATCTACAACAGTAGGTCGTGTTTTATTGGACACCTTGTATCAGGACCTGCTCCATTCTCGTTAGGGACTTCTTCCATTCATGATCATGATATTTTACAGATCCAAGCATTAAGGAGGAGTAAATCCAGTAGGCAAGGATGAAGGCAGGTGTGCAATGGTTCCGTGATGGAGGCCGTTGTACATGCTTCTTTTTCCGTGCAGATAAGAGGCATCGCATGATATCAACCATGTCCTCAATGCTTTTGTCGGATGGATCCGTGCTAACAGAGCCAACCGAACTCAAGCAACATCTGCATAACCAACAAACCAAATGCTTGCAGAAGCCTTGGGGATGTCACAAACTCCAGTCCAGCTGAGGATCGGCAGAGGCGGCAAGAGCATCTGAAAGGGCTCTTCCATCGATGTCAAAGGGATCTGCAAAATGTGTGAGAAACATGAATGCAAACTCTAAAGAACATGAATGCTTGAAAAGTAAATCAAAGCTCTCCTTCGAAATTGTATTAGTGCATAAACTTTTTTCCAGCCCAGTCTGCTAACAAAAAATACCTTAAAGCCGTTGTTATCTCGAACAGAAATGATCTTTGCCCTCATCAAAATAGCGACGGAATATACTCAGACCTTTGCTTCAGTGAAAACAAAGGCAAAATATGGAGCCCTCAACATTCCTCGCATCCCGGCCATGCCTTGCTTCATTTCATAACCCTTGCTCCGTTAACGATCAAGGTAAAAAATAGAAAGGGAAAAGTGGCCACGAAAAAAGAAAACGTTACTGTCGGCCAGAAAAAAAAGCTTACAGCTTCCATCAGAGCAAAATATCCCCGAAAAAACTTTTTGCCTTCGACGAAGAACGGGTTTGGTGACTTTCCGCACCGCTCTGCTTTGGCGAACTCTGGCCACTTTGCTGTTTTAACCGACGGGCACTGCCCACAACCAAGAGAGATAAAGTTGCTGCCGGAAAAATGAAGAGAAACAACGAAAATATTTTGGAAGAAGCGTTTTGGCCGGAAAACCAGTTTTTTGCCGGAAAAAGCGTTACATCCGGCGGCCGGAAAGGGGACACCGGCGTGAGAGAGAAAGGGCAAAAACTTTTTAAGTAAGTAGATGCAAAGCAACTTGAGATTGTCGAGGTTAATGGCCTGTTCACATGCATAAAAATAAAAAAACGCCGGCTGCAAAGAGGCGTGACATCCTAAGCAGCGCTGCGGATTTCATAGCAGTGCTGCAAATTTTTTTGCCGTTTCGCGTACACCCATCAGCGAAACTGCAGCAGCTAGAATCTGCTGCACCGCTGGTCACGCCCACCTCCATCGCTGCTGCTATTCCAGAAGCTCATGTGAATCTTACATAAATCCTTGATCAATAGATAAGTTTTACAAAATGGTTACCGTTGGAATAGTAGAAGATTTTATAATTCAAGCCTGAACAGTGGCGCATGTCAGTTACAAGTAAACACTTCAATTGTAAGCTTTCAACTTTGGTATCTAAGCCATGTTTATAAATTACGAGCACTTTTGTTTGGGGACTTGCATTTCTTGAATGTTTTGGGTGGAACTCTTGTTAATCCAGTTTCATTTATATGGTATATCGTGCCATTTATAGCAGACTATTCCAAAAGCAAGGCTCACCTCTGGGATAAGGGGTTCGGGCATGTTAACTGCATTACTTGCATAAACTATGCAGGGAGCAGCTATCAAGCTCCTATCATGAAATTCAAAAATAAATCTTGAACTATAGATATTTCCAGGCCCATCTAGAAGCAAAAATCTTGTTCCTGCTAAAGGCAAATTAGCCCATGTAGCTACTTCCATAAGTTGCATCTCACCTTCTAAATTAACAGGTATAACCATGTTGGCATCATAACAATTTGCCTTTGACATTAATTAAGACTTGCCAAACATGGGACTACTCATATAAGAATTTTGCACAAAAAACTGTTCTCAAAAATTTGCAAAAGGATGTAATACAGAATGAACTATGCAATTAGAAGACTAACTTCGTGTGGTTTTGGCGGCTCTGAGGCTAAACCTAGCTGCCAAGTAAGATCTGAGCTCAGGCACCTTATTGATTTGTTCAAGCAACTGTGCATCCACGACCTTCTGGGCTTCCTTTTTCTCTGGAGGTAAAGAACTTTCCTGCAATATTGTTCAATGTACATTTAATAAGTTTTTGAAATAGTTGATACCCAAAGCTCTCAAGTCAAAACATACCTCCTTTTCTTTCTCCTGTTCAAAGAATTCGGTCTCGCCCTTTTTCATCTTCTCTACTACTCGCTTAAAATATGAATCATTGAACTTACTGACATCTACGAAGCTGATGTCGATCTTCGTTGATGTTGCAATAACATAAGCTTGGTCTACCCTCCTTACGGGTACACCATTTACATTGAAAGGACCTGTGCCATTTGCAAATATCAGAATCTGCATGGCTTAACTAAAGTTGCAACAAACAAAACAAAAGAAACCTCACCAGTAATGAGCAGGAGTCCAGATTCTAGCTGCTTCAGAAACACAACTCTCTTGCCTTTGAACCTTCCAGCGAGTAAAATGAGTACAGTTCCTGCAGTAATACTTTCTCTGTAGAAAACGAAATGCAACTAGTGAGTGAATTATATCATGCCAAGGTATCTTTTACTAGTTGAACCTCTCCACAAACCAAGTAGACGTACAGAACCAGCAAATCACAGAAGATTAATGTAATCAAAAGCAAAACACGTACCTCAGCTTGGTGGGTTTAATCTTACGCCGATTTTTGATGGGTTTTGGAGCATCTTCCGCAGGGAAAAACTTGGGTGGCTTTTCCTTGGGTATTTCCGGCTTTTCAGACTTGATATGAGTAGGAAAAACACCACCATGCTTGGCCTTTATCGCCCATAATCCCTTTTTGTGGTACATCTTGGATCTAGAATGACGGCCAATACCCTTGACGAGCTCGGCATTGCGAGAAGCATGGGGCTTCTTGGACGAAGGCGCCATAACTGAGCGAGAACAAGGGCAACTAGATACAATCTTAAACCCTAAAGTCCCATTGTTTATTCTTTAGACACTTTCTTGCAATTCGGAGCTCTTTCTAAACATGTTCTAGCCTATACAATAAATTAAAGGGCAATTTGCAACAAGGTTTTGCCCACTAAGGGTTGCCCTCCATGGCCGGAGAGTGAAGTGGCTTAAATCATAGTTTAAAGTCATGTTTTCACAATCAATTCAAATTGCTACTTCAAAATAATAGAATACTTGATATCATGACGTTTTGGGAATTGGCCTGTAGAAATCTTTGGTGCTCGACATGGAACAAATATTGCAGAAGCATAAGGACAAAGAGTAAAGAAGCGAGAGAATGGGAATACATGTTTTGCCTAAGGCACACATTGTAGCACATTAAGACAGTCTAGATGTGCCATTGTTTCAAGGCATAACCATCTAGTTTTTTAGAAAATGTTACTTTCATTTTCCAAATCCATATCCCCAGCCCACAGCAAGCAACCTGTAAATATTACCATAAGCATAACATCAAAGAGGCCATCATTATGCCACACCATTGGGCTCACAACTTAATCATACTGCTTTTAAGAAGATATTTAACTAGCCAGTGATGCCTGCATCATCTTTTATGAATGTGTTGTCCATATTTTTAATGTGTTTCCCTTTGATGTGAAAATACATATAGTATTATATCTAACTGCAAGCCCTTCAACAACCATGAAAGATACAACTTTTCATGACATGCTTTAAACAATCAAATCATAGGCCATCACAATCCAGTTAGAAGTAATTTCAGTTCTATTATTAACCTGTAAGAGCATACGGAAACACAATTATTATACAAAACAAAGATATTAAGCCCATTTTCAGACTCAATCCGGGCATGTTCACCATTTTAAAAAAGTGAGTTAAAGCAATGAAGCTCAAACCTGATTAGACAGTTTCCTCGCATGCAAGTCATGTATTGAGTCGCATGCATTTCTTTCCTTTCAAAATCCTTCCTTTTGAGCTCCCATTCATGGAAAGTAGCCACAAGTAGTCGTCATATGAGTAAGACAACTGTAAATTGGCATCCCCAGTCAACTTAAACTTCTGAACAAAAATAGAGACTTGTAGTATTTCCTATTTCCTTTCCACAAGCTTAATTTTCCACGGCCCAAACAAATTCGTTTTTGGATTGCTGCTTAGGTTCTTCAAGGATAACTTCACACTTCCTTAGTGCTGCAGCTTGCTCAAATTATGGGGCAGCAACTGTGTGAGCGATGTCATGCTTCCCACCGCATCTAACGGACCCGTAAGCACTGGGCTCGTCATATTGTTTGCCTACAGTTGCATCAAATTGGAGCTTCGGTCTACCTTGCCAGTTACCGGGTTGAAACATCCACGACCGAGAATGCATGTCGATTGGCAAGCATGCCTGATTATAATGCTTTTCATATTGTTTGCCTGCAGTTGCATCAGATTGGAGCTTCGGTCTGCCTTGCCAGTTACCCGGTTGAAACATCCGCGATCCATAATGCAGGTGACCGCCAGTTTACAAGGAACAATAGATAGGGAGCCATTACTAGCATATCCTAGGTATATTCCAGTATATACCTGACATATGCCACAAACCCATATAAGTGAGGGTTTGCCCCTCTAGGGGCAACCCGAAAATACTCTTATACAAGAATTTGGCGTGTGCACCCCTGGGAGTCGAATCTAAATGCGCCATGTAGATCCCTATGTATCAAGATATATACGGGGTGAAAACTTTGACATGATATGCAATTTCTTCTTTTCAGGTTTCCCTTGCGTATGATATCGTCCATGAAGCTTAGTCAAACCACTGGTCAATTATTTAGTCAGTCCCCTAGCGAAACACCTGCCAAATTTGTTGTTGAATGTCTGGTCAAACTCTAGCTCAATTTTCCGATTAGCCTAATGGTAGAATGATACGTTAGGGATGATTAGGTCTCAACGTAGAATTACTAAGTGGATTTGATCTTTCAAATTTATTTATTGCTGGATATTATGAAGGTCAAAATATTGAAAAGCTAGATTGGATAATTGTGCAAGGTAACAATGGCTGTGATACTTAAAATATCTTCATTTTGCGTTAATGATAACTAACTTTGGATATTAATTAATATAGTAATCCATTATAGCAAAAGGAAACTAAAAAATGGCAAGGAATATTTGTACTATGTGGAAACAGTTGACTAAGCTCTTATTCTACACGTAATCTTCACAACGAGGAGCCAAAGGGGGAGTGTCTATTGCTAATAGTTAGCTAGTGGTCGCCTATTGTGTGTAGTGTGATGTAGTGCATGCAATGGTCGTAGTATAGTGTGTATAGTGTAGTGCATATGTGGTGTAATAGTGTGTTGTGTGTAGTGTAGTGCATATGTAATGTGTATAGTGTATGTGTACTATAGTGTATGTAGTGCATGTGTAAACAAAACCAACCTAATTAAACAAGGACGTGGACTTAATAGACCATCTTCTCGCAAGTACCAAAGTTCACAACAATATTTTATTTCAAAGCGAAATTGACTATGCTCTTGAAGCGAGTCATACAATGAACAAATGAAAATGAGTATGGATTAGAGACCAATTTGTATGTCAATTAGTAATAAAACAACTCAAATCTTTGGGGCATGATGCAGTATAGTGTACGCTAAAATGAAAAAAAAATAGGCCAAGTTCCAAAATGTGAGATTGACGACACGATCTTCACGATCTTGGTTTTTATATCATAGTGAACTGCATAAGAAATGCCAATAAGACTTTCAACATAGTCTGCAAATGTAGTAAAATGAAAAATGAGAAAAAGTAATCCTTGGGTCAAGCAATTAGACAAACAAATGTTTCATGAAGCTGCCACATACAAAGGGGGCAAATGCTTGGAACATAGATTGTTTAACAGACATGCATTTCAGACTATGCCACTGTAATTGTAATCAATATGCAAAGTTACATAGCAATCACTATCCAAATATTTATTTGTCTGGATGCTCTAGTTTACAGGGCAAGAATAGCTTCCGTAAAATGTGTATTGAAAAAGGTATTAAAAAAGGAAAACTACTTGTAATGATTTCACTAGTTAAGCTTTTTTTCCCGATCAAGTAGATCTCATTTTCTATCTCTTGCTAATGTTTCATAGTCTCTTTCCTTGTGACTTGTTTGTTGCATATGGATCATGCATGGTGCAAAAGATCAACAAAGTAACCATAGGTATTTGTTGCTAGCCTTTCATAGAATTGAAATACTCCAATTCTATACATGTTGTATAAAAGCTTAATTTCTTTTTATTTTGAGCCTCGAAAATATGCACATCCCATGTTGCATTTTCAAGCTAAACATATTCACCAATCATGACCTCCATGATACAACATTTTTTCTTCTGAGGGCTTTCTGACTTTGCATCGTTCTCCATGTTCCCACACTTTGCATCATTATAGATCCCATTCCTGATCACCCACTGCCGCCACAAAGTGTTATTACACTCAATCATGTGGCTTTATCATGCTTCAAACCCTTATATTGCACATCTTTAGAGCAAGCAAAGATTGATCATGTTGGACTCATGCAATTATTATTGAATTTTATGGCAAAAAACATTGCAAGTACCATTGCCTATAAAGTAACCAATGATTTGTGCATGAATATGCTTACCCAATTCTATAGAGCCAAAATAAGTACCATTCATCTTGTGTGGGAATATGCCTTTACTTCTCATGCTATCAAAATGCTCTAAGATAGATAAAATGCTCTAAGATAGATAGATAGTATTTTAACGTCACGCCACTAGACACCATCCAACACCACACTACATTGCTTCGTTAGGCCCTGCCCCCAACCACTTTATATTGCGTCTGTGGGTGGACCTAGTGTGTTACCACCAGACTAAACGAAGTACCCTCGTTATAATAATCATTACATATGTATCCACTTTTTCATTCCTTAAATAAGGCTATTTATTTTCTGTTGTCACAAAATATAACTCTAATATCTCTAGGCTGAGCGCACCCCTGGCACCGACACCTATGCTTCTATTGCATTTCCAAATCCAAATAAGTAGAGTTGCGTGCCCATATGAAGATGACAAGAAGTATAAGCATGGGAGCTGTACTCCTTCCCCATTTGGAAGAATTTAGAAATCTTGGTGAGATATGAGGTATCGGTATATAGCCATGGATTTAGGCCACATAGAATTTACTTGGGGCCAAATTGGATCGATTTGCAAATTAAGGTTTTCTTCTCTGGTATGAAATTTTGCTTGGTCCGGCATCATTCTGGATCAAACGGCGTAGGAAAGGATCTGTTTAATTTTCTGAACAATGGATCAATAGGAAGAGAGCTAGAAACAGCAAAAGGGGCCTTCGGCAGATAAAAATTGGGAAGAAGATGAATTGGGCATGTCTAAGAAGCACGGATTTGGATGTTAGGAAGAAAGCGAGATCCTTGAGCTGCCAATCCATTTGCTTTTTTGCATCGAGCGTTGAGCATATCATTTTTATTTAGCCCGGTTGCTTCGACAATCGGCCTCCTTTTAGAAGACAACAGCGCACGCGGATCGCGGGGAGGCTGCGAAATTGGTTTATGAGCTATCGGATTGATTCCTATTTGGCAGAGCTTCTTCTTTGGCCTCATGTTCCGTAATTTTTTCACACCATTGTCTATCTGCCCTGGTAGCTGCACTTCTATCAGAGAACATCTGGAAATTCACTTCTTTGGGGCACACTGTGTCGTTTTGCACCTATTTGAATGGGGATTTCTTTTTAGGTATAAAAATCTACTTGGTCCCGCATCATTTTGGATTGAATTAATTTTTTGAACCACTGGATCAACAGGAAGAGGGCTAGAAACAGCAAAGGAGGCTTTCTGGGCAGATAAGAATTAGGAAGAAGATGAATTGGGTGGTCAAATTATTACAAACAATGCTTACTTCCTCTTTTTTCTCTGCTTTATCTAAACTTCCGTGATGAAATTTGGAGCCCATTTCACAATAAAATTGCTATTTCACGACAGAATTGCTGACAGAGGATTCTAATGGAGAGGATTCATTACAAAAATAGGCCTTGGCTTAAAAACTCATGGCCGAATCGGCCTTGGCTTAAAACTCATGGCGAATCGAGGAGCAACAATTCCGCCAATGTCTTTTCTGGTGTTCGCTTTTTTTCAACGGTATTTCTGCTGTGAAGGAAAATTTTTAACCAAGTAACTGGCGTTTGGTTCAAGTTTTATTGCAAACCATTGATCTGGCGAATATTCTAGGTATTGTGCCAGATCAATGGCCATTAGAATTCTGAGACAAAAATTGCATGCCAATGTCAATGGTGTAGAACGAACCTATGGTTGCACCGGAAAAAAAAAAGAAGCAACATAAAAAAAACCCAATGGTGCCAATTAAAAGCCACCATAGCTTCAACACTAGTCACATAACAAACTACAAGGCGGAATGAAACAGAGCAGAATCCGATATGATCCTTCCTTCTTCAAATTAAGAGTGCAATCTTGTATTCACATAACCATCTGCTGCAGAAATCCCTGCCTCTTTCTGTTGGCTCTACCCTTCGCCTTCAACTGGACTAAAATCTGGACTAGATTTGCAGATACTTTTTGCAGCTCATCTCCTCTGAGAATGCTGAGAATGCGATGGAGGTGTAGATGCGGAGGTTGGGATTTGCGAAATAGGTCATGCAAAGGAAGAAGAAAATCTGTGTATGATGCGTCTTTCGCTCCTTCTATGCATGTCATATTTGCACAGTCGGTTGGCTCCAAGCCGCAGAGTAGGTCTCAGAAAATTTATGAAGATGCTGAAGTATCACTCTGGAGTATCTCTGACATTCAACCGGCTATGGCTATGCATTCTGGAGCTAAAATCCTTCACCGACCTGGCGATTATTTTCATGCCGAACCATTAGCTCTGCCATACCCTCCGCCGAACCAGTAGCTCCGAAGCCTTAAACTGGCTTCTTGAATCCATGCCAATCGTCCACTTGTACCACAAAACCTAAATACAGCAGAAGCCACCCTTGCTCGCTCCACCGCCCCTACTCTGCAGATAGAAAACACAACGAATATGGGATTTCAACCCACAAGCAAGCAAAGCTTGCTTCACCAAAGGCAAAGTCAAACTGCCCCTGCTGCACCTGCTCGCTCCATGCTGGTATCCATTCCTCCAAGCTCCTGCAATCGCCTCAGCCAGCCGGAATCCTTCAGCGCTGCTATCAGAGCGACCATCTCTGGCCCAGGCATGCGGGGCTGCGTTGGCCTCCCTGTCCCAGACGACGCCTTCTGGACGCATACCACAGGGCAGGACAAAAAATGGCTCGTGCCTTCCAAATTTGGTTGGCGCTCCTTATCCTTTGCAAAAAGAACCATGCAAAAAGGGAGTTCCAAAGCCCCCAAAATAGCAAAAACCACTCAAGCTCCTCCCACATGGCAAATTATACGATTTTTTATACAATACCATACCGAAATCATAGTCCTAACCACTGCCTGAAAACCCTCCCCCAACCCAAAACGAAAATAGCACAGTATATCGAAATGAGGGTATTTTTGCAAATGTTGTCTTAATGCCTTGATATTTCTAGAGTTGTTTTTCAAAAACACTTGCTTTAGGCTAGATGGTTCTACTGCGACACGATATCTTATTCTCTTCTATCACATTTTATTTAATGGATAAAGAAAGACACTATTTTTATTTTTTTTTATTTTTTATTTTTTTTTTTGAAATACTCCACCATAGTCGAGTTTAAATGCTTTTTGGGAACAAATCAATATTAGAATACAAGAACACTTCTTGATCCTATGCATTGACAACCACAACCTAACTTTGGCAAAACGTATCTTACATCAATCTTTTTGCCTTTTCTAGCCAAAGTTAAAAATCTCATAGCTAAAAGGAATTTTAGTCTCATAGGCTTTCACGACTTTCTAACTTCATATTGTGAGTCGATATAGGGAAATGTCCATAGCGGCCAAAGATACCTCTTTATTGACTATAAATTTTAGCATAGATAAAAAGAAATGTTCGCGGCAGCCCTGGCCGCCACGCTAAATTTCTTGTAAATATTAAATAAGATGTTCCATGTCTCCTCAAGCCCTACATTTTGCATGCATATCCAAAGTGGTGGTCCTTATGAGCGTGAGATTGAAATTCTTTTCTTACTCAAGGACTTGCTCTTAGACACACCTGCCACTCCAATATTTGCAATGTTGCGACATGCCTTAATAAAACTAAAAAATATTATAGTGCCTTACTCTAGTGCTCCAAAGGTCCTCTTGCAGCGACCATTATACTCTATGAAACTAGAAAATTGCCCACCGTTGGTGGGCTTTCTGTGTGATTATACAAAGGCAGTTCAAGCATGAAAAACATTAGTGATTATTTGAACAACTTCTTATGTTCAAAATGCAGTACATCAGAACTGAAATTGTGATCGGTGGGAGGTTGCTGGTGTTAATGAATATTTGATTATGTTTGTCTTGTAACTTAGTTAAAATGCAGTTACTTGTTGCCTCTATCAAGAATTATCAATTTATACATGTATTAGGCTCTCAAATGTATTTGAAGTAGAAAAATCTGATTGTATCTTTTTTAGTGTATGGTAAGACATGATTGTGTAGTCTTTGTGGTTGATGTTAGGATTTGTATTTTGTTTAATAGATTCTTTGATTCATTGACGTATTGTATTGAATTAACTTCTTGGATTGTAATTTTTTGTCGGCCTTGATTCATATAATTGTCATGTTATGCAGGACAATGTGGAATCCATTTAAGCTTTTTTGCTAAAATATGTTGGTATAATTTGCCTTCATTATCCTAGAAATAAATATTAAATTAGATTGTTATTATTCAATAGGTTTGTTGGATATGGTATTTGTTGTACATGTGTTCTTATTTCATGCGTTCATTTGCATTGTATCCTAGAATTTTTTTTAACCGTCATTGAAGGCGGTGGCCCAAGTTTTTGCCGATGAGAGTCTTATCAATTATACATAGAGAATATATCTGCAGTGTGTATTCGTGTAGAATGAAAGCTTCGTTGGTATATTGTTTAGAATTGAATTGTATTCATTAATTTTTACCTTTTAGAAATTGATGTTTTGATGTGGCAGGTTTGACGCCATGTTTTTCGATGTTTAGTGTTGAACTTTTTTTTTGCAAAGTTTTTTTTTTTTTTTTTTTTTTTTTTTTTTTGAAGAAGCGTGTCATCAATATATTAAAAGAATGGTAATGTTACAAAGCAAGTGAGGAGAAATGAGAATCGCCCCAAAGAGACGATGATACCTCGACCTCCACAACAAACTCACGGAAAAGCTGTAACTCTCTTGGCCACAAACCGATATCACCATCTACAACACCCAAGAAGTCACCTTAAAATGGCAAACTTCCGCTCTACTACTCAGGGAACACCCAGAAAGCTTTGAAATAGCTTGTACGAGTCGAGGAATCGGAGAGGCTGCGGAGTGTGAATCCCCAGAAAGATCCAAATCAGCCACACCAACCAAGCCACGCGGATGCAAGGCTTGCTGCATAGAAGCGGCCAAGCACCGAGGATACACATGAAGTAGCAATCTGGCGGCTAGTCAATCTCACTGAAGCAGGCTCTAACCCAATCCCGGGCAGCACGCAGTGTGAGGGTATAAAACCGGACAATGCTCCACAGTCTCACGATGAAGGCCACAACAAAGGGCGAGGGCTCACACCGGCCTAAACCGACTCACAAGGGGCATTCACCACGATCGGTGATTGCACCACACGCCCGCACCCCTAACCTTGGTGGGGAAGTGAGCTCCATGTCCGCGTCAAGCCGAAGCGCCATCGAGAACCGGAAGGCTGCGAGACCACTTGCACGAAGGGGCGGTGTGTCATGAATAGCCGGCACCGGTAAGAAGACCGCACAAAGCAAGAAGACACAACATCCGGATGAACCTTCCAAACATGCACCACCACATCATCACGAGGGACTATAGGTATGTGTGGCGGAATACTCCCCGCCACGTGCTCCCGGATAGCCGATCCACGCCCCTCGGGCAAAAAGCGAGCTCGAAAAAACTCCCACCCAAGCTAGGTGACCACCCCAATACCAATCCTCCAAGGTGAGCCGCAGGCTTTCGCCTCCAGCGAACTGCGTCAGAGCATGCGCAGTGGCAGCCAAGGGCAAGTCTTGCGGGGGGAGTAAAGGAACCCACGGGAAAAGGAGAAGAGTGGTGATAAAAGCGAGGCATAATCTGGCTGGAAGAGCACTGCGCACATGATCCCAAGCCCGCAACCTCTCACGTGAGGAAAAGGGGATGCATGTGGGAAATCTGGAGACCATACAACAGATGCCGGGGCAACTCCACATGCCTGAGATGGCTTCCCAAAGCGCCACACAATGGCGAAGAGGCTGCAACAACAATGCCGCACCCAGGAAGATGCTCCATCTGCGAGAATGCTCCAAACAAACTTGGAGACCAACACCTTACTATGCGGCGCTAAATCCGAATGGCCAAGCCCCATCCTCCGGGCGGAGACACTTCCACCAAGCCACTTTAACAACCCCTCATCATCCCGCCCCACACAAAATTTGAACAATCTTATCCAAAGCACGTATCTTACCCTCGGGGAGCTAGCATCGCCCGATCTTTGTATACACATGAGTGCTACAAAGTCTTGACTTGGCAATAGTGATCCTACACGCCATGGACAACTTGCTGCCCGTCCACCAATTGAGGTGTTTTACGCAGCCCACGCAAAATCTCATCCCACACCCCCCCCCATGGAAACATCCCCTCAAAGGGAATACCCAACAACTTAGTACACACATTACACGGAAGCACCTTCCAAGGGAATAGAGCCAAACAAGGGGGCGGCGGAGGCAATTTGGGCCCATAATGCGAGCACTTACCCCAATTGAGAAAAATGCACGAGGCCAAGGAGAAAGTATCCAACAAACCCTTCACATTACGCAAATTCCTCTCTTACGCCACCAAGAAGAGGAAAGTGTCATCGACAAAGCCGGTTAATAATCTGGCTACTACCATCACACGTATCCGCCCATCCACCACTCCCTCCTCCCGCTGCTGACCAAAAACAAGGCGGAGCGATTACCCTCCGCCACAATCGTAAAACAAAAAAGCGGCCAAAGGGCACCCCTAGCACCCCTCTGCCTAAGGAGAAAAAAAGCGGAGGGTTCACCACAACACACCATTGTAGCCCGTCTTGACCTATCTTTGCGACTTCATGGCATCTCGTAAAGCGTGGACCACAACCCCAGCGCTAACATCATGGCGGACAAGAACTCCCCAGCGGACACTATCGTAAGCTTTGGCAAAGTCAAGCTTAAGATAGGCAATGCCTGCCACTTACGGCCCAATAAAGGCCCTCATAAGGCTGCGGCAACATTAGTCAAAATGTTCCTCCCGGGGGACAAACCCGGTTTCGCACCTTACTAATGGAAGAAGTCAACACCGGCTTCAACTTCTCTGCCAGGGCTTTTCTTGCAAGAGTTGCATGCAGTGTAGCACATTTTTGGAGATAATTATTTCAGACCTGCAATTAAGGTCCTCATGTGCTAATGAGTTCCTTGACGTTAAATTCAATACTTTCACTAACTCAGAGGCACTATTGATTCTAATAGAAGTTCAACTGTAGACTATGTTTCTTAGTATTTTTAGTAGTCCTACGATGGTTTTCCCACCATGGAACTCCATGAGATTGCCAACCAAAGTAATTTGTTAGGAGCAGCTGGGAAGAATGAGGTGTGTCTGTTTTACTTAGATTATTTAGATTTTTGTCTGTCTATTAAGGGAACAGCTGACCTCTTATCGCATATCAGAAATGACAGTATGTACCTCCATCATAAGTCTAGTGGTTAATTGGAGTAATAGAGCCGACAGGGGAAACCAACCTGCTGAAGAATTGCAGAAAAATGGAGATTACACGGTTACCTTGGCTGATCGAGCTCACCTTCAACATATTTCTATCTAACGGTCAAAACCATCCCTTAAAACATTTGCACACAAATCATCATCACAATTCTGCCTTCATAACCCTCATTCTTATTCCAATTTAAAAGCAAGTAGAACACTTACCTTACACCTAGACATAGAGTAGACGCCTTGATCGCTAATACAATCAAATCGGATCAAGAAACAAAAGACACACTACACCAATCGTGTATCCTCCCTCCCCTTTTTTTTCCAATTCTTTTTTTCTCACCATGGGGCACCTTTCCAATAGCACCTTTTCAGCCAAAATTATATTCTCATGGCACGTTCTGGACCATCAAATGGGAAGCCAAAAAAAAATCCATTCATCTAGGTTGTCGTCCGGGGCGGAGGGACATTGGGACGATCTCGGCCGTCGATCGGGCGGACAGACAAACGCCACGGCTACAGACGATCTCGGCCGTGATCGGGCAGACAGACAGACACCACGGTTTTATAATATAGGAGGATAGAAAATTGCCCACCTTCGCTAGGCATTCCATGTGATTGTTCGCAAAAAGTGGTGTATTAATATGTGAGCTAGGTATTTTAGACCATGGAAAACATAGCCAATATGTGTTGTTACTTTAAAGCATGTTATTTCACACTTTGGAGCATAAACCACAAAGATTTTAACATGTTTTGACATATTGGAGTCTACAACTATTATTTTGGCAGTTGTTATGGCCTTCAACCTTGATTTTAGATTCAATACTGCTAATTAAATGTCAATGAGTCTTGGATTGGAATGACATGTAATATTGGGTTCCCTGACTACAGTAATAACACCACCAAAGAGATAAGTAAATGCTATGGACTATGGAATGACGAAACATCTATAAAATACCCGATTATCTTAGCACCGGGCTACGACAATAACACACAAGCAGATGGGTAAATGCCATAGAAATATTTCACAAGTTGAACAATCTATTTCAATAGTCAGAATACAATACGATGTACCAATAAGAATACGATGTTACCAATAATAAACTGAACTTCAAGAGCCAAAGCACTTCTCATAAAACCTTAATTCTTCATGCTTTAAAGAACAATGCAATGCTCGACAGATACTATCCGTATATCCTTAGTTACCCAGCCCATTGGTAATTCAGGCTACATTTCCGTGGAGGCTGACTTGGCTTCAAAACTTGAAGTCCTCCAAATTTGAATTTCCATCTGGATTGGAACAGGTGGCCACGCTAAAGTTGGTACTAGTCATTTCTAAAAATATATACCACCGCGAAGAAAGTTACCTCATAAGGAATGCAATACCAACCATGTCATAATAATTGGCAAGTTGTAATCCTACCAAGCAGGCCACAATCCTCTACTCTCAATTGTTAGAGTACTTTATTTCAAGGAAGCTTTACATATTCTGCTGCATTTACCAAATTTAATCTGTGCACAATCAAGATAGAGCTTTAAGTGGTGATTCCAACTTGATTGCAAATAAGACTCAATGTATACATGATGAGCACGTCTTTTCATGTAAGATATAAATAGATCAAATATAAGGCATCATGCCCAAAGCAACCATGGGGACCAACTAATTTATGAGACAGAAGTACACATTGTGGTGGTTAGCAAACTTCTCAACCTGGCAGTTCCCAAGATACCTTCTTTGGGGCCATTAGAACCATGGAAGGGTCTTATGTTCTTTTCTATTACCTTGTAGCCAAAGCATAGAGGTTTGAGACCAACACAAAAGATGCAGAATCAGATGGATCCAAATTCGCTATGTGCATTTTGGCATGCTTTGCTACTTCCAGATTGCCCCGAATTGCACATGCTGCAAGAAGTGATCTCCACATTTCAACACGTGGTGGAAATGGAAATGAGTAAATAAGGTCCTCTGCCTCAACCAAATAACCTGTACGGCTGAGGAGATCAATTATACAAGCATAATGTTCCATTGCTGGTCTAATCCCAGAGTCTTGCATAATGAGACCAAAATAATAGATGCCCTCATCCACCATGCAAGCATGACTGCATGCAGACAGAACAGTTGTCAAACCAACCATATCTATTTTCACATCTTTAAAATGCATCTCTTGGAAAAGTTTAATTGCTTTTTTTTCCTTCAAGAATCCTGCAAGCATAGAACTCCATGCAACTACATTTCGGCTTGGCAATCTATCAAACACTTGAGAGGCCTCTTCCATGTTTCCACATTTCATATACATATCAATAAGTGCATTCCCAACAACCATATCCATGTCATGTCCTAGCTTCAAGGTGCTAGCATGTAAGCACTTCCCCAGTCCTATAGCTGCTACCATGGTGCATGCATTCAAAACACTGATGTATGTGACCTTCTCAGGTTTTGGTCCTTCCAATTGCATTTGCCTGAAAAGATATATTGCCTCTGTGCTGTCATCACACTGAGTGTACCCACAGATCATTGCATTCCATGAAATTACATTTTTTATAGGTAGGGAGTCAAACAACTGGCGAGCATGCTGTAAAAACCCACATCTAGCATATCCAGCAATCATCGTATTCCATGAAACAATGCTAAACGAAGACAAATTTTCAAACACCAGCCAAGCATCTCCTATGCTCTCACATCTGGCATACAGGTCAACAAGAGCACTGCCTACAAAAACATCGGACTTGTACCCAAGGCATAGAATGTATGCATGGACCTGTTTCCCAATTACTAAGTCTGCAAAAGCAGCAGATGCACTCAGGGAAGTGAGGAAGCTCACTCTGTCCGGTTTTATATTTTCCACTTGCATTTGCTTCAGAAACTTAAGAATCCCCTTGGCGTTACCATGATGTGTATACCCTGCAACCATCACATTCCAAGATACAATATCTCTAACTGGTAGCATGTCAAATGTTTGAAAAGAATCCTTTCTGCTGCTACATTTGGCGTACATGTCGATCAGGGAATTACCAATAAATATGTCCATTTTGCATTCTGTTTTGAGAATTGCCACATGTATATGCTTTCCACATTGCAGGCTTGCAGTCATGCTACATGCATTCACAACACTCGCAAAGGTCACTTCATTTGGTTCAATGCATGTCTGCTTCATTTGTTGGAAAAGGTTTAAAGCTTCACTTGGATTACCATTTTGAGTATACCCTGCAATCATCGTAGTCCATGTAAATATGTTTCTTTCATACATCTTATTAAATACCTGGCGTGCATCATCTAGACACTCACATTTGACATACATGTTAATAAGTGTGTTCCACATAAATAATTTTAATTCCAATTGGCTTTCAACAAGGAGAATATGCACTTGCCTTCCCTCTGATAGTGCTTTCTTCTTGGCACATTCGCGCAAAACAAGCACACAAGTTTCCAGGTATGCTCGTTTATTCCGGTGATGAATTAAATTCAAAGCAATGATTGCATCCTTCAGCCGATGCTGCCTGCACAAAGCTCCAATGTCCTCATAAATGCAAGACTTGAAGTTGCTGTTGGCCATTGAAATTGCAGAAAGATTCAACCTGGCCTTGTTATGAAATTGCTGATTCATGAAACAAACATTTTCGCTCTTGAAAACTCTTTTGGAAAAACACAGAACAGTACACAGGATTTTGCTTGCAATGATATGATCATGCAACAATCTCCGCATCCCAAGCAAGCAGTACTCTATATCTCACCATCTATAAAGTACATACCTGAAAAATAAAAGGTCTGGAGTCCGATGAATAAATAAAAGGTCTGGAGTCCGTTTAATATAGAACTGCTTCTCTCAGCAAAATAATTAAACTTCAGTGTGCTCCATTGAGAGACACACAACTGCATTGGGAACGCCTTTTTTAATCTGGGGCAAATAAGAGAAACTATTTCTGGATTTGTAGCTGCCATCCTTGTGCAGGGCCACATCTGTCTTCCCAACTTGAAAAAATCCTCTCGTTACTTATGATCCGAACCAATCCCTTCCATTGACATCCTCCCTGTTAGTCGTTCCATCCATAACCAGACCTGATTCTAAACTTCAAAGCAGATTCTGAAAGCTCTGTTCTGCCCATCGCTTTTTCTGTCACGATGCAAAAAATCCTACAACCCGAGCTGAATCCCAAATCCAGCTAACAACAACAGGACCGAATGGTCGTCTCCTTTCATGGGATGGTTTCAGTCGTAAGTTTGGCATGCGTTGGTGCGACTTCTCTGTCTGGGAAGCGATTGCAGATAACATTCCTCTGGTCCCCAATTTTGCTACGGAGAAGGTTTGGTGCTTACCCCCTGCAGTTTGTTTCGGCAAAAACTTTGTCAAGAGTAGCTATGCATATCTGACAGCTTCCAGGCCCCAGCAGCCTTCTTCCCACTGGCAGCTTAGGGTGGAAGAGGATCAATATGTGAAGGTTTGGAGCTCCATTTGGTGTAAGAGTATCCCTCCCAAGCAGTCAGTTCTTCTCTGGCAGATTGCGCATCGTGCACTTAGGACGAATACTAAAGTTCACTCATTCAAGCCGACAATAAGCCCACTCTGCCGGGTTTGTAATTGTGCTTCGGAAACCATTGAGCATTGCTTCTACCTTTGTGCCGACATTCAATGTATTTGGGCATGGACACGGTCATGTTTTCGACATCGCCTTAGTAGCCAACAAGTATTGTTGGGTCTTCTTCCAACTAATTGGCCTCGTGTTAAGAAGGTCGCCTTCAACATTTGTAGAGCTATCATTTGTTGGGTAATCTGGAAGAGAAGGAACCAGGTCATCTTTCATGGGAAGTTCTCTACTGCTCAATCTTTGCTCCAAGAAGTCAAGTCTAGGCTATATAATCAATTTCAAGTCTCTAACTTACCAGGTGAGGAGAAGGATAGGATTTGGGGGGATTATTTCCACCTCATCTAATCCTTCCCTGTGTATTTTCTTCTTTACATAATATAAATTCTTGACGTCCCTCAAAAAAAAAAACAACAGGACCGAATAGTAATGGTTACACCTGCTAGTAATGTGCCCAGGGCATAAATTGAAAGCCTGTAAATGTGTTTTGGGCGCAATGAGAAGCGGTGCATTTATTGGCACCCCATTTGGACTGGATTAGGGGGGTATTTGACTCGTGGAATAGAGGGTATTAGACTCGGGGGTATTTGACTCGTGGAATAGAGGGTATTAGACTCGTGGCTTATTCTACAAGTCGAATACCCCCAATTTTAGGTTGATATTAGGCAGGTACATTGCTGGGCATCACATTCCTATAAGGTAATACATTATTAAAACCATGACATAATAGTGCAATCTGGCCTATGTCTTCCAAATCTTCATATGTTTCTATTTATTCCGAGCCAAGCTCATAGTTTGGTCATGTGCAAAACACCATCCCATCCATTAGACCATTATGTTTAAAAGCATCAATACGACTAGTGGGTCTTTCTCTACTTTAGCATGATATTCAAACATTATCAACTCATATATAATTCGGTTTGGTTTTCTGTTTGAGGCTATTTATTTGATGTTATTTTGTTTGCGGCATTATGGTGGTGACACGTATATGCTTTGTTTGAAGCATTTTGGTAGTGACACGTGTATGCAATAAATATTGGAACCTAATAAATGCAGTGACGTCATGTTGGAGATTTGCAACAGACCCTAACGGTCTGGAATTGTCTCACGCCTCCATCTATGGAATAAAACCGGTAATAAAATCTGGTAAACAGGAATTATAGTAAGAATCCAGCCCTAGATTATTTCGAATGTAGTACGAATCTGGCTCGAAAAGCTTTCTTGATTGAGTGCCTCAGTGCCGTACATAAAATAAACTAGAATATTTTGCATTCAATTCAATCCGTCTCATAGCTATATAAACGAGCTGCTGGTAATGGCATTCTGCTTCAGGAGACATGGCTTCGAAGAAGAGAAAATTTGAGGAGACAATTCTTGGCTTCTTGGATGATTATCTTCCGGATCCAAAACGCCACAGAATCGATCTTCTGGTGCTGGTGGATGGTTGGATAAATTGTGGTGGTGAGGATGACGAAGGTCCTAACGTGGAGCAGGGTGGAAGCCATAAGATTTGGGACAATTTGGCAGATGTTTCTGGTAGCCTTAATCTGGAGGACAAGTTGTTTGATGTTTCCGACAGCTCTACTTTTGGTATATTGGATGACTGCAATCCCTTTGATCTTGACTTTGATTTACTTGCTCAAATCGATACATTTGAATTGGATGACTTTTCCGAAGATCTCTCTGATATTGGTATCTTACCATTCATATTTGGATATGATACAGTCTTAACTGTAGTAGCTGCCTTTGTTTTGTCAGCAATGATGAAGTCGATGAATCTGGTCGCTGTAAAACATGTATCAAGGAATGGGTAGTGGGATGCCCTGAAAAAATGCAATCGTAGCTCTAAATACTGTTGTAGTTTGTCTATATATGAAATAAAAAGTATCTTACATCGCCATCGCATCGTATGAATTCCATAAAAAGGTCATATAAGCAATGTTGAGCACTCCAAATAAGAAAAAATTACAGAAGCAACCCTGAACTTTGCTTTCAATTGACTGTAATGCAAAAACAAATTCTAGCCTGTGACCTCATAAACTAGGCAATGTTCTAGATGCGAAATCCAGCATAAGTCAGGATACAATCAGCAGTTTTCCTGCTTTGAATTACGACCAGTTGTTGGAGTTGAAGCAGCCCAAGAACAAATTAGAAGCCTGCCCAATTTGTATCTCATAATTTGGCCCAAAGGATAAGAATTTGAGAATCGTGCTTTGCGCAACAAGCAGCAAGTCTGGGTCTGATTGCTTACAGTGCAAAGGCAAGCGCAGGGTGTTGGGTCAGTTGAGAAAGAGAAGCCGGATATGGCAAAGAAAGATGTGCAGCCGACCCTTGGTATGGCCATGGCTGCCTCTGCCCTCCGAAGAGCTTCCCAAAGCTTTGTAGAGGAAAAGATAGCGCCTCAGCCTAACATGCAGATAGAGGATTTCCTTATTCACTAACATGCAGCTCGGATTTCTTGCACAAATGCAGATTTATTGGATTGGAAGGTGACACCGTCGCTCCTTCGAACTGGCAGTTCTCCTCTGGGCGCCCAACTTTACATTCTCAAAAAATCCTCTGTTCTGCTCTAAAAAAATCATCTTTCTATCTATTTCGATCTATAAGCATCCGTTTATTTCAATCTGTTATCAGATTTAGCCCTTTCCATCCATTCATGTGCCAAAATGTATATCCTCTTGTTTAAATTCGGTTTTTCTGACATGCCGAAAATTTTTTGGATTTTTTTCTAAGGTAATTTTCCTAAGGTTTTAGAGGTATTAGCATCCCGGAAACATTTCCGACAGTCCAAAAATCGAGAATTTTTTTTTTTCATAGTTTGGGTTTTTGGGATAGGGATTTCTAAACGGGCTGGAGAGGGGTGCCAGATTTTGTGGCATGCATGCCACGATTCATTTGGCATGGACAACATCTATCTATCCGCCTGTATTAGACGAAATCTGCAACAGATCCGGCTTCGACTTTAGTTCTATGCATAGCCAGGGTTCTAAGCTGATTTTTGAAGCCTTTAGCTGGCGGCAAAAAATCCTGGAATCCAAAAATTGCGCCTGTGGCATCTTCTATGATTTGGAATTTGCATTTCGTCGATTTGGCGGATTCCTTATCCTTGACATGTAGATTATCCGTCCAGAGATAACTTAACAGGTTATATGCAGATTACTAGATGAGGTTCGAGCGACTTTGGATCGGCAATGCATGTTCTTTGTTTCCAGGTTAACCGAATCTGTCCATCTGTTCTTTGATTCTCAAGTTGTTATTCTTCAAAGATCATTCAAGTAGGTAACTCTGGGTTATAACACAATGAATTTGATGATTTTTGATATTCTTGGCTAACAATTTTTGTTGGTTCTTGGCGCGATGGCGACGACTATGGGTGCTTACATAGTGTTCAGCCTCTTATTGCCTTTGTGAAAAGAATTTTTGAATAGATGCTAAAGGTTAGCAAATTGTGTCTCTACTCATCTACTTCTTTAGGATACAAGCATCTTGTGATGATTGCTAGGCGGACACAAAATGAAAATAAATATGTATTTCCCATATCTTGTAGCATCCTAAAGCAACTTTCATTTTGTTTCAGATGGTCATGCCTCAATATCAGGTATGCTTGACTTTGAGGTAAGTAGGCATGATTTTGCTTCGAAAGATGAAGAATTGCAGCTATGAAGGTGATGCGCAAGGAGATGTATACTTTTTGCAGAATGGAATGATTCAACCCAGCTTACAAAGAATAGAGGCCTGGCTCACGGCTTCCTTTGAAATGTGACTAATAAACTATAGGTCTTCACCTTGCCCAATTTGATATTTTCCATATGCATGCACAAGGTTGGAACAATGGAAGGAATTCGATTGTTACATGGGACCGCACTTTCAGATCCAGCCTTATCTTTCCTATAGAGGCTCTATATGATCTGGTTGTCTGGAAGTTCCCTGTCGAGTTTAACCTTTTCCATTTATGCTTTTTTTGTTATGCAGTGATCATTCACAGGGAGTTCATCTGAATCTTTGAGTTGCGTAATGCACAAAGTGGTCTGTTGAACCTGTGCCTTTGTCAAAAAATGTGCAGCATGGACCTTTTTCTCCCTGGAGTTGTCAGCTTCAAGCAGGTCTGTTTCTCCACTCATACACTTAACAAATTTCTTAAGTAGCTCTGTCTCTCTTTGAGGCTAAGAGAAAGTAAAATGACTATTTTTTATAGCACTGGCACACTATATAGTAGTTCAGTAATGGAATTGAGTATGGATGATGCACGACCGGGCCTTCTGCCTAGAATCCAACAGAAGGCCGGCATCTTTCAGTCAGACAAAAAAAAATGTTGCTACTTTGGTGCAGTGGTGTACCCAGGTATTTGGTGCTAGAGTTATTTGTTGGGCATATATTCTGTAGAATATGAGACTACATAAATCAATGTTTATGTCCTTTCTATAATAGAATGTTGACTAGAAGTTATTTAATTTGCACCCTTTGGTGTACCCAAGTATTCGGTGCTAGAGTTATTTGTTGCACATATATTCTATAGAATTGAGACTACATAAATCAACGTTAATCAACGTTTTTGTCCTTCCTATAATAGAATGTTGACTAGAAGCTATTTGGCTTGCACCTTTTGTTCTGAAAGCCCATATTTGCTTTATTATTGATGATGTAGCAGCTGACACAACTCCTTTATTTTACTGCAATCAACGGTGTGTGCTCGCTACTTGCAAGTTCCATGGACGAACAGGGATGCAGAAGTAGACAACAAAGATTGTAGTGTGCATCTAATTCATGCTTGAATAACAGGTACTCAATGCCGTTGTACATATATTTGCATAATTGCTGGCAGACTGTTCAACCAAATGACATACAGAATGTCACCCATGTGGTCAAGTTATTGAACCTACTCTTTGATAAGTGGTTCTAAGGCAGAGCCACTTAAGAACAAAAGAACCTGCTAATCTCTATGATTTTCCTGTGTACATATGTTTCTCTCATATCCTTTTCTATAAATCTATGCATTTTTTTCATCACAAAAGGTACTCTGTTTACCATGTCAATATGTGGATTTTAATTGCTTATCTTTCCACAAGATTGCAGGCTTTTTATTCAGATTTTCACTTTTAGTTGACAATGGGTTTCTATATGGCGTGCTTTTTCAGGAGAGCAAAATTCATGTCATCTGACGTTAGAAGAAAATATCCCAGAGCTATGGATCAAGCAAGTTTCCTACATCATTATCTGATATCAGACAGAAGTTTACACCATTTGCAGTGTGCTTAAACATTGATGCTGATATCAGAGAAATAATAATAAATGAAGCTTTTATATGCATGTATTCAAATTGGGTTCACTTTTTGTGCTAGAATCCAAAAAACCTATCCACTTTGCAGCAAGTTGGGTAGACTGTTCTGCAGACCTTGGAAGCAAGTTCTCTATATCATTTGTAATGTGCTTACACATTAATTTTGCTATTGAGGAGAAGTAATAATAAATATAAAGGTTTTCAATGCATGAATTCAAATTTGTTTTATTTTTTGTGCTAGAATGCCTAAAACTCTGTCCATTTTGCAGCTGATTAGGGTCGGGACTGTTGTGCAGACCGGAATTTGCATAAGATTGGTTTGAGTGGCTTACACCCTCTTTGATTGAGTAATCACAAAGAAGCAGCAAAAGAAGACAATGCTTCTAACTCATAGTATAGCCTCATTTTGTTGATAGTTAAGAGCTTCAGTAACAGCCTGTTGGAAACGTTACTCATAATACCAACATTTTTGTAGGCCATCTCCAGCAGAAAATTGTGATTTTGAATCTGGCTTTAAATCATAATTTGGATATCAGCTTGAAAATGCCATTATTTTTCAGCAGAACTATTGGTTTAGGGAAGCTTCACATTGCTATTGGTTCTCACTCTCATATTATATTTCATGGTCACACACCAAGAAACCATGTCTATTTGCATCTTCCTCCTTCGACGTCTTCTTAAAAATATAATTATTTTTTGACCAAATGACCACATGGGTTGTGTCTCTCTAACAAGCCATTAGTGGTGATGTACAAGTCTTATCACAAAACTATGGTGTTACTCATATTTTACATGCCAAAGCAAAGGGTGATGATAGTTATTATTATGACAATTTGTTTATTGTCACATCGCAACACTTTGAATAAAATCACATTGCAACACTTTGAATAAAATCACAAGTAACCATGTATAAGTTTTATCCCCTTCACAGCTAGACCATGTTTTGAACATGTTTCGTAAAACAACACGACGATCATATGGGTTCAAATGTTGTTCATGTTGGACATGGGATTCTTTGCAAAGATAAGATCTAGGTGGAAATTAAGACTATAAATTAGGAATTCGCATTGCAATATCAAACTAATTCAAGAGTTCATGCACTTTCTTTTTGTACAAAGGCTCGACTCTTGGTGTGCGTGCCCAAGATAATAATCACTCATATTCCAACAAAATAAGCTAAGATATGCTCTTCTTTTATGTTCTTTCCTTAGTTCTAGGCTTAATCCAATAAGAATTTTCATTGTAGACATTCCTTCACATACATCTCTCTGCATTCCATTCCTTCACCTATTGCCATTCAAGTAGAAGAGACTCAATTTGCTCACAATCTTAGCACCTGCTCAATCAAAATAAGCTCACATGTAATGCAAATTGCCATTTCTACCCTCTAAATCAGACATTACTTATAGTTCACACAATCCAAATTACAACTATTGTTGCTTTCACATTCCAATACAAATTTCAATAGGTTCCTAAAGCCTACCAATGCTTCACAATAAAATAATTTTGATACAACTATCTCATAAACAAAAACAACGCATTGTAAAATGAGACCAAATCCACAACTTTTTGCACAATGGTTCTTTATCCTTATCAATGATCTCACACCCACACTCACATTCACATCTTCCTTCCTTTTTAGCATTTGTCAAATACAAAAATTGCCACATTCTTTATAGTGGCCAACAATCAAGAACCACTATTTCAAATTGTAGTGCCGGGCACCATAACTAGTATCATATAGATATCGGATTTAAGATATTTGCATGTGCACTCTGGTGTTTGTTTTACAAAAACGTGCACGTATTGTTGGCATATAAATAGAAGGCATCCTTAAACGTTCGAACACAACTTGAACTCCACTGGGCGCTTAATTTCGCACTGCTCCTCGAAGGTAATCAATCCTTTGCACTCTTCTTCTTGCTCCTTACATTCTATATTTCTAATTCCCTTCTCTCGACCATTCTATAAGTACATTATATATCTCCATTAAGATCTACACTAATATTTCATGTATACTATTACCACTTACTTTAAATCCTTTACGAAATTCAAACTATTTGAATATTCCTTGCTCTGTGAGTTAATAGTGTCTGCTAATTTCAGATGGGCAAGCCATTGTCGGAGGCCGTGGTTATGATGACATCTAAGATTAAAAAATTTCTATATGTAACGATTAAAGTAAAGGGAGATGTGGAATGTGGTTGGATCCATGGATCCTCGGAGTTTCTTTTTGATACTTTAGCTGTGGAACATTTTCTGCCTAGCTCCTTGCTCAACAAACTAGAAGTAATCGAAACAAATTACCCTTTAGGCGCCATATCCTATTATCTTGAGAAGTACATGGGTTGTGGCTCCATTGGTCCTGCAGGTATCTTCAGAGTGGAGACTGAAATGGTGGATGGTAGGATTGAAGTTGGGATATTTAGTGACATCTTATCCCATAGTTAGTAATTGAACCGACTTGGATTATTGAATGTACCTTTGTTTAATTTAATATCGATGTTAACATCTACATAACGTTAATGTGTGTTATTGGGTTGGAATGTGCATGTTTGGATCTATTTTGATTTTTGTTTTTTATATCTTGCATTGTAGTAGATGGCAGAATTGGTTGAGGAGACTATTGCGGCTAAAGTTGACCTGAGTAATGGGACTGACGAGTCTCCTTCCGCGATATGAATCGGATTTGAATAATAATCGTAACGATGCGAAGGTATCCGTGATGACTATCGGGAAGGAACCTTCGCCAAATCTTGTGCACGGAACCAAATCGTTGTGCACTCCAGTGATGGCAAGGAAATTTCGAGAACAGGTGGATAGGCTTTATGAAGAGCTAGATAAAATATCTAAGGATTATATCACTCTTTCGATCAGTGTTAAAAGGCTCACTGCGCAATTAACGCATCTCCACCGATTGTTGCAAATTGTTGAGGCTAGTGATCTTTGTAAGATCGCATATTAGAGGGAGAGATGTAGATGACTTGATCATGTTATGTGCTTATGATAACTAGATGATAATGCCATTGCCATGGACATGTTATAGTATACTTTTTCCTTGCGAGACGTAACATGCTCTCAATATATTTTCGTTATAATAGACTCGCTACGTAAGGTATATACGGTGAAATGAATTGTGGATTACGCCATTATAAGGATTAGATAATCCTTGTGAGGCATAATATACTATCAACATAATTCCATCGCAATAAACACATTATATGAGGTATATGCTGTGAGCTAAATTGTGAATTACTCCATGTGATGATAATGCCACTGCTATGGACATATTATAAGATACTTTTTCCTTGCCAGTCGTTATATGCTCTTGATATATTTTCGTTATAATAAACTCGTTACATATGGTATATACTATGGGATAATTAAAAATCATGCCATTACTATGGACATATAAGATAATCGTGCCATTACTATGGACATCTTATATGATACATTAGATGCTATGAATTATGAGTTGTGTCATAGAATGCATGATGATGACCTACGTTAATAATGCAATTCCTTTGATCCAAATTACATACTCCCAATCTCATTGCTATCTATCTGGGGGAAGGTATTCTTGGATGAGACAAACATGTAAGTCTTCTTCTGCATCATTGCGTGTCGCAATAGAATTTGCATTGAATATGGATGATAACACATCGAGCCCAACTGAGAATCACATGGAATCGAGAAGGATAGGACGGTATGCAAGTTTGCGAGCAATGGCAAGAGATCGTGCTAGATGACGTCTAGTGGACAGATAGGAGAGACCCTTCGTGCTCCACCAATAATAGATTATAGGGGGAGGAATCAACAGTTGGAGCGTGAGCGGCATGCAAGCTTGAGTGATGTTGCTCGAGAGGTGGTACGTGAGAGAGCGAGACAACGACCAAGACAACGTCAACCTGGGAGGGCTAGCGAATTAGACAGAGCTCCTTTACATACAAATGAACTTAGGGTAAACGAATTTTCTCCAAGTGCAAATGTTCCGTCTACTAGTGAAAGCGAACCATTCGAAGAGTCACCGGTAGTTGGAGGTGAGCAGAATACCTGTAACTCGAACTGGTATGCTAGATTGAGTGAGGAAGGCAGGGAGGAAGTGCGTCATAGGCGAAGGGAACGGTATGCAAATTTACGTGAATCCTCCTTCGCGGCTGGAGTTAGGATAAGTGACTTTATTTCAAGCCTGGATGTCCTACCTACATTTGAAAGGGAATTACACGAGGGGTCACCAGTAGTTGGAGGCCAACAAAGTACGTATAGATCAGGATGGTATGCTAGTTTGAGTGAGGAAGGCAGGGATGAGGTACGACGTAGGCAAATAGAGCGATGTAGAAATTTTCGTGAAGCTGCTCGAGATGTAGCTCGTGCTAGGAGTGGACATCAAGCAGGACAGCCTCAACCTGGAATGGTAAACATACATGGACGACCAATGAAAACGAGTTGGTTAATGACTCATCGGCAATTGCGGGTGATCATAACACGTACAGAGCAGGATGGTATGCAAGGTTAACTGAGGAGGACAGAGATGAAGTACGTCAACCTAGGAGGGCTAGCGAATTAGATAGAGCTCCTTTACATAGAAATGAACTTAGGGTAAACGAATTTGCTCCAAGTGCAAATGTTCCGTCTGCTAGTGAAAGCGGAACTACTCAAGGAGTCACCGGTAGTTGGAGGTGAACAGAATACCTGTAACTCGAACTGGTATGCTAGATTGAGTGAGGAAGGCAGGGAGGAAGTGCGTCGTAGGCGAAGGGAACGGTATGCAAATTTACGTGAATCCTCCTTCGCGGCTGGAGTTAGGATAAGTGACTTTGTTTCAAGCCTGGATGTCCTACCTACATTTGAAAGGGAGTTACACGAGGGGTCACCAATAGTTGGAGGCCAACAGAGTACGTACAGATCAGGATGGTATGCTAGTTTGAGTGAGGAAGGCAGGGATGAGGTACGACGTAGGCAGATAGAGCGATATAGAAATTTGCGTGAAGCTGCTCGAGATGTAGGTCGTACTAGGAGTGGACATCAAGCAGGATAGCCTCAACCTGGAATGGTAAACATACATGGAGATGGAACAAAAAGAATTGTTCCAACTCTAAACATGTTAACAACCAATGAAAACGAGTTGGTCAATGACTCATCGGCAATTGCGGGTGATCATAACACGTACAGAGCAGGATGGTATGCAAGGTTAACTGAGGAGGACAGAGATGAAGTACGCCATAGACGAAGAGAGCATTATGCGAACTTGCCTGATCAAGAAAGGGATCGTATACGTCTAATAGACAGAGGACGTCTTACAAGTATAGCTGCTGCAGGCACGCCATCTAGCCATATCGAGATGCAAGCAGGTAGTATGGAGGACGACTCAGTGTCAAGGGTGCTTGCACATTGGCAGGCTCGTGCACAACATATGAGAACAGCAATTAATCGAATGTTCACGATGTGCACATAGAATAAACGATGCACGTATTGCCATATTCCATTGTTGAATGTTGAACAAAATGGGTTTTGTTGTAATAAGGGAAAGTGGTTGCTCCCGCAGTTACCTTCCTTGCCTGATGCATTGGTTAATTTATACAACATGCCTGGTTTCAATGGAGTATGTAGAAAGATAAATAGACTATTTTGCTTCAGCGTGCTTGGAGTTGATGGAGAGTTCATCAACTTGGACTTCCCTTCATCAGTGACGATCACGGGTCGTACGTATCATCGGTTGCTTCCAACAAGAGATACTGGAAATCCCATACACTGGTATATATATGACGATTCACAACGTTATGTGCAAGCAGGACTTCAGGGTGTGCCTTTTCAGTGGGTTGCAGCCATTGGTTCAATTCTCGATCGAGCAAATCTATTTATTAGACACCTTCGAACTATGGGGAGTGTGCATATGCCTTCGGCATATATTACAGTTGAGGGAGTAATTGGGAGCGATGAAATAGTGGCAATTGCAGAGGTCAGCAATACGACTGATATTGCATCCCAAGTTGCAGGCTTTTGGGATCGAAATGCGGGTGAACCGACTTTTATGAATATTCTTGATTCCATGTATGAACCTTTGCAATATCCACTACTATTTCCGCATGGTACATCAAGGTGGGTTCTTAGGAAGGAATATGGTCTCACGCAACTACAATGGTACAGAGCAAGAATCTTGCATGAGGATAGGTTCCTTCAGCTGGGCCGTTTATGTGGGGAGTATCTCGTTGATATGTATTCAAGGGTTGAGGATGCACGACTAAATTACTTTAGGACTTCCGCCTTCAGGAATAGAAGGATTCAATACGATGAGGATTACTCTGAGCGAGAAAATGACAATCAAAATGATGTTATCCTTCCTTCATCGTTCTTGGGTTGTCAAAGGTGGTGCTCTGTACAGGTTGCTGATGCGTTGGCATTGTCTAGGTCAAAAGGCCGGCCAACTCTATTTGTTACAATGACGACTAACACGGATTGGCCAGAAATAAGGGCTGCCCTTGGGGCTGGACAAAATGCTTCTGATATACCTATCACTGTTGTTCGATGTTTTCATGGAAGGTTGCAACGCCTAAAAGAATTGTTGCATAAATTCTTTCAGTGGGTATCATCTTCTTTTTTATTTTGGGAGCGTGTTGGGTTCCGTGCTGGGAACGCCGCATGTTACGCCGCATGCGGCGTTCCCTTCCCGCGTGCAGTTCCCTTGCGGGACGCGAGCCGGCATCATTGATGGCCAGTTTTTGAACTGGATGAGGTGCTTCAATGCTGCATACGAGTTATCATCCTTCCTCCATGCTCCGCTCACGATTTTTGGCGCTCAAACAAGCTTGAGCTGGGTCGTGTGCCTTGGTTTGTATCAGAATGGCAAAATTGTGATAACATGAACTGCAAACTAACAAGCCTCGGTTCTTTTACAGGGCCAGTTTCTGCCAAAATCAAGGTTTTTAGACCAACTCAGTGAAGGTTTTTACTAAAGTGTTATATCAGGTTCTATCACCAAATACTAACACGGTTTAAACGCAGTAGGGTTTTTGCTTTGGCACATGTAACAGAGCTTGAGATTCAGTTTTGTCTATATTGCAGGTTACACACAGGTTTTTCACTGGGCAACTAGATAGGAACTCTTCAAAGCAATTGGGCATGAATTCGCTGATTACACACAAGTAAGAAAACATTTGAAATTTATACGTGATGGTATGGCATGTAAGGGCTCAAATGAGCATTTTTTTTCTTATGAAACTCGACAGTAGTTGCTCCTCACTATTGTTGTAATGGTGCAGTTCGTAGTGTATTAGGGTGTTTTAACCTTTTGGTATTGCATCTGACTTGAAAACAGGTTTGAAAATTTCCTCATTTTCGTTAGCTGCTTTTCCAATTGGATATTGTCTGTTTGAGTGCCCTCAAATTCTGTTGGCTGTTTTTTCAGTTGGATATTGTTATGGCCTATTGAATCTGTTCGCTCAAAGTTCCCTGCTCCACCAACGCACCAATGACGTAGTGCCAAACTTTGAACTTAGGAGGTTGTTTCTAACTGATTTATTAGTTGGACTAATAAAGGGTACAATGCATGAGAGTAGATATATAGAAAGGCATACTGTTGTTCTTGCTTAGAGATTCCAGACCGGGATTAGTAACAACAGTATCTGGTGAGTGGATTTTTTCCTCCTGTACTCTATTTGCAAGCTTGCAATAATGTCTAGGACTTGGACACAAGGAACTTGGTAATTATTGTTTCTTATTAGCAAGGTTTATTTATGAGATCCAGCTTCTAATTCTGTTTATCATTCTAAGGTTGAGTTGTTGTGCTGGCTATTAAAGGATGTTATTTTTTCTGGCTAGCTATTTTTGCTCCCTGTCTTGAGACATTCTCAAAGCCAGTATGCAGCTGTAAACCAAGTGCAGCACTCAGTAGCTTCTGATTATAGATGGTTGGGTTATGCTGGTCTTTGTCCATTTATGTTGTAGCTTCCTGATCATCTAATTTGTTTCTCGAGGTATGCATACTATTTTTGTAAGAAGGCTTCATATCCTGGTTTGAGAAGCAGCAACTGGAGTTTGCCATTTGGAGCTACAGGTTTAAGATCCTTTTCTTATGCGGGCTTAACATCAATTACAGGATAGACATATACCTTGCTGTTCTTTTCAATCCCTGATATCAATCCTTGGTATCATTAGAGTATGAGAGCCGTCAATCATGAGGTCTTATGGTTGCAATCGGTAATGAAGTCTATAACCATCTAATGGATTTGTTTACGTCAATAAATAACATACTTTTGTAGCTAGCATGCCGTGCATCAAAAGATGAAGCCATGCCAATCAAGAGACCAATAAGATCCAGGGCAGATCTTTTCGTCGGAGCCTCTTTGATTCAAGGGATGTCTATTTGTTATGTATAATCTTCCCCTCCTTATCCTCTTTGCTCTTTGTGAGTACTTGAGCCGCTTGATAAGGTCCGAATTTGGGCCTCAATTCTCGTGACTCATTACTTCATCCATTACTTTTTAGGCTCCATGTCAATTTGACATCACCATTTATTGTGAGAATGCTAGAGCCCATATTGGCACAAGACGCAAGAGCTGGATCAATGTCCCTTTTGCAAGATCATTTGTAATGTGGCTGCAATGATCCGGTGGTCGACAACTTTGTAAGTACAATATTTGTTAGAGTATGTAATCATAGTGTATTTTCTCTACATTGCCCAAAAGGTATATGCTCTGCAGCCCATGCTATTCCAGCTTCATAACTGGCATTTCCAACTTCCTCGGCACTATTCATCATTTAAAATATTGGTCCTAATTTTTCGGTTCACTTCCAGCCTTCAGGTTCTTTGGAACTCCAAATTTGTATTTATTGTCTGTGTTTCTGTTCGTGGTCAGATTTGCTGTCATTTTATTTTCTGCAGCTGGTTAACGGATTGTTCCATTTTTTGTTGTGGGTATTTCGTGTAGATCAAGTTTTCTTACAGTTAGTCTCAAACGATTGTTTTAATCCAGTTAACCCAGTGTTCCATATTCATCTCATAAATACTGGTGCTTTATTATGTAAACACAGGCATTGCCTACCACAAGAAGGGAATCTGCAAGTGCTTTGACATATCTGCAAGGTTTATGAAGCAATGCTTTTGAAGTTGTTGATACTTTACAATGATCTGATATGCAATCCAAGAACCAGGTAATTATCTCTCTCTATAAAGTTAGTTCGTTCTTCATTTCAAGGCTTTCACATCTGCATATCAACATAAAATAGATCAAAAGAGTTTCTTGAACAAAAGTATCTTATTGCCCCTTGGAATCACTGTTTGGAGAATACGTTGGAGCCTTTTGAACCCAATCTAAAAGACCTCCTGCTATGCATTGGCATGGTGAATGCCATTAACATTTAGTGGATTTAATAAACATCTATTAGAATGTCAGTTTCATTATAGAGTTAGGGAGTTGAATTGAGGTGACTGTAATTGGCTATCTCATGCCACTGTGAAATTATGATAACATTTAAGATTGAATCACTGTGTAATCAAAAGTCGTATTTCCAAGTTCTTAGGTATTAATCAAGAACCTTTTCTATTCACATTGTCCCATTTGGATATAACTGCACGATTTGTATGGTGCTTTGCTTTTCATTGTTATGATTTAATTTACATTCCGAATGGACATTTGAGAAAGCATTGTAAGGGCTCATAAGATAGCATACATGTATTCTTTGTAGCAGACTAATGAGTATACGACACCTTTCTAGCCTAAAAGTAGAAGCACACAAGTTGTCAAGAGATCTATTCACTAACAAGTTGTAGAGAGAGTTAAATATATGAGAAACATATTTGCAGTTGGTAGAGAGTATGCGATATGTTTTGCTGACAAATGATCTTACCTTGGTTCCTGCCTTCGTAAGTTAATTCTTCTATAACTCTAAAAATAATGGAACGGAATGAAAGTATGCATAAACCATGTATTGGAGTATTTCGTTGATGTATATCTACGTATTAATGTATATGGTGATGAAGCTTTAAAAACTTATTTATCATGATGACAAATGTTGTATATCTATGTATTGATGTATATGGTGACGAGGCTTTACAATATTTATCATGACAAGTGTTGTTCAACATTGTTAAGCCTGTGTCTAAATCTCATATGCTTGGTGATAGATATATTAAGCTCAAGACCTTCATAAGATGCTATGGTTTATTTTGCAGGATATTGTGGAGAAATTGAGAGACAGTGAGATATGATAGAGCTATATATGTTTAGGCAGCCTCTGCATTAGGCTGTAAAAGCTTCTTGATATGGGGAAACTCATGCATGGATTTGTGTTGTCTCCTATTCGCTTACACCGCAAAAACTTTGAAAGCCTAAGCGCATTCATGGAATCTGGGGAGCTCTTGGTTGGCTTCTTTTGTCATGGTTCAAAAATTAGCTCATGATTCTGACTGAGGGGCTTTATTAGCTTCTTTCATGTCCTTAATTCCAATGGAGCTTGGCGTAGAAAAGCTAGGGTTGACTATGTTACCTTTATGATGTGGATCATCTAAGTGTGCATGAAGTGTTTTTTACTTGCGTTTTGCTCTTTATTTGTGACATCTAGCATCCTCAATTAGACTAAGCTATAATTTTGTTTGCAGGAGAGCCTTTTTGAGAGCCTTTGCAGTGGAGCGAAGGCTCATATCCATTTTAAAGTTGGTTCAACATTATTGCAGAGGTCTGAATCCTTCTTGCTCAAAATACTCAAATGCTAATTTCAATAGAGGCTTCATTATTTTAATTGTCTTCAATCATCGTTGAATTCTATTATTTAGGGTTCGTAATAGAGGTTGCACTCATTGATCGCATGTTCAGACAAATTAAAAAAAGCATCTTCAAACCCACCCATAAATAGCAAGCAATTTTGAAAATGGATGCCAACTTCGAGCCTTATGGAATTCGAGTATATATCAGCTGTTGCATGTCATCTTGCCCTCAATACCATGACATTTGATTCCTTTGAAATGTGTGGAGCACATTATCTTAAACACGTCTATAATAGAGAGAACGTTTCTTACAAGTTGCTTCTTGCACTCACTGATTTTGAAACCTGAATTAGTGATCAGATAAAAGTACTATTCCATTCTATATTGGCACTATTAGCTCTCAAGATAAAATATTATTCCATTCCATTCTATATTAATAGTTGTTTGTTAAAACTCTCCAAGTCAATGTTTTTTATTACTTGGTTTTGCATCAATGTTTTTTATTACTTGGTTTTGCATCAATATTTTTATTACTTGATTTTGCATATATAGTAGCCTTTTTTACACAAATTTTAGTGCCATTTTAAGGTTTTTAACCAATGCCAATATAAGGTTTTTCATTAAATTAATCACAACTCGAAAGAATGATTGGTCAATTGACACTTCCACAACTTCCACACATTTATTATAGACTCCACATATAATCATATAGACACATTAGAATGTATGTTGCACATATGTTTAGTATTGCTAAACATGTTTAGTATTGCTAAACATCTTTCATGATCTTGAACAACAGCCACAAACCCTATCTATTGTTCTACAACTTTGACTCTATTATTTATATGTTGCGACAATATGATTTTTACAAGAACGTTTTTCACCATCAATCAGTATATAGACTAGATACTACAAACACACACGCATGCACATGCGCACACATCAATTACAATTCATGTGCTTACAATGCTAATATCCAATTTCCCGCTACACTCCACTATGCATTGGATCTGCTATAATGCTTTACACTTGGCACTCCATTACATTAACAATTATATTTACAACTATTTATTCCACCTACAAACTCTATTAGGTCTACTTAGTCATGCGTCCATGAAAATGCCCGGCATCGCCGGGCACACGTTTCTAGTATATAATAACAGTAGTAGAGTTTCAGAAGCGAGGATTACCGGATTCGCATCTTGTGTTACGTACCGAACCAGATATACCAATAGAATGTGTGATGAAATTATATCTGCAGAACTACCAAGTGATCCAATTATTCGAGCGCATGTCCAAAAATTTATGATTCATAGACATTCTAATAGATGCTCCCCACGTGGTGCTTCTTGCTGCTATAACTATCCAAAACTAGTTAATCCAACGACACACCTTGACTCAAAAGGGTACGTGCAATATAGGAGGAGGAGTGTAGATGACGCGTGGATAGTTCCATATAATGCATTCTTGCTTCATGAACTCGATTGGCATATTATGGTTGACATCGCATCCACCGTGCATGTCTTCTCTTATCTCTATGGTTACATATATAAGGGCTTTGATACTGCAAGATTCCAAATTACTCAAGAGAGGCATACAAACACGGAGATGTCATCGGGCCTTGATCAACAGAGAGTTCCAATCACACGAGATACACAAGCGAGTGGTGAGCATACAAATCTCAATACAAGTCATTGCTCTGAAAACATTCCGCAGACGCATACTACTGCATCGGTTCCTAGAGATGAGATATGTGAGTACTTAAGGGCACGATACCTTTCGGCCATGGAGGCATCTTGGATAATAATGTCATACGACATAACGAACAAGTCCCTTGCTGTTAAATGTCTACCTTTGCATCTATTGCGACCAAATACAAGATCATTGTTGGACCGATACTTCTTACGACCGCCTGATCATGTATTCGATACGCTGACTTATATTCAATACTACGAACAGTATACGTTAACACCCTTTAACCCATCGTTAGCATCTGAATCTGGATCATATGTAGAACAAGAGCAAGAAGGAATTACACAAAGCATCGTGAGGAAAAGGATTAGACAACCATTAGTATGTAGAATACGTTTACTATTACCTAAGGTCGGCGAGGCGTTCTACTTAAGACAAATTTTGTTGCACCGTCCGGCCAGGACGTGAGATGAATTAAAGAGGGTTAATGATCAAACTTATGAGATATATCAACAGGCTGCAGAAACGGGGGGTTTGCTTGCGGCACACAATGAAGCAATGTTAGTTATGGAAGAGGCAACTTCTCTATCATTGAGTCCAACGCAGCTACGTTTTCTTTTTGCCATGTTAATACTTGATCAGGGACCAGCAGTCAATTTATGGACCAAGTTTCAGGTGCCTATGAGCCTTGACTTATTAGACGAATATCCAAATGATGATGTAATTGCTTTCAATGAATCTCTGCACTTAGTCAATAATATTCTCGTTCAACATGGGACTAACATCATGGCGTTTGGGTTGCAATTGCAACATCGTATTGGCAGAGATGTGATGCACGAGCTAGCAAACTTTTCTGACCACGTATCGTACCTAGAATCTATGCTTCAAATGTCAAGTATGATGAATGATAACCAACTAGAAATATTTCATTTCATAAAACAATTGTTGGAATCTCCTCTAAGCAATGGCCCTATATTTGTAGATGGAAAAGCTGGCACAGGGAAAACATTTGTTTTGAAATGCATATGCTTTCTCATACGCAGCAACAGAGGCATAGTCCTTCCATGTGGTACAACAGCACTGGCAGCCCGACTATATGCAGGCAGGCGAACGACACATTCCCTATTTCAGATCCCTGTAATTGAAAATAATGCTGGGCTACATTCGATGTTAGACCCCGATTCAGGAGCAACACAACTCATCGCTGCGGCTAAGGTCATTATCTGGGATGAGTTTCCAATGGCCAATAAGGCCGTAATAGAAAGCGTAAATCATGTGTTGCAACGACTGTGTGGAAACAGTCTTCCTTTTGGTGGAAAACATTTCATAGCTGCTGGTGATTTTAGGCAAGTCGCACCTGTAGTAAAGGGTGGGGGGGAGGGGATTGCAGCATTCAGTGCATCTATAAAATCATCGTCGTTATGGAAAGTCTTTCGCGTGTTGAGGTTGCATCAACCAATACGAAATGCAGGAGATCCAGAGCTCATGCATTTTGTTGACAATATTGGGGAGAACTGGATTTATTCAACATAACTACAAACATTGCAGATACAGTTGAATTCCTCTATCCAACAAATATCCTCCACGATCCAATCGAATGTAACAAACGAATTTCCCTCGCTCCAATCAACAGGCACGTTGACGATTTCAATGGTCGGGTCTTAAACAGGGTTCCTAACCAGGATAAGTTGTATTACAACCATGATCATATAACCGAACAAGACCAACTTATTCATGACCATCCCTACGCAACATCGGATTTCTTGAATAATTTCACACACTCTGGGATTCCCAATCATGAACTCACACTTAAGGTGGGGGCGATATGTCATGTGATGAAACGATTAGACATGGAGAAGGGACTTGTGAAGAATGCTAGAGTTGTGATTGAATCGATGCATGAGAAGTTTGTAATGGTGAGGGTTTTAGGTGATCCAGAAGGGAACATGTACCCGATTTCCAAAACAGATTTCTTCTATCAACCAGAAAACCACCCATGGACTATTCATCGACGACAATTACCACTCCGACTATCGTACCACGTTTAATAGCTGTCAGGGTTTAACATTGGATCGAGTGGTCATTGATCTGCTCATGAATGTCTTTGCACATGGCCAGTTATATACGGCCTTTACCCGTGTATGAAACAGACAAGACCTGCTAATACTCCTCTCCCCAGAGAACACGACCACAAGTACTTTGAACGTCATCTACAAGGAGCTACTCTAACAAAAAGGTACATTTCCTCTAGCATATCATACAAATATCATTGTATGTGTGTTACCTTGCTAACAAATTTGAAGGAATTTCCACCACTGCAGTAAGTGGCGGTTGCATATAACTCCCTCATTACCCTTCCACAGGAAAATGATAGAGAACTGGAGTTCAAGTAAGGCGGTATCACAAACATGTTTCCTTGCATTTTAGTTACAAATTAAGCAAGTACGTCATAAGTCAACTGGACTTCATATAAGGTACTTCCCCTATACTTTAACAGGTACTATTGCCTGCCCGTGTGATAGATGACGTGTTGTTTGATTATAACAAGATTTTCCTTTTCAGTTACAGGTTAAGCAAGTACGTCATAAGTCAACTGGACTTCAAATAAGATACTTTTCCTATACTTTAACAGGTATTATTACCTGCCCGTGTGATACATGATGTGCTGTTTGATTATAACGGGATTTCCCTCGACCATGTTTGATCAAAGTGAACAAATAAAAACCATCCATCGCGGTGATGGCCTAGTGGTAAATCCTTTGGTTATAGGTGGCCCCTAGCCAGGATCAAAACCCACTGACTATCATTGGGTGGTTAAAAAAAAAGAAAAAAAAGGAAGGAAATGAGATATCCATCTCAAAACAATAAAGCACATGTGCATACCTATACATATATAGCCTGTTCAATAGACGACGTGCTACATAGTTACTATGGGATTCCCTTTACTTACATAGCAGAAATGCTTATCGCATTGGCAGTATAGTGGTTAGGCTACTGGTTACGGGTATTCCCCGCCCAGGCTCAAGTGGCGGGCTCAAACCCCACTTGCTATCGATGGGTGGCATGATTGATCTATGAGAAGTGCTTATCGCAGTAGTGGTCTAGTGGTTAGGCTGTTGGATATGGGTGTCCCCTGTCCAAGCTCAAATCCCACTGACCATTATTGGGTGGCATGGATGATCTATGCCATGGTGATCATAGCCTGGTGGTTAGACCATTGGATATGGGTGTCCCCTTGTCCAGGTTCAAAACCCATTGGCTATTGTTGCATGACATGATTGTCAAAAAAAAAAGGGCATCCTATAGTCGTTATGGTCAGCATCCTTCTATCGTGCGGGCACTGGACACAGGGCCAAAAAAAAAGTGCAGGTTCAAATCCTGCATGTTCTAGCACGTATAGATAAGTTGGTGAAGAGAAACGTTCGCGGCGGCCAAGGCCGCCGTGATAAGTTTCTTGTAGTAATAAGTCAGATCTGCAATCTTTAACCAGCCAGTTATCTTTATCTTGCCTAACCTGACCTTTTTTTTTTTTTTTTTTTTTTGGAGAAAAGGAAGATTTATATTACTCATCAAGTAGTTACATCAGAAAATATGGGAACCATATAGGCTCTCATGATTGTGCCTTTAGCACGCATATGTATAACATCAAAATTTGGATCAGAAACCTTTGTACATAGAGAAACCCAGCTGCAGCAGTAATTCGGTCGATTTCAGAGTGGAGGATCTGGAACTATAAAATCAAAGTCTGAATCAGTCTCCTCCTCATCAATGATCACCAAATCCGAAGCCACTGGATCCACCTGCCAACCAATGTCATTCCATTCGGGTGGGAAAGCAAAAAACCAAAGAGGGGCTGTTTCAGAGAAAAGGATCAAAGCCTCTCCGTGAGCATCTTGCAAGGCTTTATGGTGATAGAACATGTCTCTGAATTGGGAGAATTGATCATCAGTAAGCAGCCTCTCATAGCAGAAAAGAAATCTGTCAAGGATATGAGCTTGGTAGCCGTTTAGCATGAAGGGTTTCAGTTTTGCCAGATCTTGGTCAATAGTTGGTGATAGAGACCAGAGTTGCTGGTTATTGAAAATCTCTGTAGCTGCTGCAAAATTTGACAAGTCAGGGAAGTTTGGCTTACAGTTCATCCTCGTTGTCAAGGCAATCAGCAGCTCTGAATATCACAAAATGATCATTAGGGATGAGCATATCATCACAAACAAAGATATTGTGCAAACCAACAAATTTCCCTATTGACAACCAAGTACTATCATATTTATCTTGTTTACTGTTCTTATGAGCCATGGCAATCTTGGAAATCTCAATTTGGAAAGCTACTTTCATCCATGCAACATCCACCCTTTGATTTGAATAATTGACCCTATTCCTGTGTTTCCATATGATCCATAGTGCAGTCTGCCTGATAGTGTTTAAAAATCTATTTGATCCCTTGAGGAGGTCCATAATATTGGCCCAGTTGCCTAGACTGTGGCCTTTTGATCTCAGATAAGTATCAAGCCACCTCCAAAATTCCCTGATTTTGGGGCAGTCAAACATATGATTTATGGTTTCAGATCTGTCTCCACAGAGCTTACATTTGGGGTTGTCCTGCAGATCCTTGCATCTTTCAAACATATTACAGTTTGAGGGCAAAGCATTATGGATGGTTCTCCAGATAAACACTTGCACTTTAGGTTGAGAATAGGATTTCCAATTATTTCTCAATATGTTTATGAGGTGTTTGTTTGGTACATGCCATTTGGTAGCCTGAATGAAGGATTTGTTTAAGGCCAGCACCTTATATCCTAAAGCCACTTTATAATGATCAGAGTTCATTATATGCCAGTCTGGATTCTTGGGGGCCGTGCATTCACTTTGACTGCTAGCAACATTCATAATGGTATCAAAGATCATTTTGTCTATTTTCTTGCCATTTATTACCTGCTTTATATATTCCCAGTTATGCCACTTGTCCCCATCCCACAGATGTTGAAGTTGAGTTATCCCTGCTTCTTTCCATTTCTTCCATATTTGGGGGTGTTTGAGAGCCCATCAGACTTCATTCTCTCTAGCAAAAATAGGTGACCAAAAAAGGGAGAAATTAGCACTGTCAAAGCTGATCTCCTTGTGGTCGATTCCTTCTGCAACTAAGTTCCATGCTTCAAATATTTTCCTCATAAGTGGGGAAGTATTGGGGGCACACTTAAATTGATAATAAATAGAATCAGGGATGTGGTGAGCATATTTTTTCATCCCAAAGGGTCTGCTAATCTGCAGCCAGTATCTGATAAACTCCATGGCTGGGGAATTCCAGCCATTTATTGCTTTCCATACATACTTGGCCCCTAAGGCTTGACTGTGTTTTTGGAGAATTTTCAGGCCCAGACCTCCTTCCTTTTTACTATGTGTGATTTCTTCCCATCTAACAAAATGCATACCTTTCCAAATGTACTTTCTTAGACATTTTTCGATGTCATTGTAGGTTTCTTTGTTTGCAATGAGGGCAGAAGAGAAGTAGACATGGGTGCTGGCCAGCACAACATTGGCAACCAGAACTCTGCCAGCAAAGGATAGGGTGGGGGAGAGAGATAGAAGTTTTTTCCTGATTCTATTTACTATAGGTCTCTAGACCTCTTTGTTTGGAAGATTGATAGCTAGAGGGAGACCAAGAAGAGTGATGGCTTGATTGGCAGGATTGACCTTGATTCCCTTAGTGTCTATATTATCTGAAGGGCACTCCCACAAAATACTGCATTTGTTCAGATTAAGGTGGACTCCTGAGACAGAGGCAAAAAATTGTATACTATCCAGGAGAGCATTGAAGCTGTTCTGATTGGCTTTTAGAAGAATAAAGGTGTCATCGGCATATTGCATTATAGTAAGCTGTTTGTCCGACCCTGGCATTTGAATTCCTTGAATCAACCCTTGCATTTGCAAACCTTGGACTACTCTAGTGAGCATTTCTGCTACACAGAGAAACAGATATGGAGCCAAAGGGCATCCTTGTCTGACCCCTTTTCTGATAGGGAAAAAATTGCTAGGGGAACCATTTATAACCAGACTAGAGGAAGCAAGACTGTTAAGAGCCATGATTTTGTCTATAAGAGTGTGATGGATACCTATATGTGCCATTGCTTTCTTTAAGAAGGGTCAGGTTATAGTATCATAGGCTCTTCTAAAGTCTAATTTGAGCAGCATACAATTTTGCCTGGACAGTCTATTCCAGTGTATTGCTTCACTGGCAGCAATGTAATTGTCAAGAATAAATCTACCAGATAGAAAACCTGACTGGCAGCTGCTGACTGATTTGTGGAGGTGCATGAGAATCCTGCAGGCTAACAACTTTGCAATGATTTTGTAGGTAGTATTTGTCAAAGATATTGGTCTCCAGTCATTTATTTTGCTGGGGTTTTTTACTTTTGGGATTAAGGTGATAAAACTGGAATTGAATGCCGGGTAAAGAGAGGCTGCATCCCAAGCTCCTTTAATGAACTCCATAAAGTCTTCTTTCATGATCACCCAGAAAGCCAAAAAGAATTCAGGGGGAAAGCCATCTGGCCCTGGGCTTTTCCCCTTCTCCATGTCTTTCAAGACTTGCAGCACCTCTTTTTCATCAGGGTAGCCATCCATATCTTCCTCCATAGGAATGGTTTCTGGAATGTTATTGAAGAACCTGCTCATATTCTCCTCTTCTTGAGCATTGTGTTGGGTGTCCTTGAACATATTTTTGTACTGTTCCAGAAACTCTGTTTTAATGTTTCTCTCATCTTCTATTTTCTCTCCATTTTCTTTTTCCAGAACTGTAATAGCATTATTAATTAATTTGTTTTTAGCCACTCTGAAGAAATATTTGGAGCTGCCTATATCCATTTTATTGTAATGACAGATTTTGGCCCTTAAGGCCATACCCTTTGCTTCTTTTTCTTCAATGCCTTTGATACTATTTTCCAGATGGACTTCCTGCTTGTGCAGGTTAGCACATAGAGGAGTGATCTCGAGTTTTTGCCTGATTTCTTTCATTTCCTTTAGGAGGTTATTCTTCTCTTCAATACATTTTCTCTGTCTAGCCTTTCCCCATTCCTTGATCCAGTTTTTGCAGGCTTAAGTTTATTGCTAAATTCTCTCATAGATTGATGACTCCCCACAGCATGCTGGGTAAGATAAAAACTTCTGAACTCTGAGGTAAAACTGGAGTTCCCTAGGAGGGAGCAGTTGAATTTGAAGGGGGAATTGGTAGGTTTGGAGGTTCTATGAGTGTCTGGAAAATCCATAATTTGAGGGAAATGGTCTGACAGAATATTTCCTTCATCACCTGTGACTATGCAGTTATCCAGACTGGGAATATTTAGGTTTGTAACATAAAACCTATCTAAAGTACAGTAGGTTCTCCCTGCTCCCTCTCTTTTATTGGACCAAGTGTATTTGGCATTGGCTGAAGGAATGTACAGCAGGTTTGTATCATGCAAGAGATTATCCCATTCTGTTCTCTCTACTCTAGACATATTGATTTTCTTTCCTAATTTGAGGTCCCAATGGGGGGTATTGTTTAAGTCACCACCCAAGATCCAGTCTTTTGTATTTTTTTTTTTTGAAGAATATAAGAATATATTAAACCACTAGAATGCGATCAAGTACAATGATAAGTGTGGTGCTAAGAAATGAAGCGCCCATCATGATCCACAATCTGTAGGAATGTCGACCAAATTTCCCGCTTAACTGTGCCAGACAAGCTTGAGACTTGGTACGCCTGCCACAACTTATGCCTCAAGATTGGAACCAACCGAAAAGGGCTAAGCACTGCATTCTGAAAGACCTTCGCTCTCCGCCTTTTCCAAATCAGCCACAAAAGCCAAGCTCTCAGATAAATGAAACGCCGCTTGGCTTGTACGCCCCCACTGCTAGGAAGGACTCCCAAGAGAATCTTCGATCGCATAATGAAGCCCCAAAGAGGGCTCTCACCCAGACCAAGCTGCCCCTACCTCCGTGCATAGGACAAAGCGGTGCTCAATGGTCTCACGCCGCCTCCCACATAAAGGGCATGTTTACGCTACGAGGCTTGAACCTCGTGGACTCCTGACATTCACCCCGAGGCTACGGTGCAAGATCTGCCACAAAAGGGTACGGATTTTAGGAGGAGGCAATGTATTCCATGCCCACCTCCACATGGCGGGCCACTTACTCCCTGGAAGCTTAAGTGACCACTTATCCGAAGGCGGCAACGTGTCCTGAAGCGCTAGGAGCCCATAAGCCGATGCTACAAACCGAGATGCATCAAGTCCACTATGCTCGACTTCCAAACGCCGATTGACTTGAGAAGACAACTGCAATGGAATAGCATTGGCAATTCTGGCCCAAGTCCGTATGTCCCACCGCCGCAGGCCAAATCTCTCCTTAAAAAACTCCCATGGCGCCAGATGACCCTCCCAATACCAGTCACGGATGGATGTTAGCCCCCGCAAATCCATCGGGCGCCGAAAATACTGGGGTGTAAGGAAGAGGCCAAGGGAGATGCAGAGTCCAAGGGTACCCGAGAAAGGGCGATGAGGCTACCATACATCTGCTAGGGTCCAATGAAAGAGAACCTTGACCACCTTCCGTGCCTTCGGGAGACCCTTAAGAAAAGGCGGCATGAGGGAATGGCCGCAAATCCTCAAACAGAGCCCACGGCAACTGAGCCGGAATAGCTGGCTTCCTAAACACAATAGAGTGACGGTGATCGTGCCAACAGAGCTAAACTCGGGATTTGGTTCTCCGCAACAACCGCCCGATGAATTTTGACACTGTAACCTTCGCGTGTGCAACGACACATCAAGCATACCCAAACCCCTGCCGTCCTGCGGGGACGCACACACTTCCACCATGCGACCTTCACCGTAGCCCCCCTCATTCCCTCCCCAAACAAAATTGCGAATGGTGTCATCCAACTCCTTAACCACACTTTTCTCGCGCAAGTATGCACGAGGTCAAGCAGAAACATGAGTGCTACTGAGCAATCGACTTAGCTACCGTAATCCTACCAGCCATGGTGAGTTTACTTCCCCTCCACCAATTCAAATGTCGCTTAAGATTCTCAGAATGTCTCCCGCCAAATTGCCCTAGCATTAATGTCCAAGCCAAATGGTATGCCCTAACAGCCTTGGCGGTACGGTGTGGCGGTGTTTAGAGCCCGTGAAAACCGACTCAACCACGCAGAGGAGGTTCCTCCAGCACCCACATGGCCGAGCACTTCACCGCTTAAGCAAGCATCCCGGTTAAAGAAAAGGCATCCAAAATATTCTTGGCTGCTTGGAGATTGGACTCGTCTGCATGAAGAAAGAGGAATGTATCATCCGCAAATTGACTGCAAACCTGCTGCGACCCATCATCCATGCGGAGACCTTGCACCACATTGTCAGCAATTGCCACCTGAAAAAGCTGCGAGAGAGCTTCTGCCACTATAGTGAACAAGAAGGGGGCCAACGGACATCCCTGCCTAATGCCTCGGCCCACCGAGAAGATTGAAGAGGTCTCACCCTGACACTTCACTGTCGCCCTAGCAGACACAAAAGACTGTCGCCCAGTCTTTTGTATTGTTCTGGATAGCCATCCAATGTTTGATTTCCTCCCAGATTGGGGCTCTCTCATTGGGTTCTATGGGAGCATAAACATTTATTATTCCCAGCAATTGACCATGCATATCAATAGATATGCTGTGCCATCTGTTTGAAGGACTACAATAGGATGAGACAACATTTAGGGTGGTCCAGAACATAGCTAGACCACCTTTGGTGCCATCAGCAATAGTATAAGCTGATCCAGCTCCTTTGTGTATCCACCCCCCTAAATTGGAGGCTTCAAATTGAGGTAAGTGATGCTCTTGAATCATAAGGAGGTCTGTTTTGTAATTTCTGGCCAAAGCAATGAATCTCCTCTTTATGGGGCCTTTGATTCCCCTGACATTCCAAGAAATGATCTTCATTTTGAGTGAATGGGCAAGCAGCTATTGGGCAGACCTTTTAACAGGATTTGGTCCTCCTTGTATTGGAAGCAGGCCCATTGTAATTGGGATCTTTTTGATAGATCTTTCTCTGCTTCCTAGATTTTCTATTGGGGGTAAAGTCTGTCATGTTTCCACATAGATAGTCACTAAGCTTGTCCAAATCCTTAGGTATGCTGTCTAGGTCCTCATTTTCTGTCATTCCTATCTCATCTTCTACTGTGGCCCAGAATTTAGAGAGTATTGGTGTGCAACTCACTCTTCTATCTTTGGAAACACAGGATCCAGGGTCTGTAATATTCAAATCCTTGAGGGATTGGATACTTACCTGGACAGAAGCATCTTTATCATCCATTGAGGCTCCTTGATTTTGCTCTCCTAAATATTCCTCCAAAGCCTCTGCAACAAAACGTTCAACACAAGCAGCATACCTACCATCATCTTTACAATGAATGAAAGCCTGTAAAAATGAGACATTATCCTCAGCATGCTCTTGATTCTGCTGTGTGGAGGGTATTTGGCTATGGGGTGAGGTGTTTGGGGAGTTGTTTGGGGAGCTGGTTTGACATGGTGCAATGGAATTAGTGGCTTCAGACCGAGATACAATTTCCAAAGAGTGTCCTGACTCAGACTGTGATTTTCTTCCCAGATCTTCCTTGAGTTCACTTCCTTTCCTGTGTTTATTCGGGGAGGTTAGTGTCCTTCCCTGTGGCGTATCAGAAGTATTCAGTATCTCTGAGTCTTCTTGGGCTTCCTGTGTATTAAGCAGACTGTACCTATTGCCTGTATCATAGTCTTCCCAATTGAATACATCTTCTGTTTGAGTTGTTTCAGCCTCTGTCCTGTCCTTTTCACTAGCAGTGCTTAAATCTTGGGTCTGAGGTCCTTCCTGATTCGGGTTCATGTTAGTGTGAGACCCTTCTGTTGTGTTTCCTCTTGGGTGTAACTCTGTTACCAGTGTCTCTAACTCTCGGGTTCTCTCAATATATATCCTGTTTGGTGGGCTATCTTTGTTGAATTTAGCAAACTGGTCCTTTTCCGCAAATGAAACTCCCTTGCTGTATGTGTTGAAGGTCCGCTGTGCTGATTTTTTCCCCTCCTTCTTCTCTTCAAAAGCCTACAGTATCCTTTGCGAGAGGTCCCAATTAGCTTGCCTGATACGTTCCCTATCTTGTCTTTTCCTCTGTAATTTTCTATAGTTTTCTTTATGCTCCGTGTGTCTCCCTGGTTTGTCAGAATCCATGGCCATTTTATCCTTTTGGGGGCCATAGTCACAGTTATGTCCGTTTTCTTGTGCCTGTCGCACTCTTCTGTCAGGTTGATACTTTCCGTTCCTTTGTGTATCCTCTGAATCTCCACTGTTACTCCTCGGGATGCACCTGCCACCTCCATGGAACATTTTCCCACAGATGCCACAGTCCGGTGGGAGGCCACTCCAATTCAGCTGCAGCACCCGGTTAGTTCCAAACAGATCAACATAGGTCACTTCTCGGGGAATGGGTTTGAGCAAATCAATTTGGACGTAAACAATGGTGGTCTGTCTGGTCGGAAAGTTGCAGAGATGAAATGGCCAATGGTATTGAAGATTGCTTTGAAGCAGTCCTTGTTCCAGTAGATGGGGTTGAGACCGTGGGGTTGCATGAAGACTGTGACCGGGAGGGACTTGGGGAAGGTAGGATCAAAATGATATTCCCATTTCTGGAACTTGATTTGATATCCTTTGTGTATGATTCGGTTTTTCTTCAGCAGATCAAGAGCAGCTTCCTGGGATGTCAACTCAACCATGAAGAAAGGAAATTGCAACCAATATATAGATGCAATCTGCATATTCTTATTTAGGGAGTATATTTGTTTGGCTATTTCGTTTAGGTTGAATCCTTCCTTTTCCGTCCAACCAATAACTGCATTTTTATGTAGAAGATGAAGTTTGTTTCGGGTGGATTGAAAATCCAGCTTAATACCTTTGGTGAAATCTTCGTCTGGAGCATGAATAAACTTCTGCTGTCGGAGAATGTTCATCCACTCCGGGTTCGTGAAGATAGGTGCAGCAGGTCTCGGCAGTTCCGGCTCTTCTTCACGAGTAATGTTATCCCATTCTGGAATTCCTTGATTCTGAAGCATCCATGCGGTGAATGCCGCCATATCTAGACTCCCGAATTGTATGAAGTCCTTTGGATCAGGGATGAGCGCTCTTGTTGCATTCGGGAAAACCTTTGGGGTGAAGGATACCTTTGGTACGGCCATGGGACAGATTTATGGGGGACTGCAGGTGCAGTCTTTTGGGGAAGAGAGACAGACGAATTAGGGATGTGACCTTTGAGAGGTTCGAGGCTGGACTGATCTGGGGGGATGGGATGGATTCGAGAAGTGACAGGCAGTTGATCTGCAAGAAACGTAACCTTACATGGAGAGCGCCTCCCGCCTTCTCCGCCTAACCTGACTTACACAATCAACATATGTGGAAGTTAATAGATATACGGTTCTACCAAGTGTGGCTCGCCATAGGACTTGTAGAAATCTAGATTTTTCATCCCAATGTTTTGAATTGCTACCTCACTGTCACTTTTTCCCTTTGGATCAAGTCACTACATGCCTTTGCATCCCTTAAACGAAGTTGTGTTAAAGCATTCTTCAAAGTTTAGACACTTTCTAGCAAAAACCCAAGCGAGACTAGGAATTTGACAATACCTTATTACATGTTCAAGTGCAAGAAATTTTATGACACTCAGATTAACTGAAGGATGGGATCTTTCCGCATTCGCTTCGCCTTGCAACCTTGCTTCCTATTGTAATTGCCATTGTAGCATGTGTGTAGCCCAGCCCATAAGGGCCATGCGGACTTGACGTCATCTCCACCTTTCTCCAGTATATCACAGGCAGTCCTTTGATATGGCCAAGAGCTTGGTTGAATTGCACGTGAAACCTTCTATTGATTTGCATTTCTCCTTTATCATCCGTCCATGACACTCTGAATATATGCATTTCTCCTTTATCATCCGTCCATGACACTCGGAATATATGAATATATCTAAAAAATGCTCCAAAACATGATCATACCTGGTGCAAAAGACCATTAGGGAGCTAATGATGAAAGTTACCAAATGTAGTTGAAAATGCTTTTTAAAATAAAGAGCAAAATACACATGCATTACGAAAACATCACATGTCTACTGTGGGGTAAAAGCATGTTAGGGTGTACCACTTTTGGAACCTGCAAAAGTACATACACTAGGTACTTCAGAACTGGGTACTTTCTCATTTTTCTTTTCATTAAAACTAATACAAAAATCCAAAATAAAAGTCAAGGACATGTTAATATTCAAAGTTAAGATAAAGATAATGCTATCGGAGACCAATATATATATAGAAAGTTCTAAAACATACCTTCTATTGAGATATTATACAGGTACCTAGTACCCAGTCTTGGCTACCTTTTTAGGTACTTTTTTGGTCACTAAATAATACTTTTTAAGGGACACCCTAACATGCTTTTACCCTGTGGGTTTTTTGCAAGAATTGGCTCGAAGAAGAACTGCATGAACTGCTTGAATGAATTCACTTTCATGGGGAACTTTTCTTATGACAGCCTCCAGTATAGATTATAACAGTGCGGTCATGATAGCTTATTAACCGTTTATAATGGAAAAAAGGTAGCTCTCTTGAACACGAATATCTCCAGTAAAGACATCCTACATTGTAATGTGGATATTTATAGATCTGCAAAGAGTTAAGTCCAGCCCGATTTTGAAAGAGTAGCCTTAAAACCAAACACAAAATATATCTACTCACTTGTATTTTAGCAAGATAACCACTTGAAGCAGAAAATCGTGGTATGCTAATTACAGAGGTTCTTGGCAAAAAATCGTAGTATGCTAACCCTGTTGTTGTGATCAATCTGTTTTGGAATTCTGTGAATTTCAAAATCGTAGGAGACAATGCCAGTAGTCTAGAAACAAAACCCTCCTCCAAACTCTCGAAAAGCTTTCGACAAGGAATGTTGTCTTTGTTAAAGCAAATGCCCTGCCTCTTGGCCTTGCCTAGCCTGGCCACAGCCCTGCCATAGCCTGCCTAGCCCTGTCAGACCTGACAAGCCCCTGCCATAGCCTAAACCTTGCTTTGACGTACTATGCCCCCACCATGGCTGGATATGTACCAAGTTGTCCGCAGACTCACCCCCTAGCAGTGAGCTTCCACAGACTACAAAGACCCCACCTCGGCAAACCCCAAAGATACCGAGCCGACCTCCCCGCAGCCGAGCCCCGCCTGGGAAAACCAAGAAGGGCCACCAAGGAAGCGGCCCCGTGCAGACGCAGTGGACAAGGGAGAGACATCCTCCATGAAGAAGGAGGCCCGGGCCAAGGCCCGAACAGCCAGCCGCTCGGCAGCCGGTTATCGCCAAAGCCCCCACAGGGCCCCCCTCCATTGGCGTAACCTTGGGCCGCCATCCAAGCCGGGTTGAGGTTAATAGTGCCCGCATTGGGCCCGAGACGGAGATGGAGTCCGCAACATCCCAATGGGTTGCGCATGCTGGTGATAGTGAAACAAATGATCACCGAAGTTGGAGACCCAAGCACATCACCGGACGACAAAGATCCGCTTGGTGCACTTAAGAGACAAAGAAGACCGGCAAAAGTGCTCGCGGGATATGCAGCTCGCATGGGTACCCGGATGCTACGAGACAGACAGGGACCGAAGAGCGCTGACACTTGCAATCACGCCTCCCCCGTGATCGAGGTTGATGAGGCCAATGCCATGGCACGACGCCGCACAAAGCCACACCCCGCTTGAAGTTGAGGAGGCTACCGCCGCGAAGACAAACGCTGCAGTCGCCTTGGAAGTTAACCGATAGCACCGAGCTGAAGCTCGAGAAGGATTTGGGACGGACCGGAAATGCAGAGTCTCCGACTGTCGCTGCCCAAAGAAGGCAAGGGCCTCTAGGCAGGGCGCATGAACAACTACGCGCACCGCACACGCCGAGATGGCAAGACAGACCAAGCCTTGCAAAAGCCGAAGCCCGCACTTCGTAAAAACGTAAGCCGCAGCACATGACACACCAAATATCGCAAGCCCAACAACCCGCAAGACGCCAACGGGTCACCCGGGTCAACTCGAACGTCTCGCAGCCCCGCCCGCCGCGCCCATCATCACGCTGCGTCACCACTAGGCCGTAGGGGCGGCGTCCTCACCGGACGCTGAGCTCCGGAGCGCAGCGCACGAGCCACAACAACTGGTAGTTTGGGGCTTGCCGAAGAGCTGGAGAGAATCTCACCCGAAGATACACAATACGTATCCTTGGACGCATGACGCTTCTGGTCCAGACTCGGCTTCGTGTTATGCGACCAGCCCGGCAGGGGTCCAAATACTAGGCCACAAATGAGTCGTAGGTGTTCACTTCGCTAAGTGATGCACGAAGTTCGAGAGGCCATAACAGCGACAGGCCAGGGCCATCAAGGGCACATCTTTTGTATGTGAGCCGGGATCTTACTCCAGTGCAACAGGAGGCACGCAGGAGGGAGTTCGCCAGGTCGGGACGCCGCTGGATCGACCAAATGCCGCAGCTGCACTGCCGACCAAATGCTACCCCCCGGCCGCCCTCCGCCTCCCCGATCCTCCGCAATCTGCCCTACAACTCTGGCCTCCCCCCGCCACCCAAATCCATCCCTGCTGCCTCCGCTTCTGCTTGTCCGAAGTCTGCCCCCGCAACTCAGTCTGCTCCCGCTGCTGGTCCATCCGTGACACACACTACACAAGCATCTCCGACCGCTCAATAGGAATTGTGCCTCCGGGTGGTGGTCTGGAACTGTCGGGGTTTCCCGTGGCAGAAGGGCGATAGCCTCAATTCAGTAGCTGTGGACATGGACCTCATCTTCCTCATGGAGACATGGGAACACCCAGGCCACAGGCTGCCCGATCTGCCAGGGTACCAGCATTTTTCAGTGTTCAATGGTTGTACAGGGAGACGTGGGCATGGTGGGGTTGCTCGCTACACACGTAGCCTTGGCACATTTGGTTTCCCTCCAAGACCGGACATGCATATAACCGCTACTTGTGGATCCGAGTGCACCACCGGGCGGAGATCCTCTCTCCTAGTTGCTTGCTACTTTTCCCATGCAGAGTCCCTTCTATCACGCCCACCGAGGTGGATGTAATGGACCCGAGATGTCGATCTATATGATGACATATAGCAAAGACAAGTGGATGGGCGTAGTCATGCTCCTTGGAGACTTCAATGCACGGGACAGGGTGGAACAGCCATGCGGCCGGACCCCCTCGGATGACGGCTGCGTTAGCTTACGCCCCGTAAAGGCGGCTTTTGCACACGGCGACTCGATGATGTGATCTCCCACCACCGCCGCGCATAATTGCTCCCGGATGTCGCGGTATCTTTGACCGCCATATGCAATGGCCTACCACAATGGCCCTCTTCCCATGGGTACACTTGCGACAGGGACAATCGCGGGCTGAATCCAGTGTCGTGGATTATGTCATAGTGGTCGCGGCGGGGATGTATACCTTGTCAGCCATTTTCACGCCTAAGACGACAAATGGGACGAGGGAGGCCGGACTGACATCACCTCCCACTCTATGTGAAGTGGGCCGGCCAGCTCGCTCAAGCCCCCGATGCCCGATCTTTGCCAACCCTCGGCTTGCGCTTTGGATTATGAGTAGGCGGAGGGTTACGCCGACATGCTCGCAAAGCCCTCCCGACAGCTTCTGGCCCACACACCGGAGCAAAGAAACCGACCAGCCGGTTGAGCTCCTCGTAAGCAGGCGGGATGGATGCTTTGGGAGACCTCCCCATGCCGAGCTCGCAGGCCGCAAACCTTCCCGCCAGAATGATGGTTTGATGCCGAAGCGTAAGGAACGCGAAACGCCAAGATTCCGCCCTCATCGTGGATCGACACACGAAGCTCGAGCCACCAGCCATTACCGTGCTTTCCTCAAGGAAACAAAGGCAAGGTACCCCGCAAGGCACCAAGGAGAAATGTTCACCATCGACGCCCACCGAACTTTCGGGCGCAGATACTCGCGCAGCCGCCACGTTTCACGGAACATCAATGGCAGGTAATAGGAGCAAGACGCAAATGCCTTTATGATCCCCCGTAACACCTTTACAGATATGCCCTCGCGAATACGGGCTCACCGCCGGGTGATCACGTAAGAAGATGTCGGCGAGGGCTGCAGCTACCGGCTAATGGGAAGGCAACAGACTTGGACGGCCCCGAGTTGATCAAGGGGCGTGATGTGCCATGGTGCCCGGCCCTTGCCGTGACCGCTCAACAGGCCCGCAAGAGGGTTTTTCCCGGCCATGGACCACAAGCAGGGTTGTCCGATCTACAAGGCGTGGGACCCACAATCGCCCAGCCCACCACCAACTATCATGGTCACCTCTCAAGAGCCTGCCAAGCCGCGGCGGCATTCTCGAACAAAGGTAAACTGATGGGGGCGGCGCCGGAAGTCGGCACTTTACCTGTGCAGGCTTCCGACCCGACATTCGACCATTGATCACATCTTCACACTCGAGCCCTCGTCGAGGACAACACCGGAACCATCGGGAGGACCTCAGATCGGCTGCTTTGTGGACTTTGCAAAAAGCTTTCGACATAGTACCCCGCTTGTAGGCGAGGTTGCACCATCTTCGGGGCTCCTATGGATCTGCAGAACGCAGCAGGTACGGACTATACGAGAGCTGCATGTAGCCGCATGCAACCTAAGGACGCCATTTTCCAAGTAGAAGATTGGAGTTACGCGAAGGTTGTCCTCTCTCACCCACACTCTTTGGACTTTACATTGACCAGTTGGAAGCCCGGGCTTGTCGCCAATGGGGGGACGGTATACAACTCTTGCACCAGGTCATCCGGACAGCCATCTATGCGGATGATGTGGACCTCTTGGCCCATACACCGTGAGGGCATGCAGGCACCTAGATGCCCCCGACACATTCCCCGCCAGCGACGGACATGCGTGTCAACCTGGCCAAGACTAAGGTGGTCCTCATATCCTCCTCATCGCCATCCAAAGCACCTCCTGCTCACTTATCGCTGGGTGATGGTAGAGGTCACATCCAAATTACAAGTACCTACCCCTCCTCAATGTATTGGGATGCATCCATTCGCCTTCTGATCGCAGGTTGGAAAGCCACCGTAGCAATGCAAAACAATAGTCACAAGCGAGTCAGATGATCAGGGCCACCAAATACATTTGTTCCGAACAATCGGGTGGAGCCAGCTTCTTCAGATGGGGTCGAGGTGTGGGGCCCAAAGGTGTCTTTTGGCAACTTGGAAACGACTTAGAGCAGGTCCAGAAGGCATTTTTGACGCGGGCACTTAGGGTCAAGCCCTCAGTTCCATATCAGATCTTGTTGCAGGATTCATGCCCCTGCAGCATGCGGCCCTCGATAGACACGGTGGCCAGCATGGGTGACACTCGGCTCCCGCACTTGGCTTACACTATGGCGATGAGCCCGCAACGACTCAGGGCTTGTTGGAAGGACAAGAGAGCTCGCTGGGTCGGGCGCTACTGAACGTAGACATAGGTGCATCCAGTGCAATACGCACGCCACGGGATAGGCTGAGGGGGTACCTGGCATGGAATAATTTAAGGGCTAAACTTAGCTATTTGGCGATTTTTTAGTGCATTTTCAAAAAAATTTGGCTAAAGTAAATGGAAAAAATTGAGAAAAAAATTATAATTTTAGCTTAACTTTTTTCGGGACTGCGCCAACCCTGGAGCTCTTTAGCCAAACGCTAGAAAGTGAGAGTAAAAATTTGTATTGTTTAGCTAAACTATAGAAACTTTCAGAATGAATTTTGGGCTAGTTTAGCTAACATCATTCTAGTTTATATGAAATATATGATTAGTAGTTTAATTTATAGCATTATGGATTAGTTTGAGTCCTAGACTTTGCTAATTAGCATTGTTTTAGAATGTTTTCACAAAGAAAATGACTAAAATGAGTGGAATATATTGAAAAAATGTATAGTAATTTGCCGTAATATTTTTTGTTGGGCACACCATAGAAATTTTTGGGATGATGTTTGGGTTAGTTTAGCTAAATGCTAGAAAGTATGAGAGGAAAAATGTGTACAGTTTAGCTAAATCACAGAAAGTTTTGGGATTAATATCGAGCAAGTTTAGCTAAAGTCATTCTGGCTAATAAGAAATATACGATTAGTAATTTATTCCCTGGTACCTGGACTCTTGTTTCCTGGGGAAGCTCTGGGACCACCATGCTCTGGAACAGGTAAAGATGGCACACTACAAACAGCACATAAACCCCACTCTGGTTCGAGGCCCACAACTCTACTTGCATTCTCAGTTGCCCATGAAGAAGCGCAGGATCATTGCGTCCATTCAAACGGGGGCCCACCATCTTCGGCTTGAGACAGGTCGGTGGGTTGGAGAGCCGCGCCAGGACAGGCTTTGTCAGTGTTGCCCCCTGGGGGTTGTTGAGGATGAAAGCCATGCCTTCCAGAGCTGTCCAGCCTATAGTCGATTCGGGCTCGCTATTCTTCTCTTGGTGCGACCCGGTTCCGCTCACCGCACGAAGCTACTCTTGCAGACGCCGGCGGGCCGATCCCTTGGCTCCTACCTCCGTGAGGTTTTGGATCTCACTCTCTACCCCCCCCCCCCACCCGAGGTGCCCGGAATTCATGTGTATATGTATATTTGTACCACCTGCCGCCAGGCTTGTTGCCGCGACGCTTTTTCCTCCCTAAGGGGGTTTTAATCCGTAGCAACGCTTGTCGCACCCGTGGTAATTTGGGTCCCAAAGGCCGATTGGCCTCCGCTGGACGATAAAAGAACCAACCTTCCCTCCCTCCCTCCCTCCCTCCCCCTCCCTCCCTCCCTCCCTCCTTCCTTCCTTCCTTCCTATGCCATCTTTCAAAAGAAAATGATTTGTTACATGCAAAATCAAGAACGAGCTTACGCCAAACGATAGTTTATCCTAAATGCTCTTCCCGGATTTAGCCTTGCAAGAAAATGGTGAAGTAAAACCAAGGAAGAATGCCTTAGTCCGCCCATGAACCAAAATGGTTGTTTGAATCTTCTCCATGGTCAAGCTACGCTTCCGATCTACACCAACGGCTATTGATCCTTCAAATGAATTTCTTCCAATATTCATGCTTTGACTGGAGACAGAATCTGCAGGCCATTATACATTGCTGCAAAATATGAGAAGGAGATATTGTGACTCTATTATTGCAAAAGACTGCAGTTTCAGATCTGCTGAAAGATGACAATGAAGGAGACCCCGAAAAGCTACCCTAAAATCAATCCCCCTCAAATAATAAGCACCTCCTTTGAAATTTATAGCATGGGCTGGGATCTTAAGCATATGCTAACGTGCTTGAGCTAGATTCAACATGCCGTAATTTGAAAATATATCTCCGCTTCATATCCTTTTCTATAAATTCATTTTATTTGTAGTATTTGTATCTGAATTTTGCAGATGTAGGCTTTGATTTAAATTGTCTGCCATCCCGTTGCAACATAAAGAATCTACTACCTCCTTCGAGGGGTCCTAGAGCTCAACATGCATAGGCTAAATGGCACGCACCATCAGGAAGCTTGCAGTGAAAACACTTGGGATATCGTAATTAAAAGGTACGTAAGATACGAAAAACAATCCTACAAAAAGATACGTAAAATTAAAATATATAACTCGTGATCAGCAAGAGTTGCCATAAAATAAGCTTGTCCCTCAAGAGAAGCAACCAAGTGAGCTAAGGAAGGTTTTGGAATCCTTTTTATGCACCTACTAAAGGTCCGACACCTCGCTTTAATTTTACATATAGATCGGTGCCATCGCAAAAAAAAAAAAGCATTGGGCTAACATGTGTGTACCCATTGCCATGCCATATCGCGGGCTAAATATGCCCTAGATCTGCCCCCTTTTTAGAACTTGCATAATAAGGCGACGCCCCTCCTTTGTTCCATTCATTATTGGCTTGCTTAACGAAAAGCAAACCTAAATTTGAACCCTTCGATGTAGTCGTCATTTGTGGCTCTAGGATGTAGGGCTGATCCAAATCCAGATTTACAAAATAACATTATAATATAGGATCATTTAAGAATGTAGTGGTTTGCATTTGCACATGATGCTATTCGGCTATGACAAAACATGTCATTGATGCTAAAATCCATCCTTTGAATAATGCTAAACCCATCCTTTTGAATAATAATAGCTAGAAAGAAGGCACTCTAACGCCCAAAATAACTTTTGATGAATAGAATAGAATATATTTTTAACGCCTAGGGAGACCAAGAGGCCGTGGTCCCCACCCACAAGATGGAAACCCCCAAATCCCACATGCCAACCACTGAGGATGAGCACCTTTTACACTTAAATTTCAATCCATAAATTGTAGAGGTTCTAAGGGCCATAAACATTAGTTTCCCTCTCCTTCCATTTCCTTCCCCGAACCCCTCAAGTATCAACATGTCGACCCCAGTTTCCTCTCCAAATTTCATGGGCATGTGCATAAATGAGGAAGCCCACATACTTACAAACCAAAGATAAGCCGTGACCAAAGATAACAACGAAGCTTATATTGGAGGATCTCATAGACTCCATACCAATTTACAAGACGGATGACATAAGCGAGGCTAACAAGTCTACCTTTGAAAATCAATTCAGTGGAAAAGGTACGTGCAACACACTTGGTTAGGAAGACTTATGGTCAGTACTCAAATCTAGCAAAGATGACACCGAATTTAAAGCAACAAATGCATCGAGCATCAGAAGGAATCTGGAAAAAAATCCAGGCAACTGTTGAGGAAAATACACTTAATCTTGTAGGTTTGGCAGAGTAGATATAGTTTTCGATATTTGCATTGCTGAAAAAGCAATTGGTTGTAGAAAAGCAATGCGTTATTGGCATGAAAACCCACACACAATAACTAGATGGTCGATTCCAACACCTCCGTGCTCATCTAGCCATGATGTCAACCAAAATGGACATCATTTTCTAGGACAGGGAGGGAATTGAGCGGGAGATTAAGGATTATGTCACAGCTGAAGTTATGGAGATGATCGCCATGGCCTAATGCACTATTAAAACAACCACCACAAAAATCAAGATGCTGCACTAATAGCACCCCAAGAGGTTACAACAACAAACAGTAGTGGTAGCATCACTCCGATGGGTTGTATGAGCAGCATAGTGGTAGCACCCCTAGGGGTTTGCATGAGCAACAATTCCAGCAACACCTCAAGGGGTTGCAGTAGCAACAATGCCTCGAGGGGTTGCAATAGTACTACCAGCAGTAGTGATTGCATCATGAGCCGAAGATTTTTGGCCACACATGTTGAAAGGCAGGAGCCATTCATTGACTAGTCATGCGGTTAAGAAGGTAATTGCTTCAGATGTACAACATATTTGACTTGCTTATCTCAATGATCTCGCACAATGGCCATCTTTCCCCTCCAACACTTGTCGATACCAAAATCGGGGCGGATCCAAAGTTGTAGATTATTGCTCATGGTCGAGCAAGATTTAGGCCTTCTCACGCATCTGCAGGTGGGAATAGACAACAAAGATGAATTGGAGGATTCAGATCATCAACCCCAATGCCAAGTACCTTCCATATGCCTCAGTTTCACTTTGATTACGATCGAGCAGAATCTGATGTCCAGCTGCTAACAAAAGAGCTATTGAAAATTTTGCAGCTTTTGAGCAACAGACTGACAATTTGGCCACCGTCCTTCTGAATGTTGCAAAGTGATGTTTTGAGAAAAGATGCATAAGAAGGTCTTCACGTTCAGCCAGCTTTCTTCGCAACAAATGATTCGATGCTGAATGTAAGAAACTTAAACGCTGGCTCAAGTAGGTAGTTGATCCCACTTTCAGGTCACAGGTAATCAATACAAACTTTCCTCAAAGGCAGTAAGGCACGGTACACTGCGGAGCATCAATAAGAAATATTCTACCTCCATGATGTTTATAGAAGAGTACTACAAAAATCTATACAACCTTTGAGGAACATCTCTTTGGAACAATGGGTGCAGCACTTGTTGCAGCTTAATGATGCTATCAGAGTTCGAATGAGGTACCAGTACAAACATACCCAGTATTAGTTATAATGTCGCTAAAGGCTTGCAACATCTTCCAAATGGCAAGGCCATAGACGATATCTAATTACCCTGGCCTTAGATGGGAGAATTGTAAGATCTAATGACATAGTTCAAAGATGTGTCACACCACGTGTACTTAATTCCGAAAGAAAAAAAAGAAAAAAAAATCAAAGATAGACATAACAACGGGTCGAGGAAAATTCCAAGGAAATGTCTAATTTCCCTGGCTTTATATGGAAAAATTATTACGACATAACTCAAATTTGGTTGATGTGTCACACCACGTAGATAGGTTAGAATTGCATCTAGCAATCCTTATAACTCAGATAAGGCAAGCTTGCTAAAAATCATAGCTCAAATTTGGCTAATGTGTCACACCACATGGATAGGCTAGAATTGCAACTAGCAATCCTTGTACCTTAGATAAGGCAAGCCTGCTAAAAATAAAAAAATATCCAACAAAAAGGAAGAATGGCTTCACTCGAGTTTGAATTAGAGACCTTCAATGTGTTAGACTAAAAGGATAACATCTATGCCATCGTGAAATCAAATATGTTTTAAAAAATCAGATTTACCCTTACACATAAAAAACTAACCCCAGTTCTTCTTTTTTTAGCACGCTCCAGATCCAAAACCTGATTTTCAAGAAATAGCTTTGCATTACTTTCAAGGTTTGTAACTCGAGTTTATCTAGATGGGGAGCTCATGTGAATACAAGATCCTCCGAGAAATACCTGTTTGGAATTAATAAAAAATATTCATGTTCTAAAGTAAGGTTTCTCTTCGTTCATATAGGAGTTAGATTAGTGGGTAAGTTTAGGAAATCTTCACACCCTCTCCCCTCGTGCCAAAAAGAAAAAAAAGGTTTCATGAATTAATAGATTTGTAGCTTTGAAAAAGATTCTCAAACCAAAAGATCTGTAGCTCTGACATTGAGAAAACCTTGAAGTTCTTGACCCATGGGAAACCACACTCAAGATTTCTGACAAAAAAGGCCCTGCAAACCCCCATGTATTATCAAACCCGACAGAAAGATAGAGCGGCTTGTATACTTGTAAAACCAAAACAAAATTTACACCAAAACAAGATTTCCGAGGAAAACAAAACAAAAATCACACCAAGGACAAAACTTTCAATAAAATAGAAACAAAAATCACCAGAATAAACAAATAAAAGCAAAACAAAAATCACACCAAAAGTAGACTTCAAAAAAATAAGGAATGGCTTTGCTTGGGTTTGAACTGGAGACTTTCAGTGTGTTAGACTAACATGATAACCTACTACACCACAAAATCAAAAAGAATAAAAAACTATATTACAGAAAGATAAAGACTCCAGATCGATGGAAATAAAACATCTCATCAAAGACAAGACTTTCAATGGAAACAAAGACAAGACTTTCAATGGAAACAAAACAAACAAAACAAAGACAAGACTTTCAATGGAAACAAAACAAAAATCACCAAAATAATATATTACATGAATCAAAAACTATATTACACAAAGATAAAGACTCCAAAAGATCGATGGAAATAAAACATCTCATCAAAGACAAGACTTTCAATGGAAATAAAAGAAAAATCACCAAAATAAACCATTATAAAGGCGAAACAAAAATCACAACAAAAGAAGACCTCATGAAATAAGAAATGGCTTCGCCCGGGTTTGAACCGGAGACCTTCAGTGTGTTAGACTGACGTGATAACCAACTACACCACGAAACCTGATATGCAAAATTTTAACCAATATATTATTATAGATTTATATGATGAATCTGTTTTCCCACATGTTAGCGGCAACACTCTGCCCTACTCCGAGGATTCTCAGTTTTCAAAGAAGAATGGATTCGGAATGGGCATGTAGCTCATGCACATTTCTCAATCCTCCAATATCCGCTGCTTGTCAAATATGTCTTGAAGCAAGGCATTCTCACTCTCATAATCCACCTCGAGAAATCGTAGCTCTTCGCTGGAATTGTTCTGTGTGTACATTTGCCAACGAAAAGCTTGGCAATTGCCAAATGTGTGGGGCAGAAAGAGCTGCGGATGAAGAGGCACCTCGGTTAGATTCTACCTTCAAACCCTTGAGGTCCACAAGTATGAAACGGAAAGTTCCTGATGCAGCTTCGGATTCGAAGGAAAATGTGGCTTCAGAAGAAAGCAAGCCAGAGAAGCAGCAGCCTAACTCCTTGCTCAAACAATTACATACGGAGAGAATCTCTAGACAAATGGAGTCTGATTCTCGCCCAGGTAAGTATAGTTTTAAGGCTTTTTAAAAAGTTTGATTTTTTTTAATCAGTTCAAATCCCTCGAGGTTGAAAATTTACTGCTTATTGTTTTAGCTCTAGTTGAATCAAAGGAAGCAGTGGCATCTGTACCTCAAATAGTTTTCTTAACATACAATGTATGGTTTCGTGAGGATCTTGAGATGCGTGCAAGAATGAGTGCTATTGGGGATCTCATTTTGCAACATCAACCACATGTGATCTGCTTCCAGGTTACTTTTAGTCGACCTCCTTTCCCCCTCTTTCTATGGCAGATAAGAATGGGGGAGTTGAAAGTAATCGACGGGGCATATAGTTGCATTTTCATATTCTTGAGTAAATGATATTAGTGATCAAGGAAACCCTTGATATTCATATTTTGTGTTGTCTACTATACCATAAACCCCATTCTGAAGTTCCATGGATAAATTCTTTTGGAATATGAAAATAAAGGCATCCAATAATGATTGAACTATTATTTCTCTTAATAATGAGCAAACTCTCTCTCACTTTCTTTGATTTGAAGTGTCTATCTGATTCCATCAGACTGTTCGTCGCAGGAAGTTACTCCTAATATATACAATATTTTTCAAGAATCGACCTGGTGGCGTAATTACAAGTGTTCTGTTACACCAGAGTTTGCTTTGAAGCGCGCTTACTTCTGTATCCAGGTTTGAGGACATTCTTTATTGTGCAAGAAATTATATTGCACGTTTTAACATTTGTACCCTTGCCTGTGTGCTCCTCAGTTAAGCAAGCTTCCGGTAGCTGCATTTTATCGCAATCCCTTCCGAAACTCAGTAATGGGAAGAGAGCTTTGTCTGGCTGATTTGAATGTGGGAAATAATGTACAGTTAGTTGTGGCAACAACACATTTGGAAAGTCCATGCCCTGCACCTCCTACATGGAATCAGATGTATAGTTCAGAGCGTGTTTTCCAAGCAAATGAAGCCATTAAACTTAAAGATTTTCCAAATGTCATCTACGGAGGCGACATGAATTGGGATGACAAGTTAGATGGCCCCTCCCCACTTGAAAAGGACTGGTTTGACTCATGGCTTAAGCTTCGGCCTGACCAGGTACAATTTTGGAATTTTTAGCTTCTTTCTTTATCATTGAAATTGTTTGACTTATGTTTCTCCTTTTAATTACAGCCAGGATTGACATATGATACTCGTACAAACCAGATGCTGACTGGAAACCGGACTTTGCAGAAGCGCTTGGATAGGATATTTTGTCACTTAAATGATTTTGATGTTGAGAGCATTGATATGGTTGGGACCAGTCCAATTGCAGGTTTAACTTATCAGAAAGAGAAGTCAATCAGAAAGCAAAAACAGCTCATTACTCTACCAGTCTTACCAAGTGATCACTATGGTCTACTGTTGAAATTAGCAAAAAAGATCCCTGTTCCATGAATGAAGAAGAGAGGGGATGCTCACCATCAGAGTTTTGTTGATGTGATCATGTTTGAGAAGGAACAACACTGATGTGGACCCTTCTTTGTTTTGGGCTGACCAATCTTCTGAGTGAACTTGGCGGCTTTTACAGATTAGAAGTTTTTTCTGGTCAGCTGTAGAAATGAAATTTAGAGAATGTAAATATGTACTTTTTAGTGGCTTTTTGAAGTAGAACTTCTGCTTTTAATGGATGAACTAATTTGTTAAGTCAACTGATGAGTCACAAGCCCATTTCATCAACGTTGTTTTGGATAGTCTTCGTTTTGCAGCCCCCACTGACGTGGCATTATTCTAGCCCTTGATGTCCAGATTGTGTGGTCTGGATCTGTGCCACATCAGGTGGGTGCGAGGGCTGTAAAACGAAGATGTCCCGTTGTTTTTTCTCCCATTTTTCTTTCTTTTGGGTTCTGTCATTTTGTCCATATACCCCAAAAATGACAACAACAATCAGATGTAGCGTGCTTTGAAAAACTTGACATCTAAAAAAGGTTCAACCAGAGATTTAAAACTCGACAACGTAATTGCACTTAAGAGGTTTACGGTTTATGGTCTCTTCCATGTCAGTCGAAAGTGTGCATCTATCAGAGAGACGAATAGATTTACTCTTCATCGGCAGGTCTCTCATGGCCAGCCGATACCAAACCAATCAATCTGCTTTGAGTTCCTTTTGCATTATGATAACAAGCTTCCGCCATCACTGTCGCCTGTTATCAGACGATTCTTTCCTCATATCGCATGGAAATGGGGTAAAATGGTATGGTTTTCTGTAGTCCCTTGCGTTTTCATTTTTGAAATATGGCGTTGCCTGATATGATGAGAATACATAGGTTTCTTTGAGGAGTTTAACAAACTTTGTGAGATGGGATTCTTGGATGATGCATTAGAAGCCGCAGAGATTATGCAACAGCAAGGAATTGTTATGACAAGAAACAGCGCATACTCCCTTCTACGGAAGCTGAGAAGCGGAAATCTTTAGAATGCGGTAGAAGACTCGGTCTCTTATTCTTCACAGGTTGGATAGAATTTCTGTTCTAGGCGATCATCTCATACGGATTTTTTCTTGCCATAAGAGTTTATATGAAGCTAATTGGGCATTTGATGCAATAGAGAAACCAACTTCATACACATGGGCTGCAATCATTTTAACAAATGCTAAGCTGGGGCAATGTTGTACAGCTCTTGACTTGTACCACAGAATGCACATATTGGAAATAAGAACTGATGCATATACATACGTTGCTGTCCTCAAGTCTTGCATGATGAAAAATTGCTGTTTCATGGAAGGATTATACACGCTGAGGGCATTGTTAACAAACTCCAATTGGATGATGTGATGGGAAGCACCCTCGTCCATATGTATGCTATGTGCGAAGCCTTAGGAGATGCATGCCAAGTTTTTGACAGATTGACTATTCAAAATGTGGTAATTTGGAATGCAATTATTTCGGATATGCCTTGTGTGGAAATAGCCATTTGGCACTAAAAATATTTTGAACAAATGCAAACGGAAGGCTTAAAGCCAAATGTGGTATCCTGGAATGCAGTTTTGAGTGGATATGTTGAGCATGGGGATGATCAATTAGCGTTACAATGTTTCGATCGGATGCAACAGGAAGGCATAGATCCAGATAAAGTGACATTTTATAGCATTTTAAAAGCATGTGCCAATATGAGAGCAGTTGAGGTGGGCAGGATCGTTCACGGGCTGTTATAAAAAGCAGACATCATTTGGATGTCTCTATTGGAAGTACATTGATCCATATGTATGCCACTTGTGGGTATTTGAATGAAGCATGCATAGTCTTTACTAGGTTGTTTGATAGAGATGTTATATCTTTCAATGCAATGATCACAGCATATTCCTTGAATGAAGGTACCCTTCAGGCCAAAACATGCTTTGAGAAAATGCAACATGAAGGCATAAAAGCAAACATAGAATCATGGAACGCACTAATTGGAGGATATTCTCAGCATGGTGACACAGCTCATCTAGCTCTAGAATGCTTTGAAACTATGCAAGAGGCTGAAATAATGCCAAACAATATAACATTTGTAAACATCATGAAAGCATGCTCAGTTGTTGGATTAAAGGAGAAAGGAAAAGCTTGTTCATGCGCAGATCATGAAATCTATGATCCAACTGGATGTTGTTATGGGGAGTGCATTGGTAGATATGTATGCAAAATGTGGAAGTTCAGATGACGCATACACCATCTTTCAGTGTACGCAGTATCGAAATATAATCACCTGGAATGCCATAATTGCAGGATACAGTCACAATGGGCAAGGTCCAGTGGCTGAGAAATATCTTGTTTTAATGCAGCAAGAAGGTATAATGCCAAATGTTTCCTCATGGAATGCCATTATTGCAGGATATTCCCAGCATGGAGAAGGGATGCTTGCTTTGCATTGTTTTGATAAAATGCAAGAAAGCATCAAGCCAAGTGAAGCCACATATTTAAGTGTCCTCAAAGCATGCGCTGTGATGGGTGCAACTGAGCAAGGCAGATTAATTCCGCCTAACAAATCACAAAGTGCAGAGCACAGTTAGATACTATTGTGGGGAAACATTCTTCTTGATATGTATGCCAAATGTGGTTGCCTGGAGGAAGCTTACAAAGTTTTCGACAAAATGTCGAGTCGGAACATGGTATCATGGAATACAATGGTTGCTGGATTTGCCCAGCATGGGGATGGCCCTTCATGTCTACAATATTTTGAAAAAATGGAAAGGGAGGGTCTAAATCCAGATGAGGCCTCATTTGCTAGCATCCTCATTTCATGCAGCCGAGCAGGCCTGGTAGATGAAGGTCGCTGGTTCTTTAATTTAATGACAAATTGTTATGGTATTATGCCAGTTAATTCTCATTTGAATTGTATTGTGGACTTGCTGAGTCGTGCAGGTTTTCTTTGGGAGGCTGAAGCTTTACTTCAGTCCTCTGTACAAACTAATATTACAGGTTGGACAAGTTTGCTTTCTGCTTGTAGAACACATGATAATAGGGAAGTAGGCAGCCGCTGCTTTGATCAAATTGTCTGTTGATATTTTTTCCCATCAAAGTAAGACAAATGCAGCACTCAGCCACCTGTGCATTCAATATAGGCACTTCCCATTGATGTTGTGGTTGTCCCACATTACGCTATCATTATCAGGATTTGTTAACTTACTGTAAATCGTAAACTACAACCACAAGCAAAGAAAAAATCAGTGGTTTAAAGGCTCTTTCAGTTCTAAAAGCTTGTTGAGAATCCATCAAATATTATGTGATCGTAAAATGATGAGCATGATATGGAAGTCAAACAGCATATCATGGTTTACTCCTTGATGCGCTTGAATATATGCATCACGGCAGACCATCAATCAATCCTATGCAGACCAAACTTTCCAGCATAGGCATGCTTCTCTTGTTCACTTTGCCAATTATATCAATTCCATAGAACATGCTTAGGAGCCGCCAAGTTAGCTCTATAGGATTTAATTCTAGGAGATTGGTACCTTGCATGCACGAGTTGGACTAGTCTAAAAAGGGCAAAGGAAAACCTATAATACCTACAAGAAATTTATCAGCTAAAATGGGGGGCCGTGAACATTTCTTTGGTTCGACGTTGTGTAAATGAAACCACTTGTCTAAGCTACTTGGCGCAAAAGAAGAATTAACACAAACTATCTTTGCTTGAGATTCCGCAAGTTCTTTCAACCTACAAGAAATGGAGCAACATTTAGAGGTTTTAACATGGGTTGGCATTAAATATGTCTTCTAAATTCTTAAGATTTTCCTACATAAAACTACTCGCTCCCAATGTCTAGCTATTTCTATAACTATTTTTCTCTTTCCAAAATTTAAACTTGACCATTTAAGAAAGTCTAAGCCATTGGTATCGTGCCCACTTTCTCGAAAAGCTTCTTGAGATTACAAAGGAACACGTGTCACTATGAATAGCAATCATTCATTACTACATTGTGGACATTAACGATGCTCTTCAATACAACATTTTGAAGCCCTAAATTATCAAACTTATTAAAGACAAAAAGTCCGGTCTCATTCATGGGTAATGTCCAAGATTCTCCCGCCTTCTTGGTTCCAAAAAAAAATAACTGAGGATTACGATAATAATCTCACAAATTGCTCCGCCTGCGCTCGCAGCCTATGTTCCCCCATCTCTCGCTTACGAGCAAGAAGCCACCTCTTTGTGCATCTTGGTCGCGTGGTACCCGCTTCCCTTTCTCCATCTAGCGTGAGCAAGGCATGGCAAGGGTCCTTTTGAGCAGATGCCGAAAGGTAGCGGGGCAAGACAGGCCCTTTCGAGAAGATTGAAGGGCGGTTTTGATAAATGCGATTTTGCCATCCCAATTCGCAGAGTGTAAACGAAAGAAAGTCGCTAAACCAGAGAGGAGAGGCTTTAATCAAAATGAGGGATCCAAGGCAGTTTGCATGTACGTATTTGTAGTGTGTTGCCGAAATTGATCAGCCAATTTGCAGTTCTCTTTGCTCCGCAACCAAACAAATGCCTCGTCCGAAGTTTCTTGTTCCAATCGAGCCGATTTCTAGGCTATCGTGCCTTTGGATGATCCACTTTTTGTTTTGCTTTGTGATTCATTGAAAAAATACCTTTCTTCTTTTTTAACAAAAGAAATACCAAGCTCTTCAACAATCCGCCATTGATTGCCCCCTGCACAAAAAAGATGTTGTTGAATATAGCTTGTGCTCTAATCAAAATTATTTTCATGTAAAGATCTGTGCTACTTGCAACCTCCAGAAATGATAGGTCTTCTCGCCCCAAATTCACAAGACGCCAAGCAACACGTAGAGTCAAGCAAAAACATCAAGAATTATTTTTGCCCCAAATCCCCTTCGCACGCCGCGACATAGAGTCAAGCAAAACATCAAGAAAAATTATTTTCATGTAAAGATTCGTGCTGCCTCGCAACCTCCGTAAAATGATAGGTCTTCCCAAATCCGCCCAGACACCGCAACACGTAGTCAAGCAAAACCATCAAGCCCCCCTCCCCCCCTCCCTACCCCCGCGATCGTCATGCTTGCCGGCGCATTTAATTCCACGCATCCAACCACGCTTGTTGTTAGTGGTGGATGTACTTTGATCTGGCATAGGAGGTCGCGACAGCTTACAGCCAACATCGGAGGTCTTTAAGAAAAACGTGGCAACAAAATATTAAGATAGGGAAAATCACAAACTGCATTATATATGTTTTGATGGTTCAAATAATATCTTGTAAGGCAAGATATTATTACTACATTAAAGGTTATAGTTAACATAAACAATAGAGCTATAAATCAATTTAAGTTAAAAGGGAACATGGGGCATTATAGTACTTTAGGACAAGGGCAACTATTCTTAGATTGCTACAATAACACATGGACTAACAAACTCAGCGATTGCAAACATGGCTGATCGAATCTGTACCGGATTGCCCTGCAACCTAGAATCAAGAATCAGCCCTTTCCTCTATTCGGTTCTTAAGCCTTAATAGCCTCAATCAATTTATGGCTCCTTAGATAACCAAGCTTATGATCTAGCCCAGATTTATGAATCATTGATTGAGAATCTGCCAATTGTCCACTGCTTGCATAATTTGCCAGAATTTAGCATCAATTGACTCGGTTGGATAGTGAACTACCGTGAATTCGTTTGAATGGATCTTTTTCTAGTTTTTGTGAACTCAACTTTGATTACAGAAGTTATTGGTGTAACTTCTGACAAAGGATTTTTAAGTTGGTTTTGGTGGACTAGGTAACATCTCAGGCTATTTGAGTAAGTTGTGTCCATTTGTCTTTCTTATTGTAAATTGAAATTATTTGTCACTGCTAATAGTTTGGTTTGTGGGAATTGTAGTAGTTTCAAATGGTTTTAGAATTGTAAACCTTGTTATATCTGAAGAAGACCTGTAATAAGGCTTCTGAGAATGAAAAGGTTCAAATCATAGGTGTGGTCTGTAACAGTACCCACGATGGTCCTACTTCAAATAGGAATTGTATCTTGGCATAAGGGAGATAATTTAAACTCTATGGCAAAAAACATGAATTTTATTTTCCTTATGAAAATACAGGAGCATACTAGTTATAGGATTTTGGCCTTTCAAGGTATCAACTCTAATTTGTGTTTAATGAATGCACAAGTAAACGACATTATGGTGGGGTGCCATGCTACTATAGGACATATTTGGCATCTTCTGTATCTTTGCATAAGGGAGATAGACACAACCATCGCATGTGGATACAGGTATATGACTAGCAAGGAACCTTTCAATTTAATGTTGCTTGCTATTTTTCACATATAGAGTCAAACTTCTATGTGTGTATTAATCTAGAAAGGACCATGGTGTGTTTTGGGCATTTGGCCTAAGGTTTTCACATATCCATGTCAATATATCTTCTATACATAAATAAAGTTTGTGTGCAATCTTGACCATTGCTTTTGTTGTGTGTTAATACTTTCATTTTAGGCTGTTAAATAATTAGTTATTATTCTGCCCTCACTAGATCAATGCATGCCAGAAACGATCCTGAACGATTTTGCCTATCGACGAATCCACACCATTTCTTAGCCTCCATTTTGTAAGCCTCACTCCTTTCTTGGGTGAGGGCAGTCTAAAGTATTTCTCTAAACGCGGGTCTTTTTGGCCCTCCACTTGACTCTTTGACTTCATTTTTTTTATGATGAATATATGCCTATTTGGGGCTTTTTTGGCTCAAAGACATGTTTCGTCTATTCCATTCTATTATTTATATCAAGTAAACATTTTGTCTGCCTGGCTTTGATTTCGTGATACATCATACATTATCTGAAAACTTTAAATTGAACTATGTAACCATCACCTTTACTGCTCAGATGTTTGGATGTAGTGCACTGCAGACTGGCGCAGAAGAATAAAGTACCTATATGGCTCCTGGCAAAAGCCTCATCAAGCAGAAATGTTCCAAGGTCCATAGAAACTCTTTAAAGATGGATGTCAAGTAGGCAATTGCATTTTTTAGTTCCGCCTTCCTTGATTTGGCAATAGGCTTTTGCAGAAGATGTATATTTTTCTGAGAGCTATATCAATTTTTAGGTCTGAGCTATTCTTGAGTAACGACTTGGAGATATCACAAAGGCAATGTAGAATTTATTGTGTTGATGTTCATCACACAACGTATAAGTTGAATGACGGTTTGCAAGTTGGAGTTATCCATAAAGGGTATGCATGTGACGTTCCATATATTTATATGCCTTTTGGGTATAAATATATGACACGTCACTATGAATAATTAATGGTGCATTAATTATTCATAAGCTAAGGTTAGCTATGTCAATCATTAATTATTAAGGTGGAAACCTAACCCTAAACTCTAATTTGAATTTAGGGCTTAACCTAATATTAAAAAGGCTAAAATACTAAATTACTAAGTAATAAGTAATAACTTATTACTTAGTAATAAGTAATTTAGCATTGACACTTGGCCCAAATCGATTGGGCATGGGAGAGTTACTAACTTGGGACATCCAAATTAGGGCCAATTTGCCCCAATTCGATTTGGGGGCAGTTGGAGAAGAGGAGGAGCTTATTCAAGCAGCAGGGCATGGAGAACCTGAGAGATGGGAGATCTAGCTCAGATACCGGTTAGTAGGCTTCGTTAGCTTGAGATTCTAGTTAGGAACTAACCCTTGCTTGTTAGATGGATGATTATTCTCTTTATTTTATGTCTAGCTGAGATTATGATGGATGTATCACATATGAATGCTCTCTTTCTGTCCCTCCTGTGTTGTATGGGTAAAAGGGGGTAGAGACCTAAAGGCCATCTAGGATTAGATATGCTCCTAGCTAGAACCCCTTAAATCCCATTAGATGCGGCCTGTGCATAAGAGCCCATCGGGCTGTGGATGCCACGATGTAGTTCAACACCAAATAACAGACACAATTGGTGAAGTGGGGGCGGAGCCTTGCTGAGCGTGGCTACTGGGGCTCCTACAGTGTGCTAGGCTTATAGTCGGTCCTCGCGTTGGGGCCAGGTATAGGTCTGACACCTCCTGGGCCGCATGGAAATGTGCCTATATGGATGTCCTGGGCTCGATGGGTGCGCCAAAGAGGTCCATGGATTCTAGGGGGTTAAAGTCGGGTACGGATGCGTGTGCGCCTAGTGGCACGTATCCTCTAGCGCACCCATGGAACCATTGTGATCCTGGAGGGGGATTATCCCCTTCTTGCCTCATTGGACCGGGGAGATGTAACCCGAAGTAGCCTCATAGGGTAATTCCATGAGGTTGCATCTCCGGAAGGCTACAACCGCGCCATAGCATGTTTTATCTCAAAGTGTGTGCACGGGGAGGGGCGATGGAGTGGACTACTCTAGCCGGTGTACTTTGTATTGCCATGTATATGATGATGATGGATGGACCACCCTTCGTGATGGTATATTATTTTATGTATGATTGCTAGGTGCTAACATGTATGTACGCTTCCGCTGTATAGGATTCCCATAGCGGACTTGGGCCGAATGACACCTCCGTGTTCCTCACCCGGGCACTTGTTCATCGCAAGTGGTCTGAGTTAGACGAAGGGCCTTTCCATGGTGATGTAGTCGTCACGGGAGGGGAATTCCCCATATTTGTACGATGGGAGCATCGTATAGATTCTGGGAGCATCATAGTGGTATCAAAGCCATGATTTTGGTGGACCAAATCATAGCACTGGCCATATTCTAACTCGTTAGATCAATAGTTAGTAGGGGACTTTAATCTAAGATAAACTACTTCAACTTCCAAGGTAGCATGAGTGTTGGCCTAGTTATGGGAGAAATAAGCTAGCTAGGGATTAACGTGTGAGTTATTAGAATAGAGTTATGCTAAGTTGGGAGAACGAGGTCTCTTGATTCCACGGGCTATAACTTTTTTCTAGGTAACTCGGATGGAGGCGATTCTTGCACCAACGCGTCCGGGACAATCCAATGGACCAAGGAGCATGGGTGGGATGCGCCAAAACAAAAACAAACGGGCTCAGGAGCAAAAGGGGTGTGATCGGCAAAACAGCGTCTTAGAATTCAAAAAGAAGCTCCAAAATTCCCCATCACGCCCCAATATTTTTTTCGCATATAAAAATTTCTGTCATTTAAAAATTCCATTATATTTTCACCATATAAATATCTTTTCTTTTGTCCCCTCAACCGAAATTTGAACTCACAACCTTCCAACTCCAACCTTAGGCAATTACCACCACGCCAAGCTTCCTTAAATGTAATATATTTCATATATGTTATACACATCTAGTATTCTTTTTTCTTTGCACAACAACTCTTTAACAAAGTTATATTATAGACACTTGAACCGTTGACCTCCCACCATCAAGCCAAACCCTTTACCAACATAGTAAACTTCCTTTTAATGAATACAATAGTCTCTTGTTCTACTTAACCAACAGTATCTCTGTTTTTTATAGTAAGACTTATGTCTAGTAATCAGACTCACTTGACTTGTATGAATATTCTACTATCTTCCAATATAACATACATCTGAATGTCATAGTCGACATCCTTGACATCCTCACTAATGTAGTATTTGATACTACTAAATCCTTCCAACATCCACGATTACTACCTTGTTATTATGTGATATATAACATGTGTTATAATCCACTCCTGTATAACAATATAGTGGATGATATTATCCACCGAAAATTCAACTTCTTGTTGTCGCAAACATATTTTCTCGACTTATTTATCTTGTACCATATACATGTTGTGGTTTTGGCACCACACTTTTTAGACTCTCTAACCCTAGTTCGACTTGATCCTCAAGCTGTAGTCACAAATTCCAAAGTGAGAGATGCCACCCTAAGTTCCTAATGGACATGTTTAAAGTCTACTATAAGAACTCTTATCTTCATTATTTTCGTATTCATACGGACTGTGAACTAAAAGTTCTCTTACACACCCTTTCCTTTTGTTGTTATACCATTAAATGGTCCTAGTACGCATATACCAACGCGGAGCTACTCCTCGAGATACACACAGAGTACTAAGTCCGGAGCACATTCTCCTTGGTGAGACGTTCATTGGGCACCTACCTTGTCCATATTCCACACTTTGGGCTACTCAAAGTGTCCATTCAACTTCCCTGTATTTGAAATGTTGTTTACAACAACTTTCAACCTCCCCTTGTATCACACTTGTCGTGTGGGTATATTACTACGGTTCCCACTATTGTCTAGTCTTCTATTCGGTGCCCTTTGCACCTACAGAAGACACTTTGCATTGATGCACGCCTCAGGAACGTCAACCTCCTTACGAAACGCAATGCATGCGTAATTTTATAATCTGTAGTTTATGGATCTGTGTCGTTATACGCCATTCATCCTCTAGCTTATAGCATAAACATTCTATATCTTGGCCACCATTGTCGAAACCTACACTTCTAAAGTGATATCCCTTTCATAAGCTGGATATTTAAGCATTATTAGTAAGCACACCTTTCTGGGTCGCTTAACATTTAGTGATTCAATGGGATAACAAACTTATATAAGAGGCTCAAGAAGGACCAGGCATGCTTTCGATGCTTCCGCCATGGACACCCTATTCATAACATAGGAAGATCGTATGGCCATAGCACAGGTGGACAACGACCTAGGTGGCGTCAACTTAACGGTACCCCATAGAATGTCTCTGTGAGATGTATCTGTGCGATGTAAATATAAGAATGTCCGCATGTATGACAAATGTATGGATATAACTAATGGATTAATATGTGTATACGTGTGGATGTAAAGTATGGTTAAGGTAGACAGCGTGAGTGTGGAAAGATGGGAGATAGCCAAAAGAAGAAAAGTATTTCAAAATATGGTGGAAAATAAATCTTGATATAATAAAGTGTAGAGTGAATGCAGTGTTAAATATAAAAGAATGGAAAATATAATTATGTATGTGTTATACAAACTATTGAAGGAGTAACGAGACTTGAATTATAATTATAAAAAGGTTATGAATAATAAATGATGAAGAACGTGTGTGCGTAATTAATGTTAAAATATATATGTAAAAACGTGAGATATAATGCAATATATATAAGTGTATTAAAGGATAAGTATAAATGTGATGGACATATAAAAGAGAGGATAGCAATATATGAGTTGTTAAAACTGCAACAAAATAAGAAAAAAATTTGATACAAAATTAAATTAGGGCAGACTGTAATAAAAGAAATTGTAAAGTGAAGGGAGAGTATAATCGACCTATAAAAAAGAAGTTAATATGATTAGAATGAGTCTGTGAATAAAGAATGATTTCTAAATTAGATATAATGTGATATAATGAAATAAAGAAGGGAGTAGTCATGGATTCCAAAAGAGTTCCAACCACTGCGGAACTCATCACCACGAATGTAACAGTGAGACTTCCACAAACCGTCAGGTATTTGATGTCTAATGGTTATAGTTGACCCCAACACGTGTTCATCGACATGCAAACTTCTGTGGAGGATTCAGGTCTCTGAAGGCCCATAACATCCTTCACGTAAGCCTTTTGGAGAAGTATACATTTGATTCTAAGATACTATATAGATTCTAAATGCTCTTAGATATGACGGACAAGCAAGTGGAACTAGTTCCACACGCTCTTCTCCATCATGCGTACAAGCAATACTCATCATCTGTCCTACTTGGTTAAGTGGACCCACTTACCAAAGGAGCATACAACATCAGTCCTCGAGAGGGATTTTGATGGGACTACGTCCTATGGCAACGTCAGGCATGCGCCAACAACGGCATCTTCACCACTGGCTTCAAAGAAACGGGGTGCGCCACAGCCACCAGCCGATATCTCGAAGAATGTTAGATCCGGCAGGCATCATGCAAGCCTAGGAATGGGGATGGGCATATAGGCATGATAGGCCACCTTCATCTATGGCTATAATGGGAAGATTGCCATTCCTTACGCCGAGACAGATGACAAACCTTAGGCATGATAGGTTTTCCCTTCTTCATTTTTCTTCTTCAAAAGGGGTGGTCTCTTCAACCACAACATATAAATTATTTTGTAAATACTGATGTCTTATGATTCTCAAGGGACCGAAAGCTTACCTTGGTACTGCGCAGCTTTTAAGGCCATTACAGGCCCATGTTCTTGTTGATATGTGTTTTCTAGTTGCATTGCTAGGCCCTAGAGGCTAGGTCTACCTAGAACCAATGTTGTGCCTCCTTATATATTATATCTACAGTGTCGATTTTTGACCGACTATGGTCCTAAATGATGGTCATATGCACGATCTATATATGTATCTTTTATATCACCTATCTAAGTCCGTTCAATCTTCCTTTAACTCTCCTTGTACTTAACCACCTAACACCAATGCTGAGGACAACATAATTCGTTGTGTTCCTTTCCACATAACGTTGCTCAAACTAATTACCGTTCAACTCTCGCACAGTTATGAATTGCACATTACGCATCATTTCAAACTTGATCACTTTGAACATGACAACTTCTCTATGACTTATAATCTCGTGTTACCTCTATAAGGTGGCAACACTTACTTCCAATATGTCATGTGTTGGCCCAAAGCAATCGTAGTCTTGATCTTTGAGGACAACATCTTTTTAAGGTGGGGAGAATATGATGTTCCACGTATTTATATACCTTTTGGGTATAAATACATGACATGTCACCATGAATAATTAATGGTGCATTAATTATTCATAAGCTAAGGTTAGCTATGTCAATCATTAATTATTAAGGTGGAAACCTAACCCTAAACCCTAATTCAAATTTAGGGCTTAACCTAGTATTAAAAGGGCTAAAATACTAAATTACTTAATAAGTAATTTAGCATTGACACTTGGCCCAAATCGATTGGACAAGGGAGAGTTGCTAACTTGGGACACCCAAATTGGGGCTTCCACCCCCAATTTGCCCCAATTCGATTTGGGGAGGTTGGAGAAGGAGGAGGATCTTATTCAACCAGCATGGCATGAAGAACCTGAGAGATGGAAGATCTAGCTCAGATACCAATTAATAGGCTTCATTAGCTTGAGATTCTAGTTAGGAACTAATCCTTGCTTGTTAGACGGATGATTAGTCTCTCTATTTTATGTTGTAGATGAGATTATGATGGATGCATCGGATATGAATGCTCTCTTTCTGTTCCTCCTGTGTTGTATGGGTAAAAGGGGATAGAGACCTAAAGGCCATCTAGGATTAGATATGCTTCTACTTAGAACCCCTCAAATCCCATTAGATGTAAGCCTGTGCACAAGAGCACCGGGCTGTGGATGCCATAATTGTGACGTCCCCTACTTTGATATCACGATGCACTCACCGTATACAAACAGGAGTTCTTCCCCCACACCAGCTCCATGCTGATACAAGGCCCTCCACATATCACTGCACCCGTAACGAGTCTCAGTGGGAAGAGTGAAGGTGTCATTCTACCCCGTCTCCCTCAGGGCCTACCTAGCTGCGGAAGCGTAAACATACATGTCAAGAGCACATACATCAACATCCCGCGTGACCATCTCGGCGGATGGTCCTCCTCATATCTCTGCATAGACAAAGATCAGCACATCACATAGGGGATTCTACCCAAGGCTCGGACTCAAAGGATGACCCGACGGCTTGGGTCTCCGTGAGTTCGTTCTTGGACAGAATTCATGGCAATGGATTTGGGCGGCATAAGAACATGGCATAGGGTTGTCCACTCCATCCGCCCCTCCTGCACACTTTGCTGCAGTAGGTTGAAAAGTGTCGGGACTCGATCAGAGTTCCCACGGATGCATAGCCGAGGGGCTATTCCCAGGTCTCATCCTCCCGCCTCAGATGGGGCGGTAGGGATCACTCCTCCAGAGATCTACATGCTAACTCAAGGTGACTAGAGGGCCACCGCCTCGTGATTCGGACCAACCCACCGGAAAGTGTACACCACTTCACGGGTGTCGAGCCCATGCCTTACCCGCACTCGGTGGTAAGCCATCGCACCTAGTCACAATGATCCCCTGTAGGCTTTACACACCAGGGGACTGCTCAAGAATCGTGACATGAATCTCCTTCTTAGCCGGTCCGCCCCTCACACCCACAACCGGGTGTGGCTCTTGTACACAGCCGACCTACAAAGTGTGCTAGAGAGGCTACTCTAGGAGCATCAACTACAAGCTTTAGGGCCTCTACCCCCTTCCCAATACAAGGAGTTCACGTAAATACATCATCCAAATATATCACGTAAGAACTAAAGAACTAGATCCAATCATAGAGTTAGGTTCTTTAGTTAGTGTCCCAGATCTAAGATCTAGATAACTACTATGGGCAATTTAATAGTCTAAACCTACACGATTCTATGACTAGAAGACGGTTTAAGCTATTAAATTGACCAAATACCTGATCCTTGAGTGGCTCCCTCCCCGACCGAAGTTCAACCATCCCGCCGAGCTGATCGAATTCAGGGAAACCGATGGCGAATTCGCTTGGGCGCTGCTCGAGGCGGTTTTGGCCCGGGGCAGCCAAAACTGAGCTCTAAAACCCTAAGGACGAAAAAACTAGCAAGCTAGGGTTTTCCTACCCTAAATAGACATGGGGTTTAGGCTAGGGTTTCCACCACCCAATTTGGCATGTGGGATAATTGGAAAGGCCCCACTTGCCTTTTTAGTGGCTAGGGTGGCAAAATATGCCAACATGGAAAGGTGTGTTCTCATTAATGTGCACATGTGCACATTAATAATATATGAACACTCCTAGCAAGTTGCCCCCTAGGGCTACTTACCTGGCTATCCGCTGGCGCATACCGCCAATCGGGGTGGCGGTACGCGTGGCGGGCAAGATAAATGTACGCCCCGGAGCGATATCGGCCGGAACGCCACATTCTCCCCACCTTGAAATGATGTCGTCTCGGCAAAGATCGGGGTCTCCCCACCTTGGGATCTTCCTAACCCGCAACCTCGCAATCAACGTGATACCTACAATATAATCTTTATACATTTATCGCGATTACTCTAAGGTAATTACTTTTAGAACATTATTACGTTATTATATTATGGAATACTTATCAATTCATAACACCATTAACAAGTTATTCACTATGTTAAGTTAGACAAAATTTCAGCATTTCATATCTATAATTATCGTCCGAGGTACTCTTCATTCCTTGCAACACATTCCAACAAAACTTGTGTTGTAAGTCTTAGATAACTTCGACCTCCTTGCCCTCCCCAGAGCTCTCTACCGCCTCGGCAGGCCGACACTACGCTAGTACCGCTTTAATTGTTTAATAAATTTTGGTTATATGGTGACCACCCCACCTATCTACATGAATGCATGGCTAATCTCCCCGGGCGAGGGAAGAGGATGAATCTTCCATAATGGCCGGGAGACAGCGCCTATATGCCCATATGCCGCTCATGCCTACACCTCTAGTTGCCTGGGCATGGAGGATATCCTTCTCTCAAGGGGGCGTGAAGGATGGATTCCTCCTATCAAAGCATATATGGGGCTAAAGGTGCTTTCCTATCAATGCATTCCTTAATGACCTCTTTTCTCTCGAGGCCGTCTCCTTCCGTGGGGACAGAAGTAGACTTTCTAATCTACCTTCCACTCGCCCAAGCGGAAACGCGGTCATGCCTACATTGACATTACACCACGCCCTAGAGATCACCGTAGTGGTCTCATCATCTCCAACGGCAAATAGATGCACCCATACCAAGCATAGGTTGCATGCGTAGATTAATCTATACAAGAATTAACCTACGCCGTCGACATGCCCGAGCGATTTCTTCGAGATGACCTTGCCGGCCCCATTGCTCCATAAACCGTGGGTACCGCTTTTACCAAATCCTTCTTAAGTACCCACGTGGCGTCTTCCATCGGTAAGTGTTTCCACTTGACCAAATAAATGAGGAATTCGGACCTCCTTGTCTTCTTAAAAGCTCTATCAAGAATCATTTCTGGAACTATTTCCAGCTGCTCCTCCGTCATTTCCAACAACGTTGGAGTGTCCAAAACTTCGTCTGATTTGGAGTATGCTTCTTCAACAAACTCACGTGGAAGACCTTATGAATCTTTAGGTGTGTTTGGCAATTCTAACTTGTAGGATTGATTACCTACTCTCTTGATTATTCCGAAGGGTCCAGCCCACCTTGGAGCAAGCTTCTTGCAATTGCCAATCCCGAAGCCACCGCTTCACCTTTTATCTTGAGCCATACATCATCTCCAACTTTGAACTCTCTTACTGCTCGATGCTTATCGTGATGCTCTTTTGTCGACTTCTTGCTGCTAGCGGATACCCTCAACCTCTTCCACGAAGCCGCCGCATATCGGCCAACATCCGGCTGCGAAACTTCTACTTTTGACACGGGTTGTGCCAAGTGTCCGGAGTTAGGCACCGATAGCCATAATTGATCATAAATGGCGACATTTGGGACGATTCCCCGCTTGGTGCTATTGTATGCAAACTCCACCAAGTGAATAAATTCTTCCCACATACTTTGCTTATTCCGCACATAGTTTCAGAGCATGTCTTCTAAGATCCTGTTGGTCCGCTCCGTCCGCCATCCGGCCCGAGGATGATACGCCGTGCTCATGGATAGCTTGGTCTGAATTGTCGCAAAGAGGTCTTGCCAAAAGGCACTCATGAACTTCGGATCTCCTCGCTTTGAGATAATCTCCTTGGCATGCCATGAAGCCCTAAGATCTCTTTGGTGAAGAGCTTTGTCAGTATCCATAGCCAGACTGGTGGTCCCGCAAGGCACAAAATGTGCCATCTTTGACAACTTGTCGACCACTACCATCAAGGCATCCTTGCCTCTCGGCCGTTCTTGGGAGTCCCGTGATGAAATCCATGCTGATTACCTCCCACTTAGCATTTGGCACCGCTAATGGCTCTAATGCCCCCGAATTCGAAGCTGCTCGGCCTTCGTCTGGCGGCATAGCTGACATTCCTTGATGTAGCGAGCTATTTGCTTCTTCATTCTGGCCAATAATAGCCGCCAAGCGCTTTGAAATATGTTTTCATGAATCCCGCATGGCCAGCTATTGGGCTGTTGTGCGTCATGGAGGATCAACTTCCTTACACCTGATGATTCTGCACGCACAACTTGTTCTTATGGTATAACAGGTTGCCTTCCTTCTTATAATGCTTGAAGGCCTCCCGCTCTTTATCCGTTCTAGCCTCCTTAGAGAGGCTTGCCCATACTTCCCTCGAATCCACATCCGCTTGGCAAGGACTCTTCAATCCTCTTACCAAAGTCGCCGGAGAGCGCCGAAATTGCGCTGCAATGCACTCTAGTTGTCGGGGGATGCCTTGAAAGCGCGATCTGCTACCACATTGAGTTTCCCCGGCTTGTAGACTATATCAAAGTCGTATTCCTCGAGGAACTCCATCCATCTCCACGCCTCAGATTGAGGTGTGGTTATGTGAATACATATTGAGGCTCGATGGTCGGTATCCAATTGGAACTTCCTTCCCAAGAGGTAGTGCCTCCATATTCTTAACGCCCGACAACCGCAAGCAATTCCCTCGATCGCGGCGCGTTGGGTAGCGCCCCGGGCGCCGCTCATCTTCCCCCGAATCATACGCTACCACACGCTTCTTGCATAAGCACCGCACTGTAGCTATCTTACTCGCATCCGCTTGCTACAAGCTTATCTTTCTCCGGGTCCTAGGGTTAAGAGATCGGGCTGTTGTTAAAGCTTCCTTCAACAATTCAAATCCTTTTGGGCTTTCTTGTGCCAATGCTCTACCCAATCTTTCACCTTCTCTCGCCCTCGTCGTTCCGTTAATCTGGCTGCTTATCTTAGCAAAGTTCTTCACGAACTTCCTGTAGTACCCTAGACCGAGAAAACTTGACCTCGCGCACATTCTTCGGCGCCCGCCCCACCGAATCACCGCTTCAATCTTGGCGGGTCCGCCGAGATGCCTTCCTCCGAGATCACATGACCAAGGTATTCCACCTTCTCTCAAGGCGGTGGCACTTCGGCAACTTGGCGCATAACCGTGCCTCCTCAACTTCTAGCACCCTTCTCAAGTGTTGCACGTGCTCTTCAAGGATCTGCTATACACCAAAATGTCATCAAAGAAAACAATCACAAAGGTGTCCGGGAACTCCTCAAGATATCGCTCATGAGCCTCATGAACGCTATGGGGCATTTGATAAGCCGAAAGGCATCACCGTGGAACTCATAATGCCCATACCACGGCCCCCGGCGGTCTTGTGGATATCCTCCTCCTTTATCCGTATCTCGATGATAACCCCGACCTTAAGTCGATTTTGAGAAGATCTTTTGCTCCTTGAAGCTGATCCATCAAGTCGCCTCGATCTTGGAAGCGATACTTGTTCTTAATGGTGTGCTTATTCAACCGCCTATAGTCTATGCACATTCTCAAAGATCCATCCTTCTTCTTGACAAAAAGAATGGGCGCCCAAACGGCGAGACACTAGGTCTAATGAAACCTAGGTCGAAAGCAGCTCCCCGAATCGCTTTTTAGTCCGGCAACTCCTCGCTTGTCATTCTATATGGAGCCTTGCTTGTCGGTTTTGTTCCCTGCTCGAAAGTGCTATCTCGCACTCGACTCCCTATAAGGAGGGAGCTGCTTGATCTCATCCGAAAGAGATCGATCGGAACTCCGTGATCAACTTAGCTATTTGCCTCGGCAACTTGCCGAGCATCTTGTCTTCTTTGCTTCCTTCCAATTCGCTCACTAATCTCAAGCTTGAAGATGTATGCTACCGCCACTCTTGATGCACTTGAACACCGCTTAGAAGACATACACCGCATGATGGGGACAACTTCTTTACCTGTTATCTCAATGATCTTGCCGTCGGGTGTTGGGAAGGTCACCTTCCGCTTCCACAATCAATAATGGCCCCTCGCTGGTCCAAGGTACCCATACCTATTATCAAGTCATATTTGCCGATGCTCATTACCTCCGCCCCCATCCGGATCTTAATCCCCTAAGCAAGTCGATGTCAAAGTTGATTCTTTTACCGCCGCCCGCGCCTTATCGCTCCACTTGCTAAGACAACGGGCCTTGGCTTTGACTTTAATGGTTTCAACTTCAACATTTGAACCATTCCGAGATGCAAAGTTATGGCTACTTCCCCGAATCTATTAGGACTATAAATGACTTGGCCTTGGCCTTTCCCATCGGTGGAAATTACTTTATACCGGGCTCTCGCTTGCTCTGTGATCTATTGCGGCAAAGATATGACACTCACCCCCTGAATGTAGTCGCGGGCCTCCTCGCCGCCGCCGCCGCGTCGGGTCCTAGTGTCCCAATCTCCCAACTCGCGCGCTATTGCACTCATGACATATGGGCAGTTTGCCGCCCTATGGCCTCGGCTGGAAACACCTGAAGCAAAGCCGCTTTCTATGCACTCGCTCTCTTTTTTCTTGGGCATGGCTCCTGCGAAAGGATCGCGACCGCTTTGGAGTAGTTTGACCCTTCCCGCTTGTCTTTGAAGGACACCTCGCTTCTTCCCCGCTGTTTCCCTTGATTGCCACTATATGGGGCTCTAGCTGGTCCCGGGCCGGCCGTTCTCCTGCTAAAACGCCGCTTTGCCTTTGCCTTTATCTTGGTAATATCTGTTGCCTCGCCCTTCATTCCCCGAGGTCCTGTCCCTTGCAAGCTTATTGCCTTGGACTCCGCCTTCCCGATACCGCTTCTAGGGTTTATTGCCCTTACAAGCTTACGCGGATCTCCCTCATTCGGACCTTCAATGTAGCTTTCCACGCATGCTTCTCACCTAACTTTGGCACATACAAAACCTTAGCCTCATAAATTCCTCCATTGTATTTAAGATTGACTTGTTGCCTTGCTGCAACCTGTAGAACTACTGCATCATGCTGGACTTGTGCTCTCTTGGAACGTAATGGCGCTTGAAGGCTTTAGCAAACTTCTTGAACACGCAAGCATCCCCTCGCTTAAGCCATGAGCCTTGGCATAGCCCTTCCACCAAATGCGTTGCTCCCTTGAGTTATTTGTTGCCACCCCGCCTTTATCCTTATCCTTCATACCATAGGCATTGCCGTGATTCGCTCATCTCGTCAAGCCAAGCCTCCTCGCTTCCATGCGACCACCTGTTCTGCCTTGAGAATTGCCTCGAGCTTCCCGGCCTTCCAAACATTTCCCAATGCAGAGTCTACTTTCTTACGGTAGTCGAGGTTCTTGTGTCCTTTGTCGTCCCTCCGGGTGGTTCCTCCGCCTTTCGCCGCTTTCGGACTTGGTTCTCTCTTCTTCTTCCTCGGAACCTGAGTCCGACCGAGCTTGAGCCTGAGGAGTCCAAGCCGGGGACCTTCCTCTCTTGCTCCTCTTCCCTGTCTCTACCGTTCCTCGAAATGATGCTTGGCGGCAGTTGAGAGCTACCCACCGAACCTGCTCCTCGCCATGCGGCTAGCAAGGCCTTTATCCGCTCGAGAGGTCTGTCCTCATTTAAGCGATATTTCTTCTTAAGAGTCATTTGTCCAAACTCTTCAAGCGTGTTCCTTGCCGGGCGTGGCCTCGGGCGGGCTCTGTTCCCTCAGAAGTTCCCGAAGTAGCTTGTCGCTCTCTCTCAAGGCCAGGCCTCTAGCTGCATACACAAGTGGTTCATATCTACATGGTTAGTTTTCCTTGCTTTCTTGCATTATTTATGTTTGTTGGCATGGTTGAGGGGACACAAAATGTATCAACAAAACATTTATAGTGCAAGAGAATGTTATATTTATATTTTATATTACACTAATACAAGAACTTGCAACTACCGCTAATCACTTCGCCAAGGATGCCTTGTAAGATGGATTATCCTCCAAGAACTTTTTCACTTGGGCTGTTCCCAATCGAATGGCCCAAGTTCCTAAGGACATTGGCCGGAGATCCACCCCAGAATGCTCTTGCTAAATCTTCTATTCTCATGGTGGGAGGTGTAGGCCGTCACACACGACATGGCCTTGCCCGCCGCCAGAAGGTATGGCTAAGTCGAAGACGCCGAGTGCTACCGCTCTTTTCACCGGGATTGCATACTCGGTGTTAAGGGGTAGCCGTGCATGCCGGCCAATCCCGAGAGTGCAATCGCCAACGATACTCCTTCCTCGCCTGGGGGTGAACTTGCGGTGGATAACCGCTATTCTTCCATCCATCGAATGGCGTGTAATAGCGTAATGACCACAATGTCGTTGCGAGATGGGTCCTCGCCACTCGGTATCCAGCTCTGCGGTTCCGCCTTCCAAATCATCAACCTCCACCGTGGTGAGCTCCCCCAGAGTCCTTGGATCAAGGCCGAAGCCCTCCCCGAGGTCGAATTCGCCCCCCCTATCCCGGGAGGTTCCCCGCTTGGACCCAGCTTGCCGCTTAGGATGTTTGAGGTCGATAGCGGATCCCCATCTGCTCCCCGAGAGCAAGGAACTCTTCCTCCGGCCGGTAGCTTGTTCTCACCTTTGTCCGCTTCCATGATCTCCTGATGTTGTTTGTAGGCTTGGATGTCTGAGGTAAACTCTCCCGTAAGTGTCGGCTTCCCTTACTTGGAGGGGAAAGTCGACTCTCCTGGACGATGAAGTCGCCCAAGTCCGTTCTTCCGGAGTTGGTGCAGCAACTCTTCAGGCCTGCACTCCCTTTCCCGCACTTTCGGAGGTTTTGAATGTCGCCAGGGGTAGAAACTCCTCACCTTCGGACGATAATGGGAGCCGGGCTTGTGATGCCTAACCCGAGGGGGGTGGCGACTGGTGAGTCTGCGCGGCTTCTTTCGAGTCTTGCCACTCCCAGCCTGCTTGTCGCCGCCCCTCTCGGCGGGTCGAGCTCAACATCGTTTCTCCTCCTCCCAGTTCCCTGTTCATCCGAGTCTTCTTCCCTTCCCTTCCCCCGCCCCCCCGCTCATACCGCGGTGAGGAGCCGTTGTTCTCCGCCGCTACGGCTAATGGATCCACGCCCATGGGGAATAGAGGTTTCCCCACAATGTTCTCGACGGCAGGGTGAGAAAGATTGCCGTGGCGGTGTTGAAAGAGAAGTACTTGGTCCCGCGCTGACAGCTAGGACCATTGGCTCAAAAGGCGGTCGCGCTTTGTTTGTGAGGTATTTGGCGATGTTCTGACATCGCCTAATGCCGCCAAGCAGGGACCCGCCTAGGAACAAAATATCCTATACAAGGAGGGAGTTGCACTAGCGCTGGGTTCTACCCTAGCTTGGAACTTCGCCAAGACTCTACTATAAGCTGGGGTCGCGTGCAAGGTTGCTTGACGCCTACCTCCTTCCCGAAAAATCTGAAGATTTGGTCGACGCCTACTCGCCAAGAAGATGAGCTACCGGGCGCCTGCACCATCTCTCGAAATCGAAGTTGCCATTGATTAATTGCGTAAGAAGGTAACAAATGGTTGCAAGAGCCTCGGGGAGTTAGGAAATCGGGCTAGAAGGGCAGGAGCAGATTTGCGGTGGGTGCTATGTGAGAAGTGACGGGTCTATTTATAGAAAAGGGGAAACCCTAATTTTTGGATGACTTGGAAATTTCCTAGGATTGGGTAATTCTAACTTATCCGAGGTCAAAATAGGAGTTTGAGGACTATAGGAGATGCTTGAACAAGGCTAGGTTACCTAAAAGATGCTATGCAAGAGGGTTGAAGGTGACTTTGACAAGTCCCGTGAAGAATTGGTAAGAGGTCTCACACTTGCCGCCTTCAATCCTAACTTTTGTTTTATGCGACGAGGCGCGAAGCCAAGGAGACATCAGTCCCATTTCGATTAAAGGTGTCCAATTTGGGTAAACTAATGGTGTAAGGGTGATGGGCTCACCAAATTAGGCGTAATCCACCCCTTATTTGGTCAATTTGGAGCTGTTTTGGTCAAGTTTATTAGGTCTCACAGCCTTTACCTCGCTTCAATCCTAACTTTTGTTTTATGACGAGGCGCTGAGCCGTGAGACATCATGTCTCTCGGCTCCCAAATGTCCTATTTCACTGAAAATAAAAGCTAAAACTTATTAATTTGCTCTAATTACTCAAGTTTATGTCATCAAGGTACACAAAATTGCTCTATATTACAAAATTTTTAATTATTTACAACAAAGTTTCTATATTCTCCCTTACGCGGTCGCAAGACTCATGTCTTGTCGCATTAAGGTTACCCGCTTGGCGGGATAGTGCAGTGTTGAATCTTCAAAATGTTGCACTATCTTTGCCTCAGCCGCCTCTTGCATTGCCAAGCGCCTGCCTCGTGACTCTAAAGTCCGTTTCTATAGGCTCACGCATAACTTCACGCACCAACCGAAAGGGGGCACGGGGATTAGGAGACCGGCTTCTTGGCTGGAAGTGTCTAATCTCCCTTTAACGCTCTTCTCCACCTCCTTCCTATCCGCTTTTTCACGGGTGGCGGCTTGGGGAACCTTTGGGCTTCGGTGGTGGCGGCCTTAGGTTTGCCGCCGCTGGTCGCCCCCCTCGGCGAACTTAACCCCTCGCTTTTCCTCATAATATTTGTTATAGGCCTCCCATTTCTTCATGTAGGCCTGGTGCTCTCTCATCTTCCTCTCATAAATCTTCACCACGCTTGGTGGCGTAGGCTTCCCGGCGGGTGTGGTTGCTTCTTTCTATCCCATGCCGGTATTCGGGGGCTTACGCACTTGGTCTTGGTGGGGTTGCTTCAGTGCCGGCTGCTCGTGTACTTCGTCGGCCGCTGGGTGCTTGGAAGAGCTTCCACCTGCAGCTGTTAGGGTTGAAGTCTTCATCGGAAGAGTCGCCTAAGGGTTTGGGGGTTCGTCAAAGTTGCAGCTCCTTGATGATAATGTTGGGGTTCGCCTCTTCCTTGGCGGGCGGTCCTTTGTTCTCCTTATGCCAGCCACGAACTTCCCTTTGCTTCCTTCTTTTCTTCTGCTGTCTTTTGTTCCTCCTCCTTCCTTTTTCCTCTTTTTGTCCTCCCTTCTCTTACTTGCAGCTCGTACTTCTGATGAATCTTCTAAGGTCACCGCTACCTCCACCTGGCTCCAAACCCGTCACTTGCTCATCAGCGCTTGTTCCTCTTTGTCGGATCTCCCCGCTCTATTTCTTCATACACCTCCCTCGTCTCGCCGTCCATGGAGTTTGGAGATGTGGCCTCGCCCCTCCTCCACTGGCGGTTGAAGACATCGATCAAATGAAGGAGGTGTCTTGCTCTTCGTCCGGCGAGCGACCCCCTCTTGCGAGCCTCTCACGGCATCTTCCGAATGATCTCTGCCTCAGTGGCGCTGGTGGTTTCGCCTGGGCGACGCTTCCTTGCGGTCTGTTTGGTTCGGGCCATGTTTTACGGATCGTCAATCGGATAAAAGCGCCGAAAGATCGCCTAAATTGGGGAGAGCGGATTTCTAGGGCTTGGACGAAAAAAAATGAGGGGGTTCTATATCTATTTATAGCTTGGGGAATTTTAGGTCAAAACTCAAGTTGCTCTGTTTAACATGCTAAGGCACCAATTTATCTAAAACTTATACTTATTTCAGACTTTTTCTACCCATTGGTCTCACGCCTTAGCCTCGTTCCAATACTAATGTTTAGTTTTTGCGACGGTAGCGGTGTGAGATCTCATACATTTCTAGGGTTTTTAGGTAATTAAAACATGCTATTCTAACTAATTCCTACCTTAGAATTAGCCTTACCACATTATTTATCTCAAATTCATCATGTTTTGGTGTTCTTGGCTCGATGTCTCATAGCTTGCGCCTCGCTTCAAAACAAAAAGTTAGTTTTATGCACCAGCGGAAATGAGACCACCTCACTGGAAAAAATTTTGGCTCATTCTTTTTAATCTTGTTAAATTCAATTCACTTAATTGTTACTAGCTTAGCATAACTACAAAGGTGAGAAAAAATTTTTCCCACTTTTCGAGGCTTGAGGATCCTATCAAGTTAGTACTACTGGGAACATGGTCAGTGCTTTGCTCTTGGTCTCCAAGAACATTGCTCTGATACCACTGTGACGTCCCCTACTCGTATACGGTGCACTCACCGTATACAAACAGGAGTTCTTCCCCCACACCAGCTCCATGCTGATACAGGGCCCTCCACATATCACTGCACCCGTAACGAGTCTCAGTGGGAAGAGTGAAGGTGTCATTCTACCCCCGCCTCCTCGGGGCCTACCTAGGCTGCGGGCGTAAACATACATGTCGGTAGCACATACATCAACATCCTCAGGACCATCTCGGCGGATGGTCCTCCTCATATCTCTGCATAGACAAAGATCAGCACATCACATAGGGGATTCTACCCAAGGCTCGGACTCAAAGGATAACCGGGCGGCTTGGGTCTCCGAGTTCGTTCTGGGACCGAGAATTCATGGCAATGGATTTGGCCGGCATAAGAACATGGCATAGGGTTGTCCACCCTCCATCCGCCCCTCCCCGTGCACACTTTGCGAGTAGGTTGAAAAGTGTCGGGACCTGGATCAGAAATTCGGATGCATAGCCGAAGGGGCTATTCACCGGTCTCATCCTCCCGCCTGGCGATGGGGCAGGTAGGGATCACTCCCTCCAGAGATCTACATGCTAACTCAAGGTGACTAGAGGGGCCACTGCCTGTATTCGGATTGACCCACTGGAAAGTGTACACCACTTCACGGGTGTCGAGCCCATGCCTTACCCGCACTCAGTGGTAAGCCATCAGACCTAGTCACAATGATCCCCGGTAGGCTTTACACACCAGGGGGATCGTTCAAGAATCAGGACATGAATCTCCTTCTTAGCCAGTCTGGCCCCTTCACCCACAACCAGGTGTGGCTCTTGTACACAGGCCGAATCTACAGTGTGCTAGAGAGGCTACTCTAGGAGCATCAACTACAAGCTTTAGGGCCTCTACCCCCCTTCCCAATACAAGGAGTTCACAGAAATACATCATCCAAATATATCACAGAAGAACTAAAGAACTAGATCCAATCATAGAGTTAGGTTCTTTAGTTAGTGTCCGAGATCTAAGATCTAGATAACTACTATGGGCAATTTAATAGTCTAAACCTACTGATTCTATGACTAGAAGACGGTTTAAGCTATTAAATTGACCAAATACCTGATCCTTGAGTGGCTCCTCCCCGACCCGAAGTTCAACCATCCCCGGCTGAGCTGATCAATCTCGTGGAAACCGATGGCGCACGGCTTGCGTCTCACGGGAGGCGGTTTTTGGCTCCCTGGGGCAGCCAAAACCCAGCTCTAAAACCCTAAGGACGAAAAAACTAGCAAGCTAGGTTTTCCTACCCTAAATAGACATGGGGTTTAGGCTAGGGTTTCCAATTACCCAATTTGGCATGTGGGATAATTGGAAAGGCCCCACTTGCCTTTAGTGGCTAGGTGGCAAAATATGCCAACATGGAAAGGTGTGCCCTCATTAATGTGCACATGTGCACATTAATAATATATGAACACTCCTAGCAAGTTGCCCCCTAGGGCTACTTTTTACCGTTATCCGCTACGCGTACACGCCAATCGGGGTGGCGGTACGCTGACGTGGCGCATACAATGTACGCCCCGAGCGTATAATCGCGGCTGAACGTCACAATAATGTGGTTCAACACCAAATAACAGACACTCCTGGGCTCGATGGGTGCGCCGAGGCGGTCCATAGATTTTGGGGGGTTAAAGTCGGGTACGGACGCGTGTGCACCTAGTGGCACGTATCCTCTAGCACACCCATGGAACCGTTGTGATCCTGGAGGGGGATTATCCATTTCCTGCCTCATCGGACCTGGGGAGATGTAACCCGGAGTAGTCTCATAGGGTGATTCCATGAGATTGCGTCTCCGTAAGGCTACAACCGTGCATAGCATGTTTCAGCCTATCTGCAAAGTGTGCACATGAGGGTCAGATGGAGTGGACTACTCTAGCCATTGTTCTATACCAGCCAACGCCATGTTATATCTATGTCTGCTGTTATCTTGAGGCCTTGACCGTCAACATGTATGTACGCTTCTGTTGTATAGGATTTCGTAGAGGAGGAGGTGGGCCGAAGTGGTCTGAGTTAGACAGGGCCTTCCATGGTGATGTAGTCGCCACGGAGGGGAATTCCCGTATTTATACGATGGGAGCATCGTATAGATTATGGGAGCCACGAGAATGCAATTGAAAAACTAAATCTAAGGTTAAATGTTTAATGGTTTTCTTGAATATTTCAAATAGGTTAATTGTGTGATACGGTAAAAAGGCATAAGTATTAAATTGAAAATATGTCGTGGCGCAATAAAAGAAGAGGCAAATAATGTTTGAATTTATAAAAAGCTTCTTAGAGCATGGAGGCAATGGATACAAAGTCTTTAGAGGTCGGAACTGAGCCGAAGCAGCCGATTCGATTCTAGAAATATAAGTAGGATGAAAAATGAAGTTAAGTATGATTTTGATGAAGCTGTTTTTAGAATAAAAGCAGGCTCGAGCTGTCGAAATTGTGAGAATAGTGACATGTATTGTATCTTGCAATAATGGTCTAAGTTGTGAAAATTGCACTCAATTGTTGTGTAGAATAAACAAGAATCAAGTTTATTCTAAGGAATGTAATGATTGTCTAGTTAATCTTGTTGCTATTATTTGGTATCAGAGCCAGAAAGAAGGCAACAAGGTTTGGTGCAGGATTGTTGAGTGCAGTTAAAGTATGTAATGGAGAAACTGGATTCCAAGTCTGGAAAAACCAAATTAAATATATTCTGGATGTTGAAGATTTGTGGGAACTTGTTGATCCTAACAATCTGCTACTAGTGCAGGTGCAGCCAATGCAAATGCAAAATTATAAGTTTAGTTGTTGGAGAAGGTGGAGATGCAAACTCAGAAGCCTCTGACAGCAGGTCTATTGCAGCAACATCAGGTGCACGTGGAATTGTAGCATTTTCGAGTTTGTTGTCTACAAAAATTAAGGAAGCAAGGGGCATCATCACAAGCAAAGTTGGACCTACTATACTACTGAAACTTAGAGGTATGTCCCCTAATGTGGAGCTATATGCTTAAGCATTATGAAACCAAAAGCTCTTCACGAATAGATGTTTTGAAGAAGGAATTGAGAAATTTAAAATATAATGAAGATGGGGAAGCATCAGACTTTTTTAATAAGTTTGATAATCTTGTTGCTGATCTAGATATTGCAGGGGTTTTATCCAAAGCTATCAATAATATCTTTTATCATTTCATCTTTGAAACTGAGAAGCATAAGCATATACCTGAGCTGCTGGAAATTCTAGGCAGTTTTTATGAATCATCTGTCCTCCTGCAAAGTTCAGCAAAGCAAAAACACAAACATCTCCAAAAAATATCTTACAGCCAATCCTTGGCACAAAACATAAGCTTCTGGCACATTCACCACTCAACCGGGCTCAGACTCTGATTCTTTCCAGTTTGTTCGTCCAACTGGATAACCTCTCTAGGATATATTCGGGATTTCTGGATTAGGAATCAACACAATGCCCTCTTTGAATTGGCTAATGAATTATATATAGTAAAACCTTTTGGAAAAGGAACGACCTTTAGCTAATTTGGATCGTCTATGACTATGTATCTACGATTGCATCTATATTCCTTCTGCAAGTCCTCTGAGCCACACCCCCGAGCTTGTGCCTTAATGACAATATAATTAATGGTTTTGCTCTTTCCTTAAACAAGGAGCATAAGTTATTTCTGGTCAAAGCCCTAATTCCTCTTTACAAATCAAAGTGCTGGATTGTTTTTTTTTTTTTTTTTTTGAAGGATGAAAGCCAAAATGTTTATTAATCAGATAAAAAGTACAAATTTTACATGTCTCATCTAACGGTGTAAGCACAAAAAGATGCCATAAGAGCAGAGCCTGGAGCACAATGTACTTACTCCAGAATAGGAGACTAATGATAAGAATCAATTCGAAGATACTGAATCTAGATGCGTCCATCATTTCATCTTCAAGGGAGGAACACTCATAGGGCTGTCAGTATCTTTCTCTGGGCTACCGCCATAAACACCATGTATAAATGCCCTGAAAGATGTGGTGTCTGCGATGCTCCCATATCGATCACAGGAGCCAACTGGAACCAAGATGGAATGCCCTCTGTTTAGCTGGAGGCCATGCGTTGGGATCGGATGCTAAGAGGATGCATCGGTAGTCCAATATACTGTTAAACAAACCTTGTAGCCAGGACCACGCTGGTTGAACCTCTAGACAATCAAAGAGACAATGCTCAACAGTCTCAACGTCTGAAAGGCAGGATCATAGCGATGTCGGAAGGCATTAACACGTGGGCACCTGTGGATAACCTACCCCCCATAGTGCAGAGACTTTAGAATGGAGCAACCTATCCCACTAACAAAGTGCTTGCCTTTGTGAATATTTTCATGACAAATCCATGACATCCTTTCAAAGAACACCAATTTGCACTATAAGAGGCAAATTTTCCTGATCTTCTCCCATAGAGACACATCCCAACGAGAGAGGACTTTGCACGAAATTCAAGCCGAGACAAAAGAGGGCGCCCCGCTTCATACCATCTTTGCATAGAGACAACACTGCAAGAACCCATCGCCTCTCATGTAAGGAGATGAACTGGTGCTGCCAATGGTGGTGCTGAGGGATCTGGAGGCAGGGGTGTCCACCACCGTGGAGTCTCCAATAGGGTGTGGATAGAGGGGCATGGCCAGAAAAGATGTTTCACTGCCTTCCATTATCAACAAGCCACGAAAAATGGAAAAGCACTTGGAAAAGGCTGTAGAATCTGAAATAATGCCCAAGGTAGGACTGGTTTTGACAACCTTCTTGCCTAGAGGGATATAATGACCAAGAGCTTGTCTAAGAAGGCGAAAACCAAGACCACCTGCCCATTTTGGAAGGATGCACTTCGACCAAGCCACCTTAATCACAACACCTTCCTCAGTACCCGCACATATAAAGTTCCGAACTATTGCAATGAGCTCACATACTTTGATCTGTGGGGCTAGTAGTAAGGATGCCATATAAACATGGGTACTGACTTGGCCACTGCGACCCACAAGAGACAACTTTGCAGTGGACCACCAAAACAAGTGCTTCTTTAAACTCTTAATGATCTCCTCCCATGCAGCTCCATAATAACATGGATGCCAATTGGAATAACAACTTGATGGCATATCCATGGCACGTAATTTTTGTGGATAATCATGAACGCATGCCGGAGCCGAAGTATCCGATGTCCATAAATCTGTACATTTCTGCCACCCCACAAAGACACCAAAAGCCAGTGAAAAAGTGTTTAAGAGCAATTTGGCAGCTGCAAGATTCTCAACAATAGCGACTAGGAAGAGGAACGTGTCATCTGCATATTAATTGCAAACCCCTTGTGTGCCATCCTCCATTGCAAGACCATGGAGAAGTCCCTCTGTGGTTGCAACGGTGAACAACTGCAACAATTGTGAAAAGCAATGGTGCTAAAGGGCATCCCTGGCGAATATTACGACCGAGTGAGAAGCATCTGACGGCTCACCATGGAACATAATAGTCGCCCGAGCAGAGACATGCAGCTTCATAATATCTGATGTGAATTGTTCCCCAAATCCCAATCTTAGCATACATCGACGCATGAATTCCCAGCTAATACTGTCATAAGCCTTTGCAAAATCAAGCTTAATATACAACTGAAAGGTTTTGCTTACGTGCCTAATAGATTCCTTCGTAGCAGCAACAATATTGTTAGAATGCATCGTTTTGGAAGAAAACCCGATTGGGTTATTGAGATGGACTCTGCCAAGATGTCCTTCACCCGCTCTGCAAAAGCCTTGGCGAAGAACTTATATACGATGACAATAAAGTGATGGGCCAGCCAGCCTAAAATAGTCCGAGGGTCCTTGACCTTGAGGAAGAGTGAGATAGCATCGGTGTTTAGAATTCTATCCAAAGCAAAATTTGCCGAAAGTCACAAAAAGAATCACACACATGTGGCTCCACCATTCCCAATATTCCTGAAAAACTCAATTGGCAAACCATCCAAACCTGGGCATTTGGCTCTTTTCAGGTTCAAAGACCATCGAACCCTAAATCATCACCGTCATAACCGCCTCTATTGACACGTCGCCGCTCAAATGAGATGATTGGGGAAAATCCTAGACAAAATAGCATCTTGCATTTCGATGGAAAGGGAAGATGTTTCTCAAAAAAAAAGTCCGAAAGTTTGAGAACCCGGCTGCTCTTTGGTTTGATAATCCATATCCGTGGAAAAGAATATATCTTACTTCATTTTTTTCTTTGTCTAGAGATCCGAGCTTCATTTTTTCTTACTGTGTTTGTGCAAAGAGCTTCTAGACCATCAAGATCTTTTGCGTGTGTTAGTTTGTTGCTTGGGATTCCACTATTATTGCATGTCGATTTTTTATGCAAAGGAGCTTGCATGCTTATGTTCCTCGCTTGCATCAAGAACTCTATTCAACCTATGCATATAAACATCTTGATTTTGTTCCTTCCGCGGACCATCGACATTATGGAGGTTATTCGCAAGTAACTTGGGAACAAAAACTTGTGTGTAGCTACTAGGAATAGTATTATTATAGCAGTGAGTTGTTTCATGCTTTTGCCTTCAGATTCATTTGACGATTATTCCGGCTAATTCTTAATAATTTGTCTTATAGATTACTACATACCGGAGGGTATGATTCGATCCTAAACCCAAATTGCCTCATGAATCGATTGGTACAATAACAAAGAAGGATTTAGCAAAAAACATATTTCGTAATCGGGGGTCTACTCCACGGTCGTATTTTAAAAAATATAGAATAGATGCTTATCTCGTTTGTAAAATTTAGAATAACTCCAAGCAGCTTATGTTTGAAGTTTGTCTTTCTTGAAATCAATTCATGTCTTTGGAAAGCCCCCTTGCAAATGCATCCGAATTTGTAGTCTTAAAATACAAATTTAAACAGGAAATAGGCATTATTTTGATTAATGTCTTGCCATTTTTGTGGTTTTGGCAGGGGAATACCATTTGTGCTCAATTCATTATGCATTGGCCTGACAAATGACAATAGGAACATAACAGAATAATAATGGGGTGTGCGCCATGCTTGAGAAAAAAATTGATACGGCCTGCGGTGCGTAGAGTCCCCGACATAATTAACAAAACCACGCCAAATCCATGTTGCACTCTTCAACATCACTATACCGCATTTCTTGCTAATGGTCTGTTGTACGGCTCCACTAAGGATCTATGTATGGATCCGGATTGCACTTTGTTAGATGGTTCTCGCCTAAGATGCATCCATCCATCTCCTCCTAAGTTTTCTTTCTTTCTCGTGAGTCGCAAGGCCTGCTCCTTTTCCATTACTATAAACATTTTTTTGTGATGATGGCGCAAGGAGAGGCTTTCGTCCATTTTGTCTGTTTAAACATTTCGGCTTATCCTTCGGTAAAATGGTTTCCGCGAAACTATGTCATCTCTTTTTCCGTGAGCCCAAAAAAAAAGGCAACCCAAAGAGGCCCTAGGGATTTTTGCTTCTGCTGCGGTTTTTGAAGCATCTGCTTTGGATCTTCTTTGATTTATGGAAATCAATTTGTTTGAATGGCGCTGACGAGAAGGGTTGTGACAGAAATAGTAGCGATTTCTAAGGCCTTTTTGAGTCCATTCTTTTCTTCTATACTTCATGGTGCAGCTATCTAACTAACCACCAATGGAGGTCGGAAGCATCCGAGATGTTTGTGTTGCCTTATCATTATCTTTTCTTACCTATTATTTTTCAATCTTTAAAGCTTTTGTAAGTACAATACATATCCTAGCGCCTCCCTATTGATTTTGAGCATGCTCTTCCTCTGCAAGGTAATGTGATCATGTAGTTGTGAAGCCAAGAATTCTATATGGTGATTGTGAAGCGTGATAAGCCAGCTAATCCAGTAGCTCAATTATGTATAACTGTCGCCAATGAAGTTTGCATCTAAAAGAATCTAACATATGTGCATGGCCAGCAGAGGATAAAGGTCGCAGTGCTGATTATGCAAGGAATCCTTGATACAATCTCTTAGCAGAGGTAACAAAGCAAGATTCACCGGAGTACTAAAACAAGAGAATAATGCATGAATATGTCGCTTCCTTATCCCGACATTTTTTCTCCGGGCCCATAACTTCGCCTTTATCTCTTTGTCTGTAACTCCTGTCTTTATTTCTTGCAAGGAACGAAGCATTTTTCGGCAAAAGCTTGGATTGCAGGACGGGAGCCTTTTGCTGCAACACCAAAAGTTGATAAGGGAGCTGCCGCCTGGAATCAGCTGGATTCTGTTAGTGGTAATTGTTTTCCCTGAAGTCTGTACGAGCTAATTAGTTATCAGTAAATTTGAAATAAAAATCTGGTTGGTTTTGATGACATGCCTGCTGCATCTCTTATTTATGGAATTTCTTTTCCAAGTTCCCTTATGACCTGAGAGATAGCTGTGCCTGTGTCTTTCTCTGCAGTGCAAAACTTCGGGCATATGCATAAATTTCTTTTTAGAAGGAACATTGCAATAGCTTCTTTAGCTACTTTTACCGACTCAAGGACACGTATAATAGATTGCTGTAAATGCTATTTACAGGGATATCTTAATTCTTTTCCAAGCCGCCAAATCTAAGCACAATATTCGCCTTTGTTAATATCAAGTGTTTCAAAGACATGATGAGTGCTTTGGAAACAGTAACCTCTTCACATCAATAATAGATAGTGCATATAGGAGACAACTGTCTTCTCCTCTTTCTGGTTTTAAAAGATTACTACTATAATTTCGCAAAGATATATCCGAAAAAGCAATCTTCTCAATAATTATGTTGTGATGACACTTAAAGACAATGTAATTCAAAGCTTAAAAGAAAGATGATTTGATGTGGCATAGATGCTTTGCTCATAATGATTTTGGACAAGAAATACCTCTCTCTATTTGCGCCCATGTCATGACTATTCCCCACATCAAACCACCGTGACTTTGTTCGACTAAAGTATTGAAGAGTCAAGCTTTGTTGGGACGCCCCAAGTTCTTTCAAGTGCCAATAACCGATGTTGAAGGTCTTACTGGGAGGACATAAATGTCACATTATCAAGACCCGTATCTCCAAGGCTGCTAAAAGCTTTCCAACCTATCGATGTATAAGCCAAAGGGCCTCGATTGTGCTTTGCTTATCCATCCCACCATCCCATCCGCCGTGTACTTTAAGCTTCCCAATACATTTTCACAAGACCACTTCTTGCAACAGTCCTAATTCCGTAAGTCTAGAAAATAGGCCTTTCCAGGAAGGCTTTGTGGAAATCCACAAAAAGCAGCAGGGAAATCCACAAAAGCAAGCAGCAGTAATAACTTACACTTTCATGTCTTTGACCTCTCACGATGAATGACCGCAAGGTAGAATTATGGTCTCTGTTGGGAAATTCCTCATGAAACCAGCCGTGCACTTCCCCAAAAAGCAAGTCAATGATTGAAAAGCAAGTCAATGATTAAAAAGCACTATCTCTCGCCACTCTTGAGGAAAGAAGAGAACTTAGAAGCTCTTTCGCAACTGATTAGAAGACATGGATTTGGCGAGCCAGATTTGAGGGCGTTAACTTGAGCTTTGAAAGGTAAATCCACAACTCCGTAAATTCCAGGGTTTACCTAAAGACTTTACCTATGATAAACCCAGCAGGACATGGATGGATAGATCCAACAATCAGAAGTTTCCCCGGGACACATTTACGAGGACGTTAAAGCCGAGCAAAAACACATACCAGAACATTAGCCCGGCAACGCCGGGCACCCGTTTACTAGTCTTTTATTGGAATGGAGCTGTAAAAGGTGGTCTAGTTCATACTTCTTTTTGAAACATATTATAGAAAACGAAAGAATCCTTGTGGAGCCAAGCCATGTCTAGATTGTAACTCGAAATATTACGGAGAAGATCCGAATTATTTTTGTGGATCTACGTCATTTAATGTTTAAGTGGTACCTATGTCTAATTGATCTACACTCTCTAGAAAGAAAAAATTCAAACCCTTGCAACCATTGGCAAATTAAATAAATCTAGGTGCTTACATGTGGCATGGCATAAACAGAACAACAAGAGAGGAGTGACAATTGCAACACAAAATCAAACCAAAACAAGTGATCCGAAGATTACATTAAAACCAATACACCATATCATAACATATACAGAACAACAAGAGAGGAGCGACAATTGCAACACAAAAATCAAAACTAAAACAAGTGATCCGAAGATTACATTAAAACAAATACACCATATCACAACGTATTGAGAGAAGTGAAATTGTCATGTACAAAAGCAACGTCAACGTTGCTTGTTTTAAAAGTCACCCAAAGTAATATAATAGAGAAACATAAACCATCCAGATTGCAACAAGTTGGAAGCTTGCTTGCTCTGTATAAAATAGAAACAACAAAACTCCATATACAAGAAGGAGCTCCACGCCCACAGAGGACAATGCCAGATCATGCCCGCATAGTGTTGGGATGAGTGGCTGCAAGCCGATGAAGCTGGCGGAGCTTAGATAAAGCATAGCTCGCACATGATTCACCTCTCCTCTAAATACCTCTATCCCGCAGTGAAACGTCAATGCCTGGATCGTCCACTACAGTCAAAGCTTCCTCTAAGATGTCTACTGCATTGGTTAAAGCAATAAATGAAGCGTGCACTGTTGAGAAATGAGCCTCCTATGATTGGGTGGATAGGCTAGGGATCGAACCCAGGACCTCTTGCTTGCAAGCTAAGTACTCTACCACTGAGCTACCGGCCCTTTGATGGGCTTTCGGCACTCCTCCACTGATTCATTCTTCATGTGTGCCCATTACACATACTCCAACATTCCAACATTCCCCCTTAATGGGCACACCAATCCATTCCAGCCTTCACCACAATCCACAAGCTCCCCTCCTCGGGCAACTCCACCACTGCGGGAGTTGGGCTTTCCACTGGCCAAGCTTTGCTCATTCTCACCCCTACACCACTGAGGACTATCTCGGTGCAGTTAAGCACCCTTTACTTGGGACCATGGCTCTGATACCACCGCTCCTAAAACTGCATACACACACCTTTATCTGCACTCAGCTCCTTATGTTCTATATCACATTCATTCATATATATATATTTTCTTATCAACCTGGATATATCCACATGTCAAATCGTGCATGCCCCTTCCTATAGAAAGTTTTCCAACTTACTAAAATAATAGGATGCCCCTATTTCCTTAAGTTCCGGTATCCAAAGTCGTTGACTTTGACCCGCTTGACCAGATCAAAACTCTAAGTGGCGGGCAAGGGGTATCCGCGCGTTTTAAAGCGGCCGTGGGGCAACGTGCGGGTAGTACACGCCCACCACTTTTCGACTTCTATGTTTTTTCTTGCATTCACCGCCCTTTGCTTCTCATGAATGCTTGTATGAATCCTCATTAGCCTAGGGGAGCCAAGATGTGGTCACTAATCCCCTTATATGCTCGAATATCACATGACACATAATTTTAACATTCCCCCTTCATGTGATATTCCCTGTTGTCACAGTGTAGCAAACTTCTTAATTCCACAAATCTGGACAATGGTAAGGCTTTTGTAAGTATATCTGCTCGTTGATCTTGTGAACTAACATAAGTTAAATGCACCTGATCCTTCTTTACCATATCCCTGATAAAATGAACCTCCATATCAATATGTTTTGATCTTTCATGCAGAATTGGGTTTTTTGTCATAGCAATACAACTAGTATTATCACAATAAATGATTGTTGGTCCTCTTTGAGCAAACCCAAATTCTGCCATAAGCCTTCTTTCCCAAATAAGTTCCTTAGTCAGCGAGGGGCTCTTTGAGTTGTACTCAAACCTTCAAGACTAGATAAAGCAATGCTGCTTTGCTTCTTGCACTTCCAAGCAACTGGGGCTCCACCTAATAAAATAACATACCCTGAAGTTGATTTTCGTTTATCTAAATCTCCTCCCCAATCAAGATCACAATAAGCCCACAATTTGCAAGTTGGTTCCATTAAATACTATACCAAAATGCATTGTACCTTTCAAGTATTTGAGAATCCTTTTTTTTGCATTCCGTGTCCTTTACCAGCCTTGTCATTGTACCCTCTTGAGAATATTAACGCAAAATGCAATGTCGCCTAGTACAATTGGCTACATAGGACAAACAACCAATCAAATTTACGTAAGGTATTTTCTCCATTTGTTTGCTTTTACGCTTTACGTCTTTGGGCTCATATCTGTAAAGTGCAGGACCCGGAACTATAGGAGTATATGCCATATTGCAATCTTCCATATGAAATTTCTTCAACATGTTTTGAATATGCCCTTGTTGACTCAAAGCTAATATCTTGTGATTTCTGTCCCTGTAAACATCTATGCCCAGAAACCTCTTTAATTCTCCAAGATCACTCATTTGGAATCGTTTCTTTAAGATATCTTTGCAATGATTTAGTACTTGAGTTCCCTTTGATATCATAATATTGTCATCTATCTATCTATATTCTATATATATATAATAATAAAGGCGTTTTATGATAGTCTGTGCGCAATCTTGCCCATTAGATTAAATCTACGGCTGAAATCCTTTAAAATTGTTTTGATTGCGGTTATTGAGGAATCGTTGTCGCCTTGCACTATTTCTATTCCGGCCGGATTGCAGATGAACCAAGTATGCATCCTCAAACCTGGATTTTGTCGACTAAAAATAGTTGTGGTAAGAATGTTCGGCCTTCACTATGCAGTGCAATTGCATTTCGGTTGGCACTTCAGAGCCGTTTCAATTTCTCTGCTGCTAATCCTTCTTTGTCTCTATTCTAGGCTAAAATCTCTATTTCTATTCTAGGTTAAAATATCTGCTTATTTTGCACTGGTTTTAGGGGACCGGAACAATCTTTGAACCTGACGCATTCTGCAAACCTGCATAGCCATAGCCAGTTGATCTGTTCTGGAGTGTTCTTAAAAGCCTAAGAATTTCAGTCTAGAGTTTTCTGAATTTGGGTCTTCTGAACATGGAGTTATTTGTGTCGGTTGATCTTTACCATGTCTATAGCAGAGACGTGGAAATGGGATCTGGAAGCAGAACTCCCGAGGAAAAGACATTGCAAAGAGATGTCATTAGAGTGACAATGGGGAATGAATTCTATCAAACGTTTGGATCACTAGATTACGCTGCAAAGATGGTTCTCGGTTGCGCGCTTAAGAATTCAAGAAGCAGGCTGTATGGAGCAAGGATATGGTGCGGGTTTTAGTTGCAGAAAAAGCCACTGCCATCAAGGTCAGAACATCATACAGGCATGGGAAAATTAGGATGGAATGTTTGTGCGAAAGGGGTGCCCTAGTGTATCTAGCTCTGTAATGTTTTACGCTACTCAGAACAATGCTTTAGTTAATGATTATTGACATGTAATGATCCCGCCAAAAGCTTGAATTTCTAGCCCGATATGTCCGGTACAAGCAATCTTAGATCAATTGCATGCAAATGATTAGCAATATTGCACTTTGAAGCTTTTGACTTGTTATCTTTGCATTTGTTTATAAGGTGCAGCTCTGGAATATGGTTACAAGCAGCTTGTAGATTGTGTCAGACAACATAAAACAGTACTTCAGCAAATCTCCTTCTTTTATGTCCATCATTTTATTTTCCATTGCCAGAGTTTGAAGCTTGAAACGGATTGTTTGCAGAGATAGTAGACAAGGCTCCAAATCAGGAGCAGGGCATGTGTTCCCTTGAAAACATGTTTTGCACCAGTTGGATTTATTGAAGTATATGCTTAGCACTCCATCGGTAGGAAACGATCTCGTGGTATGATCCTTTCTTTAATCATAACATGGAACTCTCTTCTTCAGCAGACAGATGAAGATAAGAATCGATGTTGGCAAGCAGGTATTTGGCAACGATTCATTTGTTGAGGAACATCTATGGCAGAGTTATTTGTGGATTGTTCACAGATCCATCGTTTCTAGGGCAGCCACAAAACTAAATTCGTTTTTCACTTTGGCTTCAAGAAAAAAGCGTGCTCTCTTCTTCATATGATCTCATGGTCAAATGCATGGTTTTGCTTCTTTACAATTTTGCATTAAAATCCCAAAGACTTTGCCTCTAGACACGGTTGCTTATGTGCTGAAATGAAATCTCCATTGCTATGTGTTGGAATGGAATCATTGTGTATAGCCCCTTAAACATTTGGCATGACAGAAGCAGGAAAGCATTTGGGCATTGTTGGATTAGATGGACTGAAGCATATGATTTGGTTTGAGGGTATCTCGAAAAGGAGGACAAGGAAGTTTCGGATGCAGATGGTTTTATTGTAAGCACAGATGCAGCTCAAATAGAGGTAAGTAACGAAGTTAAATAGAAGAGAAGTAATAATATCTAAACGTATAGTCTGCTAAACTACTTAAATGAAGGTAACAGGTCAAATGAAGATACTTAATAAAGAAGAAAGTACTACTATTTAAAGCATACATTCCGCAATTCTTTATGTCATCAATGTAAGCTGTGCACATGTTAAAATACTGATTATATTGTGTAGAAAGCTGATTCCACCTTTGGCTATCTTCTAGATACTATATCAGCAGACCTGATTTCCTGATTGGCTGGTTTTGTGCCATGTGCATATGTTCAATCATTTAAAGGAGAGAAATCCTTCGGAATATATATTCTTCTATTGCGGTCAAAAGGCCAAGACCGTTGATTATGTGTCGTTCCATAAAAAATGTTTAATAGGCTGTTTTTTTTTGGAATGGAGATGGTTTTCCTGTGCGTTTTGTGGCTCTTTTAGTTTCTCAGTCCAAGTTTCTGTGTACAAATGTAAATGCTCGTTTCTTAAATGGCAGTTCTTTTGATGCAGTGGACCATTTTTTAAGGTGGCAAATATGGATTTGAATATTAGGATTTAATATGAGGATGGAGGACTTGCAGAATGTAGGTGCAAGACTACAAAGGAGAGTGATGCACTTGGCATTATTTTTGCTCATCCCTTGTCTTACAACGTTCACTGGTGCCACAAAGTGTTGTGCTGTAAGTTCATAATTCCATTACAGTTTTGGAAGTTCAAAATTCCTTTACCATTTTAAAATCCCGATCCTTACTATGTCATAAATGGTCTCATGGTTTGCTGAGACCTATTTTTGAGATAAAGTTTTAGGTTGAATCCCCTTGACTCTTCCTCATTTGCTTCTTACAATGCAAATTTCCACCTGCCAAACACTTCCATTGTCTATGCCAGTGACAGTGTTTCTTATTATGACTACACATAACCTAGCAACATTTGTGCTTGCAATATGCACAATGATATTTTATATGGCATTGAAGCTGAAAATGCACTAGGACTGCCAACAGAACGAGCAGCGAAACTTAGTCCTACAACAAAATGCAGTAAAATAAGTGCATTTCTGATGGCATCTATTGTGACTATGGATTCGAACACACTTGGAAATATATCAGTAGTTTATATGTTCTTCCATTTTTCACTAACACACTTGGAAATATACCCATAGTTTATATGTTCTTTTTTTTCACTTTGGTGCCATATGGTAGGTGAAGTATTGTGCAAAAGCTTTTCATTATTGAAACATGCATAGAAGCGATTTCTTGCTTGCATATGATTAGCCCCATTTACATTTTTGGAAGTCTTTAAGTATTGTAGCAGAGTTTCATAGAATTAAATATCATTACTTCAAGCCCTTTTAACCGAGATTGATTCAGGGGATGAGTCCAAAATTTTAGGTTAATAATAACTTTTACAGGTTGGCAGCGAGTTTGTGAAGTTTGGACTGACATTTCAAGAGTTGGCCATTTATACAAGAAACATGGATGCCAAATCTATCAAGTGTAAGCTATGGAGATGTCTCTATAACCTTTTTATTATAAACAATGTAGAATCTCACCATGTTTTGCGTGAAAGTGGGTTCCAATTTGTTATCTTGAAGCTTATGTAGAAAGGGTGTAAAGTATAACATCTAAGCTAGAACAGTTCAAGCAAATTCTCATTGCTTAAGCAGAGGAAAAATCATTTGATATCTTTTGTTTTTATTATTGGAAGACCAAAAATGCCAAATCTAGATGGATTACTTTGGAGAAAAGGCAGAAAGGTTAAAAGTATGAAGAATCATTGTATTATTTTTTTCCAATGTGTATATGATAAAAACCAACTCTTGAATGGCCCAATGTATTTTCATGGAATGTTTATGCTTCAAATTCCTTACTTAAACACAATAAAAGTAACAAAACCAATTGGATTGGTCTCGATGCAACTGTATATATAGCGTTCGCTCATGCGAAGTTGACAGCTTAATCGAAAGATATTATATATGCCTTTGATATCTTAATATACAGATATAGTCATATCATGTTTAGAGCCTATCCAAGGATTTTGAGCATAAACCTCAAGCACAGTAAGAAATCATCCCATTCTGGACATTACTAATTATGTTCAGTAATTTCAATAATTGGCTTAGTATTTTTGGAGGTTGTAAAGCAAACCGAGTGTGAAATTGCACGATATGCTTGTTTTTCTCTCCTATGAGTGTTTTTTTCCTTACCATGAGTGACAAAATGGCATGAGCTCTTTGAAACCATTGTTCATACAATAACGAATTTATATCAATCAAATGTCGACTAGCTTATAGTGGGAGATGCTTGACACATGAGAGGCAAGAAATTAGAGAAGACAATGAAGTTTTAGGTCCTCCCAAGGTGTTGCCTAGATTTCTTGACAAAGAGGAGTATAGTGTGGACCAATATATGCATGAATAATTTAGAAAATATCTATAGCTAGATGATGATAATGGCAAACCTTTTTCCATTAGTGGAGTTGTAGATGACTATGTTCATGTGGATATATGACGACTACTTCATACATTAGTTCATTTTTCATGCAAGTTCCCTAGCCATATAACAATAATCCTTAGCTATGAGGATTGTAAGAATTGTGGAATATTAATATTGTACCAAATTTATATGTTACGTTGTCCAGTTGGATGCTGCCTAGTGGTGTGACGTTAAAATACTATCTATCTATCTATCTATCTATCTATCTTATAGTACTAGAAATGACGAATATAACTAAAAATGCATTAAGTTACAAGTTTCCTCATGCATTGCTAAGTCTATTAAGAATAGAATAGAATAAAATGTATTTTTATCGTCCACGGAGACCAATTGGCCTATGTGATCCAAACAAAGAGAGCAGCAAGCGTATTACTATCAAAAAACCTGCAACATCCTTTTCAAACACCAGCACTAAGTAGTCCATGTTCAATTACATCTTCCCAACTAAAGCTCAATGTTGTGAATGACATATCTCTCCTACCCGACATCATCAGAACATAGACTTTGTAAAAACTATTCATATTTTATTAAATTTTGAGCTTATGCCCGACAAAAAGCCCAGCAACGCTGGGCACTTTTTCTAGTCAACATATAAAGCAATAATGCACCAGGCATCTCCCATTTTGAACCTATAGATATTACCATCATAATTGAGCTTCTCAAAACCTTGTTCTACAAGATATCCATCCATACATTTATACCATTCCCTAGGAGACTGTTTAAGACCATAGACTGCTCTATTCAACTTCCAAATTTTTCCTTTGTCCTCTTCAAACCCAGGTGCAGGTCTTAAATAAATTTCCTCCTCTAATTTAGCATTTAAGAATGCTGTACTTACATCCATATGATGGATTTCAAGGTCACAAGCATTAGCAATAGCTAATAACATTCTCAAACTATTTATCTTTACCAATGGTGAGAATGTTTCATCAAAATCTTCCCCTTTTTTCTGTGTAAAGCCCTGTGCAACAAGTCTGGCTTTGAATTTCTTAGTATTTTTTTCTACTCCTGGTTTTATTCTATAGATCCACTTACTTCCAACTATATTCTTATCAGAAGGAATATCTACTACTGTATAGTCATCCTGGCAACGGTTTTTTCCCAGGTGGTTTTTAATCCGGGTTATGATGGTTGTGTTCTAGCTCACGTTGTGCTTTGGTTTAAGGGCTTCGGCCCATGTTCTTGTTTGGACTTCGGTCCAGGACTTCGGTCCCTTATGTACTTGGTCCCATAACCCGATTGGGTTCCGTGGACGTTAAAAATTTTTCCTTCCTTCCTTTTGAATGCTCTCATTTCTTCTTCCATAGCACATTTCCAGTTCTTTCCATTCATATCTTGAACTGCCTCCATATAATTTTGTGGAATCTTGTCTGTTTCAAGTATCAAAATGTCAAATACAGTATTAATTTCTCCTACCTGAGATCTAAGTCTTTTACTTTTCCCAAGTTCAGTTCTACCATGAGACTCTAAATTATGTTTTGCTTCTTCTGCCAACATTTGAGCTTCGTTCGATGCAGGTTTTTTTTTTTGGTCTATCAGTTTTATCACCCTCTGCCTCTTGGTGTTCAATCTCTTGCTCAGCACTTGATTCCACTTCTGGCTCAACAACATTACTTGGAATCATTTCTGACTCATTATCAGAGTCACTGAAATCTACCTGCTTCAATCCTTGAGTTTTCTCCTCTTCACTTATTGACTGATTTGCTTCTTCAATACTATCTTTCCTTTCACTTTCACATGGATCTTCAGTATTTATCTTGGGAATTTTCTTATAAAATTCATTTTCATTGAAGACCACATCTCTACTCACTATAATTTTCTTTCTAGCGGGATCATATAATCTGAATGCTTTCAAGTTAGAATCATACCCTACTAGATAAGATATGTATGCTCTATCATCCAACTTTTTCCTTAGTTCTTCAGGCACATGTACAAAGCATAAACACCCATATGCTTTTAATCTATCATAAGAAGGTGACTTACCAGACCAAAGCATTTCTGGAATTGCACCTTTAATACTTGATGAAGGTAATAAGTTTTGAATGTAGACAGCCGTCTTCACAGCTTCATCCCATAAATAATTTGGTAAGCCAGAGTACTTCAACATGGACCTCACAAAGATCAAGCAATGTTCTATTTTTCCTTTTTCAACTCCATTTTGTTGTGGTGAGTATCTCACGCATGTCAATTGCCTCCCCGATCCCCCTGTTTGCACAAAAAAGCTTTAAATTCATCGAGAGATATATTCACCTCCTCTGTCTCCGACCTTATGCACTTTATCTTCCTTCCGGTTTCTAGCTTCGGTTTCAGCGAAGAAATAACTTCAAAGCATCACAAGCTTGGTCTTTTGTTTTCAAAATATAACACTTGGTTTTTCTCAATGAAATCATCAATAAAGCTCATGAAATATCTATGCCCACTCAAACTAGTAACATTTATAGGACCACATAAATCATGTGCACCAAATCCAAAATGCCCTTTGCTCTTTTGTGTGACCTTTTAAATGGCAATCTTGATTGCTTTTCCAAGTTGACGACCCCCACATAAGAACTTTTCATTTTGTACCTTGGCGGATATTAATCCCTTTTCTCCAAGTCTTTTAATTGTTGCAAAGATTTACATGACATAATCTGTTATGCCATATTTTCACATCCTGAATATTCCACAAGGTTAATTTCATGAAGATGCTCCATATCCAATCAAAGAGATTACCAACTCTTTTGCCAATAAATTTTAATTCACCATTAAGAAATACTTTACAACGGATCTGTTCAAACAAGATTTTATATCCCAAATCCACAAGGCGGCATACGGATATGAGATTTCTAACAAGATCTGGGCACACACAAAACATCTCTCAATTTTACTTTTTTGCCATTTAAGTCAAACAACTCTAAAACTCCCAGATCTTCTATTTTCTTCAAACCCCCCCATCACCAAGTTGCACATGTCCTTCCTTCTTTTCCCAATCCTTAAGCATATGCAAGTCACACATCACACTTTTTTCTGCTCCTGAATCTATAACAACAAATTGTTTATTGCTTTTCCTTGGAAACTCTGAAACATTACAAGCTAAATTCTTCCTTACCTCCAAGGTATCATTCTCAAGTTCACCTTCACTACTATCTTGCTTTTCTACCACATTAATACTTGAGCCTCCTTTGAATTTTCCCCTGCCTCTGCCACCTCTATAAGTTTCAGAGAATCCCCCTCGACCTCTTCCCTTTTTAGGACTTGGGCAATCAAAAGCAAAATGCCCTTTGCCTTCACAATTGAAACATCTAAATTCCTTCTCACTATTGTTTGGACATTCACTCTTTAGGTGACCAAATTGATTGCATGCATAACAAGGTCCTACTTTCCTTCTTACAAAACCACCTCTTTTAGTCTTACCTGTATACAAGACCTCTGAGGATTGATCAGCTTCCTCCTGTGTAATAGTAGACTGTTCAAACTCTGTGCGTATCATTCTGATAGCATGCTCCTTGGAAGTGGCTACATTTCTGAGTAAAGTTGCCAAGTGACTATTATGAGATATTGCTCTTGCCAAAGCAAGTATTTGATACTGTTCATTCAAGATATTTCCAGCTCCCTCAAGATCTGCAATAATGGAATCAAATCTCTCCAAAAAGTCAGTCAGGTTATCCTTCTCAAACAATTTCATCTTCCTTAACTGTTTTTCTAGCACATCTATTTGTGAAGAACTTTTTTGTTCATAGTGCTTTATCAAATAATCCCACATTTCCTTAGGCTTCATGCCTCGAAGCTTCAGTTTTAAAGCAGTGCCTACCTTACACATGATTATGGCCTGGGCCTCCATAATCTTAGCTTCATCTTCTGCTCCAGAACTCAGAGAAGTTGCCCTTGCAGTAGACACACCTTCACCTGAAGTTCCCCCTGCACCAGATTGAGCATTACCACTACTAGCAGCAGTTGAATTACCTGAGCTAGTTGCACCGCTTACTGGACTACCATCAAACAAATACCACAACTTTTCAAACTCCAGCACACCTCTAATACCCACCTTCCAGATTTGAAATCCTCCATCTCCTTTAAAGACTTCAATAGAGTTTAATAGATTTGCCCCGAATCTGGTTGTCATTATCACAGGGCAGGAACTAGTTAGCTCTGATACCAATGTTGAGAAATGAGCCTCCTATGATTGGGTGGACAGGCTGGGGATCGAACCCAGGACCTCTTGCTTGCAAGCTAAGTACTCTACCACTGAGCTACCGGCCCTTTGATGGGCTTTCGGCACTCCTCCACTGAGTCATTCTTCATGTGTGCCCATTACACATACTCCAACATTCCAACATGCGCAATTCGCCAAGTCTGTGATTTCATCCACTCAACATAAAAAAATGGAGCTGCAAATAGAGGAGCCACCTCTTCAATTGTGCGGCGCTCTGCAGGTTCAACATCCAAGGAAATAAAGGTAGAGAATGGAGGTGGATGAGTGGCATCCCTCTATCCTTGGGCCGGCGCGCCATCGACATGCGGCTTGCAACAGAACATTCAGCCAATTAGCAAGATGAAACGTCAACAACAACCAACAATTTAAGAATTCATACTATCCAATATGAAAGCCACGGCTTGCATATCTAAAGCAATATAATCTTGGAAGCAAGGCTGGCTGCCATCTATGGGAGGAATAAAAGCAGGTGTCTCCTCATGATACTCCTCATCGACAGGGTAATCCACGATGTCAACTGCATCATCGTCATTAGCGATGTTCTTTTCATCCTCTTCCAGCATTACATCACGCTTATCTAGCTCCTCGCATGCCAGAGCATCGTCCCAAAACCTGCGCCGCCTTTTGCCCACTTTCTCTATTGGCTATTCCCCAGCAGACAACCCATAAATGATGCAGCGGACGTCCTTGGTGCTAGCGTGGTTGCAGAAATTCGAAATACATACTGCAGGTGCAGGTCATCAAGTTCTGAACCCCGTTCTACTGCCACCATGCCTGCCAAGCAATCTGAGTCCAAGAACCTGCACGATCTTACGTAATGATCTTCCACTATATCAAAGCCACTGACAGTCACCTTCACACTCACATTTAGCACGTTTAGTTTTCGTCTCCCTCTGCATGCTCTTCCTCATCTCCTCCTCTTTTTTCTCCAGACATTTCTTCTCTTCTCTCTCTTTCTTCAATCTCTCTCGCTCTTCCTTCCTTTCTCTCTGCTTTTTCTCTCTCTCTCTCTCTGCCTATTTAAATTTCTTCTTCTCATCCCCCTCGAACTGCCTCTTCTTCTTTTGCTCATCCCTGTCATTCTGCCCTCGAATTACAATCCCATTGTCCTTTCTTGGCATGCCTCTCTTCCTCTTTGGACCACAAGAATTGCAAGCATCAGTAAGAACAACCAAATTATATTCAGTTCTCTTTGGTGAGAGATGCAACTCTTCAGAAGGCACTTCCATATAACCATATAATTACTGCGATGGAATATACGATGGGAATCAAGGGAAAGGTGGTTACTACCAGGCAAAGAATTCATGGCTCCGGTAAAAGGCAAGCAATTCGACCTCCCTCTTGCGCGGCTGCGTTTGCTTTCTACAAGCTCCGAAAAGGCCTTCCCTTCTCATCGACACAATTATGCATACCCTGCCCAGATTTAACAGTCTTAGCAACTCTCTTTAGCATGGAAACATAACCGTATTGGCCTCCACATATCCTTGGCTGCTCAGCATGGCGCTCCCTCAGAACAACAAACAGACAACAAAATGGATGGATGGCTCCAGCCTCCTTGAGCCCAACATCATTGGTAAGTTGCTGCCAGGCGTTGCCAATTCCTCCCAGTCCGGAGCTTGTATTTCTAGCGTCGGCCACTTCATGTCATGCGTTTCTGCTACAACTTTTCTACTTCAGGACCAACCTAATCTGGATGTCCAAATGTGACCATAGGCCAATAATTTCCAACAAACGGTCAAAGCATTCATTGGGAAACCTACTATCTAAGGAGGAGCATAGAGTCCTGATGCTAGAGAGCTTCAAGCTGATGAACCCCGGTGAAACCAACGGAAGCAGACAAATAAAATCTAGGATCTAGTTCTAAAGAATGAAATCCATTTCAAGATCTGTGACTGAGCAATTGCAATAGATCTATTGGTTATGGAGTTGAATTCCAATGAGACCAAACCAACTCCTGGTGGTTTGATGGCTAGTCCTATGGGTTAGCAATTATAAGGTCTTATGTTTAGGTCTCTTGTGGGACATTTAGAGGACTGTTATATATCCCTTTAAGATGTTGCCATGTGGTATGACAACAAAAGCACTATTTATTTATCTATCTGTCTAAATACTACCACAAATCTACCTAACCATCTATCTATCTAAACACCATCGTTAAGGAATGTAGATGAACAATCCACGGGGTTTGCAAAAGTAAAATATTGCCGATTTTTTTCAACATTGAATTAGCATCTCAACCAACACTTATTGTTGCAACCAAATTTGCCGCCATTGATGTGAATCCTTCAGCCAACAAATATTGCCGATTGAATTTGCATCTCAATCAACATTATTGTTGCAACTAAATTTGCTGCTATTGTTATGAATCCCTTCGACCAAAATGATAGCGCATGTGACAAAATGCGCTCCCAAAAAACAAACGTTTTGCTAGGAATTTGAGCTCAAGCAATTTATTTCATGTTCACTTGCTAGTCTTGACACCTCCAAATCATATAATTTCACAAGCTTAGCAAAAAAAAAAAAAAAAAAAGGAAATTACAATTAGTTACACTATTCACTTTCGGTGCACACCTCCACAAAAGTCATAGATACATATTTTCAACTATTGAGATTATACCTCACCAAATCTCCAGTCATAGATACATATTTTCAACGATTGAGATTATACCTCACCAAATTTCCATTTTCACTTCTACCCAGGATTTTGAAATTTTTATATCCCCCTTCATGACAAATTCTTCTTTTGTCTGCATTCTATGCTTCATCTTCAACTAGTAGCTTTGAAGTATGAGAACTTTAAGACAAGTTGAGATTTTGTAAATATGCCAACCACTTGCTCTGCACTATGAACATCTTTTACCTGTAATGTTTTATCTTCCACCACGTGTCAAATGAAATGCGTATTCATCTCTATACGCTTTGTTCTTTCATAAAATATGCGTTTTTTGCTATGGCCATACAACTTAAACTATTTGTTTACAATATAATGGAATCTTCTTGAAGGAATCCAATTTCTTATGCAAGGGATGTTGCTGCACACTTCGCTTTTGCAGAAGACATTGCTAAAGAACTTTGATTTTTACTTCTCCAAGTAATAATATTACTGCCAAGTATTACTATGTTCAAAGATGTTGATTTTCTACTCTTTATATACCCCCCCTCCCCTCCCCAAAAAAAAAAGCAAAAAGGAAAAAAGGGAACTAGTAAAAAGGCGCAATAGGAGGCTTGGGCAGTTTTAGGTATTGGATGCAATTTTGCAGCTGATTAGGTAATTTTGTCGAGGAAAACATGTATATCTATATTACAAGAAATTTATCGCGACGGCCTTAGCTAGCTTGCTTGCATTTGGGGAAGCGAGTTTGTGTTGACATAGTGACTAAACAAACATATTCATGTAGTGACTCGCTTAAAGATTTGTGTCAGTATAGCAACAGGCGAGATTTGAACCTATGTTATTGCCTTGTGTTCTGATGCACAAAGAAGAGAAAACGGATTATTGACTTGAATGCTATTTTGGATAGTTCGGCCACTGTTAAAAATTCTAAGCACGGTATCTTTGTGCACTTTTTGCAAAAATGTCCTCCCATCAGTGAGGTTAAGCACTGGATTACTAAAAAACAGCTTATCCCCATCTTATCCATTCATAAGATTGACCAAAAGATCTATCAGATCATCTGCAGAGGAGAGAAAAGTGTAGCCCTCATCATCCTTACTCATAGTATTTTCCATTTCCAGTCATCCCTCTTACATTATGAAATGGAATCCTTCCTATGTTCCAGGGGACTTCTCTACTATGGCCACTACAACTTGGATCTCTTGTGCCAATCTCCCCCCTGGATACTGGACCACTTCTCATCTCAATGCTATTGCTAGTAGACTAGGGGAAGTTATCCAGATATCCATTCCCCAAACAAACTTTCCCTCGGTCTGCATTCAGAAAAAAATCCAGTCCTCCTGGTGTGATAAAGTGTTATGCACACTGGGCAAGGAGATGTTTATTGACCTTCAAGTCTCTTATTCTAAAAGCCATGTTGCTAATTCTCCTATAAACAAAGGTAAGGAGAAGATCATTGAAAATAAAGAGGACCATCAACATACTAAACAGGTGTGGAGGGCGAAAACTCAGTAACCCAAGCAGCACCAAATGGAGATAGGTGAAGCAAAAATTCAGCAACCCAAACAGCACCAAATGAAGACAGGTGAGTGCAGTAGCAATGAGGCCTTCTCCCTTTCCCTTCAAAGGTATGCTCCTGAGGGAAGTTTTGTCTTTCAATTTTCTGGCGTAGGATAGTCTTACCCTGGATTGGGGGATCCCGGAGGTGTGATCCCGGAGGATGGGATCCCGGAGGGCGGGATCCCACTATTAACTGCGCACTTAAAAGGTGACTGCGCAGTTTAGGGCCATTAATTGGCCAGATTTTTGCTTGGTGATAGCAGTGGCGGTGCCCTCTCTTCCTCCTTGGCATCAAACTACAGCTCTTCTCAAGCCCATTCCGACCAACCTCGCACAAACCCCAGCCGATTCCGTGGAGGATCGGCCAAGAAAAAAGCATAAGAAAACTTGGCTGATTTTCGCTATAAGGGGCTTTTTTTTTTCACAGTTACTGCGCAGTAAGGGGATCCCGCCCTCCGGGATCACACGCCCTCTGGGGATCCCATCCTCCGGGATCACACCTCCGGGATCCCCCAATCCAGGGTAAGACTATCCTACGCCCAATTTTCTTCCAAAGTTATTATCAATATTAACCCTACAAATATGAGTATTTTCCACTATGGATTTGAGTGGATTTAAGGATGCGTCCACTATGGATTTCAATGAATTTAACGATAATATTTTGATGTTGAAAGAACAGGAGGATCAACAAGATGATGATATTAACTTTGATCCATATATTCATAGTGATTTTAACATTTTGGAGGACTCAGAATGGTCCGTTGTAAGTACCAAGAAGAAAAAAGGAAAAAGTATGAAAAACAATAACTTCGGCCAGCTTAGGCGGTCACCAAGGAAGACCCAACCCCCTCAAAAATGGAAATAAATCTTAAGGGAATCACTTTGAACCTTCAGGATTTTAACTCCAATCAAAAGAGAGATAGATTGAAGGTTTGCCTCATCTCTATGAATCTTGATTTCATTTTATTCCAAGAGCATAAAATTCATGATGATAATATTAACAATATTATCAGTAGTGTTCTGCCTGCTAATTTTCAGCACTGGTCCCTTGAGGCAAACAGTTCTTCAGCAGGTATAACCTTTGCTTGGCACAACGAGAATCGATCTCAAGAACATCCAGATGATGCATGACAATAATAGGAGATGGCAGATTATTCATGGGAGCTTGGGTAACTGTAGAATTGTCTTTGTTAATGTGTATGCCTACCACCAGCCAGCTGAAAGAGCTCAACTTTGGAGTAGTATTGATACAAGCTTGGGAAATATTCCTTATGATAAGTGCATTATAGATGGGGACTATAATATGGTCACCCACAATTACATGAGGAACACAAATTTTAGAGCTTTAAGTGGTGATGAAAGTGTGAATTGGTGAAATCTTCCGTTGAACCATAATTTATCCCTAGCCAGAGTAGTTCCCCATTCTTATAGCTGGAATGATCATAGATCAGCCTATTTTCTATCTTCATGATAGGTTTTACCTTAGTGAAGTGTTATGGAGTAGTAGTTCGAGAGTCACTAACTTAACTAAATTCACCATCTCTGATCATTTCACTCAGCTTATAAACATTAACAATGGCAATGTCAGAGGAAGAGGAACTCTTACTTTATGCTAAATACCAACCTGCTTGATCAGGATGACTTCATCACTAGGTTGGAATAAGTTCTCTCTCAAGAAGACAAATCTGTAGGGGACTTTGGTTGGATGGACTGGTGGGTTAGAGTCTTTAAGAGAATTAAAAACTGGCTCAAGATTTGGGGCAAGGAAATCCATCAGTTGGAAATCAAGAATCTTCAAAACTTAAGACAACAATATGACACAGCCCAGGATCAATTCAAAGAGGATATCAAGATTCAGATAGAAAGAGCAGAGCTCAAGATTGCTAGAGGATGGAAGATCAAAGCTAAAATTTGAGAGCTTAAAGAGGATGAAAGGAGGAATTCCAAATACTTTTTCATCAAAGCCAAAGGAAGAATGAAGAGAAACCACATCCATAGTGTTCTTTGGGAAGGTAACATGGTAGAGGAAGATAATCAGCAGCAAAGAGCACTTCATGAGGATTATGGGAACCTCTCAAGATACCAGTCTTCAAGATATTGACAATTTCCTGAACACTCAGTCAAAAGTTAGTAATGCCATGAATCTAGACCGTTTTTCAATGAAGAGATCTTTAAAGTTCTGGAGGGCATGGACAATGGTAAAACTCCTGGCCCAGATGGACTTCTCACTGAATTCTTTAAAAAGGTTTGGGGCTGTTTAGGCAATTTTATTGTTTTTATGGCTAATAAATTTCCTATTCTTAAGAGCTTAGACAGCAGAATTAATACTAGCTTGATAGCTCTCATTCCTAAAATGGACATTCCTATCTCCTCAGATTATAGGCCTATCTCTCTAACCAATGTGTACAAATTCATTACAGGATCTATTGCAGCAAGAATCAAACCCATTCTGGATGTGATTATTAGCAATACTCAGAGTGCTTATTTAAAAGGGAGATTTATCTTAGATAATGTGGCTGTTGCTGCTTTAGGCATCAACTGGGTCAAAGACTCCAATCAGAACATTGGCCTCCTTAAGCTTGATATCACCAAGGCTTTTGATACTATTAGTCGGAAGTTCTTGAAAAGGTGCTGCCAGAAGCTGGGTTTATCAGAAGAGGTGATATCTATCCTCTTATCTATTCTTAAAAATTCGAAATCAGTTGTCCCCATCAATGGCGAATGAAGCCCCTTTTTGGACATAAGGAGAGGTGTCAAGCAGGATTGCCCTCTGGCCCCTTTTTTATTTCTTATTGTTATGGAAGGATTGAATCAGAAAGCTAGGAATTTTGCTCGAATCAAGGGTCTCAAGTTCCCCCTAAATCAGGATGGAGAGGAAGAGTTCTTAATGTGCATTTTGCAGATGATACTTTCCTATTTGTGCATTTGGAAGACCAATCAATTCAAACTACCCAAGAGATCTCGGACAACTTTGGGAGATGCTCGGAATTCAAGATCAACCCGAACAAGACCAAGCTCATTTCAAAGAACCAGGTAGAAGGGGAGCAGGTAACTCTCTCTTTGGAGTGTATATATCTCTCTCCTAACGCTAAAACTAAAATTTTGGGTATCCCTTTTGCTATTAGAGTTAATGCAAGTGATCTATGGGATGACCTGATGGACAAGTTCTACAGAAAGATTGATTCTCTCAACTCTAAATACCTCTCCAAAAATCATAGGGCCATTCTTGCAAACTCTGTAATCTCATCTTCTCAGGTCTACCAATAGTCCATAACTATTGCTCTCAAGAAAGTTTATAATAAAATGCAAAGCATCATTGGCAGATTCATTGCAGGTGGATCTAATAGAAGATGTTGGGTGCCCATTTCCATGGGGAAATGTTGTAAGAAGAAGAGCATGGGAGGGCTGTGAGTAATATTAATATAGAGAAGCAAGCTACTACTTTAGTAGCAAAATATTTTTACAGGGCCTGCAACAATCAGATTGATCACCCAGTGAGCTCTCTCATCAAGCACTATATTGGAAAATGTCACCCCTTTGGATGGAGGAATCTGAAGATGCACCTCCTCTACAGTATCTATTTCAATTTTTCCATTTCCTTCACTATCCCCTTCGATCATCAAGAAGTGGATTAGAGCATGGAATAAAGTTAGAGGGATGTATTCTTGGAAGGAGGGGCTCTCCCAGAATCAACCCATTTTTTGGAGCCCATCCTTATCCTAGATGATCCAAACTTGTGTCTGGCCACCAACTTTCCCTATCTTATCAAGTAGTGGTCTAATAGGGGAATTATTTACATCAGGAATCTTATGTATGACCAACTCTGATCTCAAAGACCTGGGGGATAACTCTGAGCAGCTCTTCAATAGTATCTCCCAGAGACTGGCTGTGGGCAATTGGCACAATTCTTAGGATTTATGGCATATAAATGGCTTTTGTGGTTATAAAGTGGAAGATTGATACTCAACGGGCTGCTAGGAATCTCAATTTTCTTTGGAATTGCCCTGTCCGACCTAAGATTAAGGCCTTCATCTGGCAGCTGTAGCATAAAGCCCTGGCAACAAATAGGAAGAGATGGAGGCTTGGGTTGGCATGTCCAATTCTGATAGTTGTATGCACTGTCTACAGGAACATGATCATCTATTCAAAACTTATCTTTGGGCAGAGTGGATCCTTGAGCTTGCTAAAACCAACCTCAATATGCCTAACCTGACTGATATACAGGCCACAGAATTCTTCCTCCCTGAGAATCCCTCGGATTGGAGAAGATATATCCTCCTATGGAGAATATGGAAAGGGAGAAACACGCTTATTTTTAAGGAGGAAATAATTTGGCCTTATACCATCACCAGGCAGACAAATTATGACATAGAGTGGATTTATGAAATATGTGGAAATCACGTATGATAGGGGCAGTAACTAATCTCTTTGGTGGTTTATTTTCAGGTAATACTCTGATTTTGTTCAAGAAGCTGAAATGGAAGAAGATGCAACTTCATTCCAATGCCTTATGGCTTACTCAATTTGGAGTTGAAATACCGATAGAGCATGCGGATGGATGTCACTGTGACTGTGCATGCACAACAAATTATGACATAAAAAAGCAGCTTCTGTGCAATGCAAAGGACCTAAAGAATCGGTTCAACCAGGAGAAGGCCCACTTATGCGAATGTCCCTTCTGTCTATTCATCATCATCAACAAAGGAATGGGGAGAAAGGATCACCTATTGCAGGAGAACAAAAAGAGGAGATCCATTGGTTAAAGCAAAATTTTTGATCGTCAGTATCAAACTGTTCACTTACAGTGGTTCAAGTGTTTTGGGAAAAAAAAAAACTCTAGGCTTCTTATGCCTTAATTTTCAATTTTCTCTTTTAGGTCGGACAGACCTTTACTTTTGTTGCCTAACTTTTTTAGGGCCTGCCTTTCAAAAAATAGTTTTACTTGTGTACTCATATGTAATTATATACATATGTTTATATGTACCTTTTGACATACAAATAGATACTACAAAACCTTCAATTAAAAAAATAATAATATGGGCCTGCACATAGCAAGGACATTAGTGGAATTGCCAAACTGCAAAATACTAAGGTAAACAGTGAAAATTGCAGTTGCAAGTTGTAGAGCATTATCCCATAGAAATTTGTCATTTTTTCTACTCTGTTTGAATTCATTGAGTTCCGGGCTAAATAATAAACCTAAATTTGAGGCCTGAATTTTGACTTGGAAGTTTTTGCTGCAAAGCATATAAATATGCATTGGATCTTCATGTGCAACATGGTTCTAGATGATTATGGAGTTGTGCATTTAGTTAAGTTTAAACTTCTCTGTAGGTACCTACTGGTTGAAATGTGGTTGATGGGGATCCTTGTGTCAAAACTTGGATATGAATACCGGTACCATGAACATTTCTCTTTCAACACCGGTGCTGGTGTTGTATGTATTTCATAGATCAATTAGTCCAGACTTTGCATCCAATCTTTGAAAACTATAATGTTAACTATGTTTGTCACACAATAAGGCACTACGCATCTGAAATTGAGCTTCACCTTGAATGAGAACTGAACAAAACCAAGCCCTCTTTCATTTAACGAGAAGATTTGTACCCCTCAAAAGGTAAAAAAATGGATGAGCCTAGTACAACAGAAATCTTAAAGATTTTCCTTGCCACCAGCCGCTCCAAGAGGGACAAGCTGAACAGAAGCTCGTGTTCCAACAACCTTTGAAGAAGCATAAGCACAAACTTCACTCCCTTTGCTTTCTCTTGCTCGATCTGTTCCTCGATCCAGAAGTGAAAATTATCTGGGACCCTAGAAATAATCTAAGAAAAAAATATTATTTTTGCACTGCATTGATTCTTGAAGCCTCAAACATATTAAAACTGATCATTGTATTGTTGTACATGATCATTGAGTGATTGGACTGAATAAATCCCATCCCAGCCATATCAACAACCAAGTTAAAAACATGGTCAACTCCTTTGGTCACAGCTAAGCAATTGTCCATAACTAGAAGATCAACTAAGTGATATCATGGCAAAACATGCCATTTGATATATGCTCATTTCTCTTCTGCGGGAGAGCTCTCAGGATGGAGAGCTGTCACAAGGGCAGAAATTCATGCGAGACGTGGACATGACATTGATGATCATGAAACAATGTTGAATTTGACAACTCGATGATCTAACTCAAGACCGAGCGGGGCTTGAAGGTTACGTATATCTTTGCCATAATACATCAACTCTAGATCCCATAATATCTGGTTGTAAATGTTTGATAATTCAAAAAGCACTGTTCCTAAAGCTGTAGTATTTTGCACTAAATTACCTTTAAGATATCTCCAATCAGAGTGTTTGGGCCTTGAGAAGAGAATGAAGCCATTATAGGTGCTCCATTATATCATGCAACTCCAAACGTACCTGACGTTTGCTCATAAACCTCAAATAAGATTTAATTAAAGTGCAAAATGAAAATGGTATATGAGCCAAATAGGGTATGAATGCAACTGCAAAACTGCTAAATAAGGTTGTGACACTAGAAGTTGCAGTTAAACTTCTGGTGTTTAGACTTATCAACACTGTGCTACTTCTTACGCCTATTCATTCAGGCCAAAAACCCAATCCAAATCCGGCCCTTGTGTAGAGGCCCAAGCTGTGCAAAATAGCATTCCAATATGAAGAAATCGGGCGCAAAATGATTGAAGCCTATATGGACTTCGCCGGAATAGAAAAAGTGTTACTGGTGAGGCGACGGTTCGATGCAACGAGAAATCTAATTTTCCCAGCCCTACATTTCCATAGATCAAGATCTAAAGGCTTAGGATAGGTCCACGTCAATCTCTAAGCCATGTGGATAGCCTAGTCTTTCAGATAACTTGGCATCCAGGGTTGGGCTGTTGCACTAAAAATCTGCATCTACATATGCATGCAATTTCAATTCATCAGAATCCTCAAATTTATTAATCCTATTCTTGAGTCATTCTTAAGATCTCAGAATACATTATCCAGGTGACCAAAATGCTTTGCTTGGATTGTTGCAAAAATACAATATCAGACCTTACAACAGACACCCAATTAGCTTCTTATAAGGCATTTTTTCCATTTCTAACTTCTCTGCTTCTATAATAGAACATTGCCAACTCCCTCAAAAACACTTTGGCGTGGGGGTTTTTTAATCCTAGTAGTATTACCTTGATATATCCTTTTGTGTTCCATAGGCCATTTGACCTTTAGGACGATAAAAATCAATTCAATTGAATTCAAATCTATTAATAGCTTTTGTCCTAGAACCGGTGGAGTACTCACACTGTTTGAATTCTCCATATTAAATCTACTGAAATCAATGTTTCTGCTTTATGTTAGTTTTAATATTTTGTTTTTCCTATCTCTTAAAACCTCCCTTCTAAGGAAATACTTCAAAGACCCTAAATCTATCATTTTAAATCATTGTTTTTGAGGACCTCCTTGCACACTTCTAGAATTTTACCACTGTTTTTGCTACTAAGATCTGATTATCTACATGCGAGAAAGCGGATTACAATATTCTTTGCCATAGCATATATAATATCTCATCATAGTTTAATTTTGTAAAACCTATCCTTTGAGAAATTGCTTCAAAAAGGAAGCACTTGCCTTGATGATATTTGTCTTAACCCATATATAACATGCTTTAGCTTCTATACTTGACTTTATTATTATAGAAACTTGGAGCATGAGACATATAGATGTTCTCTTCAAGATCATCATTTAAAAATGCTATTTTAACGTCCTTGTGGTGGATTTCAAGATCCAAGGCATTGCCAAGAGTATTCTAATACTTGCGAATTTAACCTATGGTGAGAATGTCTCTTCATAGTCTTTGCCCTTTTTCTGAGAATGACCCTTGGCTATTAACCTTGCCTTGGATCTTTTAGAGCCATCTACCTCCTGCTTTATTTTGAATATCCACTTATTTCCTATTATATTTTTATCTCTTGGCCTTTTTACAACTTCAAAGGTGCCTATATCTTTAAATGACAGTAGTTCGTCATTATTCAAAGTTAGATGGTACGTTTGGTTCTCATATGGTCATAATTGATGAAACCCTTTTATTTCTCTTGCTTTTCCCTGACAACTCTCTACCGTACGTTTGAGGATCATGCTTGACCATTTCTTGCAATTGGTTGTGGCTCACGAGTTGGTTGTGATGCAATTGGTTATTGCTCATGCTCATCTGCCTGTGATTCTATGATATCCTCTGTACTCTCTTGCACATCATCTACGTCAATTTCTTGTTGTTATCTTCCTCATCTGACTCATCTATTTCTATGATACTATAATGTACATGTTTTGTTTTAAAATTTGCGTCTTCTTTCTCAAGCTTATGTTTAAACAATGTAAGCTCATTACTTTTGACATCCCTGCTTATAACAATTTAATAAAACTACATTTATATTATTTGCACTTGAGCACACATTCATGAACTTTGTCCACTCTTTTAGCAAAAAACTTGATTGTATTTCCAAACAACATGTTATATCCGATTTTTTCAAATACAAGCTTGAATCCAAGATTCATAAGTCACTTTGAAATCGAGGTTTTAGCTAATGTAAAAATACAAAGCACATTCTTTATGTTTACTAATTTTCCATGATTAAATAATTGTAGCCTAATATTTCCTTCTACTTTTGCAAGTCGCCATTTTCCAATTGAACACGAGTGGTTGAACTATCTTTAATGTCTTTGAGAATGTCTGCCCGAGATCCTACTATGGTCCTTTCTCCTCCATTATCAATTACTAAGACATTCACATCATGATCAGCTTTAGGTTTTGAAACATAACTAGAAAGAATTGAATTGTGTTTTACATCTTCTTCTAGATCCTTGACAGTCTCATAGATTTTTTTCTTAAAGAACATGTTACCACTTTATTTTATAAGGTCATAAAGTACAAATTAGGATAGTGAAAGAGCCGCATCATCCATCGTAACAAGGACATCCCTCCATACAATGTTCTTATCTTAAGACTCATCATAGTGAGTAAGAAGGAGTTACACAATTGTTGCTTGATCTCAAGTAATAAGGGAAAGATGAACAAGTAAGAGCTCTAAAATATCATGTCGACTTTGCTTCAAACTGTCCATATAACTCGACAAATAAGAATGTAAACTTTTTCAAAGAATGAGGTAACAACCCCCAAAAATCCTTTTGACTGTAAATATTTTTAGAAAACAAATGCCGAACCCTAGTCCAAACTGGCGCCAATTGTGCACAAAACAATGCTCCATTGTTCATTGTCGTAAACCACACATAGATTACAACCAGCTAACTTTTGTTTTGGCATTATGTACACAAATATTAACAGGAGCCTTGCATGTACCACTTGCTACAGAAGGACATTCACCTTTGGAAGAACATACTTCAACCACGTATTCAAATCACACCATATTCACATTGAGGCACTTGAAGCTGCCGTTCAAAAGAAGGAGATAGAGACTATGCCCGAAATAATAGTCGATAACAAGTCTACACAATTTTTTCATCCATGAGATGAGGTCGAAGAAAGGAAAGGGATTTCCAACTCTAGCTCAAATTCTTATATTCCGAGGGGCGCCAACTTATACTTATCTCAAAATCATTGCCATTGGCCAAGTTGTCTATCAAGATACCAAGCTTCAAAAGTATGAACTCTTGCACGTAGACATTGCTTCTGAGTAGAAGAATGCATATCAGAAACAATAGGATCAAATGATCCAAAAGGAACCCAAGGAAGTGGAGAAGATGTCTAAAACAATGCTCCATATCCATTTGTACCAATGGATGTACAACTCTCCATACCTTAAGCATACCCTTGAGAAAAGGCGAAGCATTGAAATAAATATGTCAGACCTTCAACTCCAACTCTATTGTATCTTTATCATAAGTCCTTAAAATTTGTCAAAAGACAACATATGAACACAGGCTTGAGTAGGAAAGAATCATCAAAGATTTCTTGCCTATCAATTTCACAAGTGTATGAATCCTTGCAAGATGAATACGGCAATAGTAAAAGATGTGTATGTTTGTACAATTTGCGTGCCAAAGGACTATTCAATACTAATATAACCATATGGTATACCATCCTTGAATCGTCTAGTCTGCAATTGGTTAGCAAACATTTCCATGATGCATCATTAGGTTGTAGTGGCATATTATGGACCAAAGCTGCTGAACTGTCTAGCAATTCTACACAATCAACGAGGTCAATTATGCAATTATAATATTCTAACATTGGCACAACATGACAAAAATTTCAACCATTCAAAGAAAACAATGACAACCCTCATCAAGGAGCACATCACGACATGCGAAAAGGTCACTAGAGTACGTAAGCTCATTAGGCATCACATTTATTGGAAAAGAATAAAATGCATTTTTTTCAAAGCCATGCTAGGCATTATGCAGAAAATACTACTGACCATGACACGAGATCTCTTTGAGGCATGTATATGAAAAGTTGAAGGGCTTCCTCAAGCTTCCCCTCCTTAGCAAATGCATTTCCTTAAAGATCTTAAAACTTGTTCGCATGTTTAGCATAAGCTGCAACCATGGAAGTAGTGGAAACTGCAACCATGGAAGTAGTGGAAACCACACCTTTTGAGGCATAAGTGGGGTGCAATGCAGAATTACCCTTGTTCTAAATAAGATGCAAGCATGATATGATGTTCCATGTAAAATAATTCTGGGAATTTATAATGTCAAACAGTAAACACTGAACGAGCAACTGGAAGAGCTTTGCACTTGCCATATGTCAAGAAGATTTCCCAAAGATATGTTGCGAGCCAGCCCATTGTGAATTATTCGCCGATTGAGACATCGCCCTTCAAATAGCCTTGCGAAGTGACGACGCAATTTAGGGTATCCAAGGTAGATCGAACCCGTTGCTTTCATAGGGCTTGTATATTGCTTGCATGATCGTTCTTATGTATAATTTAAGCGGAAACAACACAATCCAGAATTTTTTTGTCGTTCTTTAGAGAGCCAAGTTGATCTAGTCGAGCGGAGCAGAAAATGTAGAGTTCAAAAACCACATATCTGACATAGGCAATCTTACTTGTTCAAAAGAGGTGGAGAGGCAGAAGGTCTAATGCTTTTTATCAGGGGTTGAACTTTATTGCAAATGTCAAATTTTACTACCTTAGAGATTATTGATCAAGAGGCAAAAGCTCCATGACAAAAGTATGTTAATGAATGTGATCCTACAATTATCGCGTTGTATCTATGGTCTTAAACCATAATATACTTTGAGGGAAGGATTAACATCCTCATAATTATGTATAAAGCGAGTATCGAAGAATTACAGCCATCCAAATGCTAATCGTTTCTGTCCACGGAGCATCCTGGACTTTAATTGTTTCGCCAATTTTATACATCAGACTTCAGACATTCTATCAGGGACTTGCTTTATAGATGAGTATGCTTGCTTGGAATGATCATATTTTATGCATTGTAAGTGTAAACTGTTCCATATTGAAAGAATTTTCAAAAGTGTAAATGTTTGTTCAAGCAATTTCATAGCAAGGCAAGGCTGAATTATTCTGCAATTTCAATAGCCAACAGCAACCCCAGCCTTGCATTTATGAGGACATTGGGACCTTATGCAACAAGAATCTATATAACGGTTTCCTGAGTGTCAGGTCCATGCGCACATTATGTCTTGGGTGCAAGTGCGATGGTTTAATCGACAGTGCTTTTGTTGGCCTGTATGCCAGATGTGAAAGCATAGAGGATGCTTGTCTGGTGTTTAAAAGCTACCTTCGTTCAGTGTTGTTTCATCCTGAAATGCCATGTAAGCTAGATGTGTGTTTTTACAGCAAGCTTGCTAGCGGTTTGATTTCCTACGCATATGAAATGTAGTTTCATGGAATGCAATGATCTTTGGCTATGCTCAGTGTGACAATGGCGCCTAGACAAGAAATCTTTCTAGGCATATAAGACCGGAGAAGATGACATACATCAGTGTTCTGAATGCTTGCACCATGGTAGCAGCTATAGGATTGGGAAATGCTCACATGCTAGCACAGGACATAACATGGATATGGCTGTTGGTAATGCCTTGTGTGTGCAAAATGTGGAAACATAAAAGAGGCCTCTCAAGTGTTTGATATGAGTTCATGGAGTTGCAACCTTGCAGGATACTGGGAAGGCACAGATGCAGTTAACCTCTTCCAGAAGATGCATTTCAAAGATATAAAGATAGCTACTGTTGGGTTTCTATATTGAGACCCTAATTTACAATAACATGGTTTATTGGCCCCAAAAGAAGATACTTTTGTGAACGGTTTTGATGCCAGGTTGTTTCACTGTTTAAAGTTGAGGCGTTTGATAATCATGCTGTGTACATCTCACCCAAAGAGACAGAAGCATATTACATAACCATTGTGCGTGTCTCATAAATTAACCATGGACAGGTCTAAACAAAAATGCTTGAGCACATGACAAGTTCGGATTTGAAATGATATGTTTATCATGAATACGTTGATTACCTTAAAAGTTTTTATAAGGTCTAAAACAGACATAGTTAGGTAGTCATGTGGCATGTGGCTTCTGAGCAATGGTAACGGGCACATGCCAACGCCTGGGTTGCAATTAAGTTCTGTAGAATTAAGTTGCCAAAGACTATTTTTGCCATGAATTTTCTGGTGAAGACTTTCTTCATTGCCATTGGAGAGCAGGCTATTCTAAGTAGAGTGTTATGCATCTGATGAGGCGCAATAGCAGAAAGAGTAGCATGCACTTGGGAGAAGTATTGCATAGCGGTTGGTGCAGGTTAAATAAAAGAACTATAGCTTGGCTATTTATGCTTGTTTTTTATAAGTCATAACAGAAAGCAATGTGATTTCCTTAGAAATTGTAAAGAAAAGAAAGCATGAGATTAGAATACCTTAAAAGGTACTGGTGGCTATTATAAATACAAATCGCCTTTAGCCCTCTGATTCCTTCTTCATTATTTGTGCATTTTTCTCATACTGTAAGCAGATTCCTGATGCAAAGCAGAGGATCTGTGACAGAGGAGCATTGAGAACATGTTGCAGCTTACCATACCGAGATGTCATTTTTTATCATTTAAGACCAATAATTGAATGCAGACAAAAACCCTTGGAAGATACTACAACTTGCAATATGCTGCTGGGCAGGGCCACTTGTTAGACACTACAACTCGCCTGTGGGTATGAATCTTAAGAATTTAAAGTGCAAGAGGACATGGCCACTGCTGCAAAAAACAGCTGCCTTAGAGGGCAGGTGGATAAACATTCAGATGCTGTGCAGGAGAGCAAAAAGTGTCAAAAATGGGTACGAAATACAAGATTTTTGACAGGATGCTGCTTCTCCAATGCTGAGCACACATCTGCTTGCGTCACTAAGATTCTTGCAAACAAAGCCACCCATTCATTTTTTTTGACTTCTGTCATCAATTTAACCCACTTATTAGAGACTTTAAAGGACAACGTGGCTAAGGGTGACAAAATTGGATGCAGATGGGCCCTTTTGTGAAACCCTTAGGAAACTTCAATATTTCATTTAAAAGGCTCGCCCACTCCTCAATGTCCATGTAGGCCGAGCTGCAATGGCTGTCCCTGTGCTCGACCTTCATGAACTTGAGAGCCAGTCTGGATTGAATCAACTAGACCTTGCATGCAGAAACTGGGGAGCCTTTCAAGTCTGTTTCTAAACTCTGTCTATATCCAATGTTGGTTTATCTACTAACACAACTGTGTTTCATAGGTTGTTAATCATGGAATTTCTGAGTCATTACTCGATGATGTACAAAGGGTGACTGAGGAGTTCTTCAGCCAAAATACCACAATATATGAGAAGAGTAGCATGGGTCTGGAAGGTTTTGGGACCTTTTTAATCCATCTGGGTCTCAGTCCTTGACTGGGGCCAAGCAATGTTCTTCTTTATTCCACCATCACCCTCCACTCATTGGCCGCTCTTGCCTACAACCTACAGGTATACCATTATAGCATATACATTTCTTAAAATAAAATGGTGCTATTGTTTTATAATGGGTGTGCTAAGTGGTCCCTCTCGTAAAATAGTTGCCATGGTTAACCCACATCAAGAGTTGGAAACTTTGAATTGAAGGAGAGATAAATTGAATTGTTTGAAGTTAAATGAGAAAAAAAGATGAAGGTGAAGTTTTGGCCTAACTAAAGATGATACATATTGGCTAATGAAGATTGTACTAATTATGTGAAATTCTTCATGCTATTATTTCCTTAACATTTAGTTAAAAATTATTTCTTAGCCATGAAGCGCCACAAATATGTGTGTTGACAATGTGCTTCCTTTTTTTTTCCTATTTGATCATATTACTGATTTTTACCTTGTCTTTGAAAGAACCATATTTTCTACGTACGCCAATGAAGTGAAGAAATTGGTAAACAAATTACTATATGGAATGTCATTAGCTTTGGGACTGGAACCTCAATTTCTTCAAGATATTAGCAAGTTAAGTGACTTTCAAGGAATGCGTTTGAATGATTATCCACCTTGTTCACACTCAAACTCAGTATTTGGACTAAGGCCACATTCAGATGGCACAGGCCTTACTGTCCTCCTTCAAAACAAGGTTGATGGATTAGAAGTGATGAAGGATGGCACCTGGCATTTAGTAAATTTCCTGCCTCATGCCTTGGTAGTGAACATTGGGGACCATCTAGAGGTACACTAATAACTCTCTCTTTTTTTTTTTTAAGCTTGACCCATTTCTAAGCTTGGAATGTTCCCTTAAATAATTTAATTTCTTCTAGATCTTAACGAATGGAGAGTATCGAAGTGTGGAGCATCGAGCTACTGTTCATAAAAGCAGACAACGGTTTTCTGTTGCAACTTTTCATTGTCCTCCTGATGATTTTGTTATGGCACCAATTAAAAGTCTTACTACATCTACTCGGCCATCAATGTTCACTTGCATCACAGTAAAAGAATTTCGGATGGCATATAGGAAGCAGCCATTAAATGGAAAAAATCATATGAAAATAGTGAAATCTGGGGACATTCTGCCCTAACTATATAGCGCTTTCTAGAGTCATATTTCGAGTTCGACCGAAATTCATGTTGTACTACAGATGTATGTACAAATATATGAATCGAGTGGATGCCATAGGAGTTCTATTTATGAATAAGAAGCTGCTTTATCCTTAAATATTATTAGCAAAATACTTGCATCTTCCTGATATCAAGCTATTCATTCTTTTCTTTGCCCTCTTCCCTCCCCACAAACAAACAAACAAACAAACAAACAAACAAACAAACAAACAAACAAACAAACAAACAAACAAACAAACAAAAAAAGACCTCCCTTTTCTTTTCTTTTCTTTTCTTTTTTGCTTCTTCTCAACTTTTGCTGATAGCACTCGGCATGCTTGCTGAGTGTCCACCTTGGTATGGTAGAGCTCGCATTGGCACCCTCATTGAGTTTGCCAATATTTACTCGTCAATATCTAGCATAATAACAGGGGGTTTCCTTTGTGTTTTGTGTTTTTTGTATGCTTTTCAATATGGTTTTGCTATGATTTGATTGATGTATTCGTTCGACTGTACCAAATAGTATCTCTAGAATGCACCTTTTTTTTGCTGTTGATTTTAAAAAGAAGGACAGATCGTGTGGTCGTTTGTATCTTTATATCTTTCCTCCTGCTTTTGTCAATGGAATTATTTTTTTTTTCATTTTTGTGAACATGTAGAGGCCATTCAGCTTAGGGATTCGAGGCCCATAGAAAAATTGATTTCAGTTCATATAGTTTTATTTGGGGTGTTGGGGATGCAACATTTGCATCAGAATATGGTATGTCACGGCTACATCTAGCAGACGCCTAGTTATCCATCGGTATATCGGACTGTCTAGAATTCCATTTGCATACTATTTTACATAACGCTCTGATATGGTTCCAACGGTTCACCAGTTTTAAGGAAATCAAGATGGTAAGTCTTCATAGCTATGATCTGGTTTCAACAGTTCATCTGTTTTAAAGAAATGAAGATCATACGTTTCCACAGCTCTGCCCTATTTTGCCACTTGTTAAGTATTATTCTGGCCGAAAGATATGGCGTGACCATTTTATTGCGACATGCGGTATCTCGGGGATAATGAGAGAAATTGATGGCATAAACCACTTTTCCATGTTACTTGCATGGTGGATCTTACAGGCGAAGCAATACATTTCAAGGAAGCAAGGCGTAACCTGGGAAAAAAATCATTACAGGATATTCTTAATATGGCCAATACAATTTGGCCCTCAATGCTTTCACACGTGCATCAGCCTCCTACAATATGAAGATGTCATGGGATGTCGATCCATATCCAGGTTACGCTTCTTTGAATGCAAAGGTAGTACGTGATGCAACACAAGGTATGCAGCAACATGAGGCATACTTCAAGTAATTCATTTGTTAGGTTATATACTATTTCTCAATTTTCATTTGTATTGTGTGCTATTATCTTTATATCCTTATCTGGCACATGAGCATGAGATGAGCATGAAGAATCTGACATGTTAATATGTTTGTTTCCAAGTTGGTATATTTTCTTTGTCTCTAATTGTGTAGATAGCATTTTTGTATGTAGGCCTTTTACATTGCCTACAAACATTAATAGGTGACATAACATATTAGCTTCTATGGATTTTGTCATCCCTTGTATGTAGGACCTATCAAGTACAAATTGGAAATAATCAAAGATGAACTCTATAGTTTGGCTGCTTGACGCACAGAAAATTGACATCTAAATTGGCATCCATAATGCGACAACTATGTTGTGCCTAGAATGGCACGTTGTACTGTAATGGAATAGGTTGCAGTGTTCATATGATTGGGGATATTTTTCCAATTTGGTTTATGTTTGAAGATAGTGTTAACAATTTAAATTTTGGACGAGAGTACTCCCATGTCTTTTTCTTGGTGGTTCTGGTAAAAGTTGTGCTTATTCTGAAGTGAAGTGCCCAAGTATTTACGTTCATTCCGGTGTTTATGCCCAACCATTTAAGTTGCCTTGCGATTCTATGACACGCCATGCAAGGCAAATATTGGTTGTTGTGGATATATGATGATCTTACGTTTAGCAAATCTTAACTCGATCCACTTGTGGAGATGTTTGATTATTCCCCACAACATCCAAGATGGCACTTTTTAAATAAGCGACAACATAGGTGCCATTGCAAAAGGATGAGGATTTAAGTGGTCTTCACGCTTATATTGTCTTAGGCAAGGCCCCGAATGGGCCAAGATTTGTTTAAATTAACACAAACCATTACATCTAATGCTTTTAAATTAAAATCCCCCTGAAACCCCTTTTGGTTTGGGTGCATATTCACACGGGGGGTGCGTAGGGCACAAAGAATATGGGGAATGTATGCCAAATGAGGCTCTTCAAATTTGAGATCAAACTTGAATACATCCGGAAGGGGCTCTTGTCTAATATAGTGTAGACTCCAACCGGACCCTACATCTAGCTAAATCTAAGCCATTAACTTATCTAAAGCCTAAACATGCCAAGTGTAGTTTGCCACCACTCGACACCTAGCATGTGCACCAGCGTCAACCACTAAGTGGTTGCTGCGAATCTCCCCAAAAGTTTTTAGCACAAAAATAGGTACTGATTTTTATAAAAGAAGTCGACCATTTACAACATGGTGTTAAAAAATTAGGTGTAAATAATGGTAATGGTTGGGTTTTGTCGAAGAAAGATGATCGTGAGCACGCGTGGAGTCAAAAGCGGAATGCCCAAATAATGTCGATGCTTGATGGTAGTAAGCAATGTAAGTGGGCTACAAAAGATGTAAGAATTTGTGGCCAATTTGTTGCATCTTTTGGGTTAAAATTACTTGCCGTCCGTTAGGGCTTCTTTTTGCCTTGGGCTTCATATCGAATGATCGGTTTCTTGTGGGCGAAGTGGAAGTTTTATGAAAAACATGGTGTTGGGCGTGATCTTTGCGCGGATTTGTGGAATTTGTTGGAGGCCCTACGGCAGTGCGGCGTGGTTGGGTGCGGTGTGGATCGGGCTCAAGGAGAGCCAACCGTTGTCTTTAGTTTGCTTGGTGCAAAGAAGCTTCTACCGTAATAGGCATGGTCGGATCAGATTGGATGCGATGAGATTGGGTGAACAGATTCGATTCGCGATTTCATGAAAAGAGGGTGTGGAGTTAATATGGGTTCCGGCGGTGGTTTGGGCATTGGGGGGTTGAAGAATCGGTTTTCAAAATCGCGGACTCGAGAATCACCGGATTGATTGTTGGAGCCCGTAATATTAGAAATCCAAAGTATCCAGATTAGGATGGGTCGTCTGATTTCTCGGATGTGGCACTAACTGGTCGGTTTGAGGCGTCGGTTTTGCGGTGAAGCCCCATTCTATATTTTCTTGTGTTTCTATACTTCTTATCTCATATTTTCAAAGAGCGCATAACCTTCTTTGCTTAGTTCTCTTTGTTTCTCTCTGTTTCTATGCATCATATTCTTTAAGGTCTTGTCCATTCTTATGAAATTTGTGTTTTGACTAATCTTCTCTTCTCTTTCTTTGTCCGGTTTAGAGCGAGGGGCATCTTTGCCACGGGCTGAAGCATATGTTGCCATCGCACGCCCACATTTTTGTGCATTTCAATAGTTGGGGAATCAATGGTGGTTTTGTTTTTAATGTTTTTGAAAAGGCGATTAGGATGAGTATGGCAATTAGGATGGCAAGATACCAACCATCGAATTAGGTTAATAGTATCATATCAAGTTACGCAATCATTGAGCGGTGTTGGGCCAACCTTCCAATCTTGCCAACCCGGTAGGGTTGGCCAAGGTTGGAGAGGTTGTCAGAAAATATAACCCGGCGTTGGCATTTGTCTAATTATCAGTACAAAGAATATGGAATTACATGGAATTTATATCTACAAATTTCAACGGGGAAAATGTTATTCTAAAGAGGAAAATTTTTGGGTCCGTTTGAGCACGCGAAAGTGAGGATTTGGTGCATTTAGGAAAAAATCCACAAATTACAAGATAAAATAAAAGAAAGAAAGAAAAGAATGATTTTTTATCGTCCCCGAGACCAATCAGCCTATGGGACCCGAAAGAGGCGCGACAACCTTATGCTTGTTCGGGTTAAAAACCCCACGCCTCGAAGGGGTTTCGAGGGAAAAACCATGGCAGTAATAAGGAAGGTGTATTTTTACGTCGTAGCACTAGCCAGCATAAGAATGTTGTCAAACTGTACAAGTATACATCATCATGAAATAAATGTATATATAGATGTCAAGTGTGTGCCCTAGGACATAGGCGATCTCGCATGTCCATAACCTCGAAGGTATGATCTCAAAGACTGTCATGCGGTTTGATCATATCTTTGGGCAACTTTTGAAGGGTATGAGATTCATCCTCAATGATTCCCAATTGGCAGCATTGACAGAGCCTGTCTTGGCTTAGCTCACCAACCCATCTGCTCGTCTCAATTCGAAGATGGTGTGCTCCTGTGCGAATGGAGACAATGAGTCTGCGTCTTTTCATTGACAAGTGGATACGCATGTAGCATTGCGGGCCTCGTTCTAATGTGAGATTTATGTGACGCTGGTAGTGTGTTGTCTTGACCTGTTCAAGGGCACTGGCATCCCAAAGCTTGCTCAGGAAGCAAGCGTCAAGATATTGCCTCAAGCTATGGCGATCTGCCTCTATTTGCACATGTATGCACCTGTGCTCCTGCACATTCCATCTAGCCAAACGTTGAGCTATCTTTTCCCTCCAGCAGGCCTTGAGCCGCTGCGGCCCCATTGCCATGATATAAGCTAGGTTAGGGAGAGGAGCATCGTCCATATTGACCACCTTCTAAAATTAGACAATGTGGCGATCAAGGGCCGCCCTCTGAAGAGGCAAGAGTCCCGTCTGCTGCAGTAGAATTTGATATGGGACTGTGGACTTCACCCCTAGTGCTCGAACCAAGAAGGCTTTCTGCACCTGTTCCAAGTCATTCCAAGTAGCAAGGGATACTACTGGGCCCCATATTTCAACCCCGTTCCACTAAGACCTTGAACAGGTGTGACTGATGGGCCCAATCATACAACTCTGCTCTATGACTATTATTTTGCATATAGTGCAACTTTTCTTGAGATGCAACTTTTTCAACAAATGGGTACATTAGAGAGGATGTAATTTTTCCTTCAGCTCGTAACTTGAGTTAAAGAGGTCAGAATCAGATGATCTTGAGCTCTTTAGAAAGAGAGCTTTCTATTAAGCATGAATTAATTAATTAGAGAAATTTGGAATTCTCGTTTAGCATGAAATAGGTTATTGGTTAGCCATATAGTGCAGAAACTACTACCAACTGAGTAAAAGTTGGCGTTTTTTTGCACAAATTCTGCAAATGATTCAGTGTTGTTCGGAAATCTAATTTTTACAGCTCATGCAAAGGTCCATCGAGTAGACTGTAGTAGGAGGGAATGCTCAATCTTATCACAAGAATCGCGAACGCGACCTTTCACAGCTGAAAGGAGACAAATTAATGAGCCTTTTATTAAAACCATATGAGAGCATTGCGTTAAAAGAAGGTACAGTGGAGCAAGCATATCACAAAAATTTCAGTATTTAAAGCCATGTATTTGTTACTGGAGGGATCGATTAGCGATTATTTTAGCATTAAACATGCAGTAGTAGTAAAGACAAAAAGATATGGTAATACATATTCCTGAAACCAAAATTTCCATTGAAGGAAGTAATATACAATATTCATTCTTGTGATTGTGTTTCAGATACGCTATCAGGTATCACACCCATTTCATTGGCCATGCGGATGACATGCTCTCTACCCAATTCCATAGCTTGTGTTGTGTCCATCTACGAATAACACGGCGGACCTCGGAATCTCAACACCCATGGCGTTTGCGTCAACGCACACGTGAATCGGGCTCCCATTTTTCACTCTCCCCGCGACTTTGTTCCGCCTATAAGTTCCTTCTCCGATTGAGTAGCAATCTGCTGTGGATGAAAGAGCTTCTGCTTCTTGCTGTGTACCTGATGCTCTTGTGTCCCAACAGCCTCATCTTGGTCTGTTTCCATGTGCTGTTGGTCTGTTTCATTGTGCTCTTTGTCTACTTCCATGTGCTCTACCCCCAAGTATTCAAACTTATGTTCGCCTGTCAAAAATGGCATGTACCCATCAAGCTTCTCATTAAGTGCACTTAATTTTTGAAAAGTGGGCTCGAGGGCTTCTATACCTTTTTCCGTCGCTTCAAGCAAGCGCTTTGTTTCTTGCATTCTCTCCTCGTAGGACTTAGCATCGAGGTTTTCCAAAATGGTATCCAACCTTGATATATCTGTGTTTTGGGTGATACTGATGTTGGGCAGCGCAGGATCAGGCTCTGCATTCTCTGCTTTCTCCTCTTCTTCAGACCCCCCCGTACTTTGACTGGCCATTTTCTCAAGCGTTTCCAAGCGCCCTCGAAACGCCACACTTTATCCGAACTTTTCGAAGGCCAGCTCTTTTGCCTTGCATAAGAGGCGACACAAAAGGTGTCCCGGTCCGAAAAAAAAGAAATCGAAACTTATCGCCGTCGGTGGGCACCAGTCGCTCAACAATATGGTAGGCATACAAGGTTTTCACCGGCATTTCAATACAAGATCTCCTTCCATTGCGCCCATTTGAATCTTGGTTTGCCCGTAAAAGAGTCCGAAATTTCTTTTTTATCTTCTCATTCGGCATCCTCATTACATGTTAGCGGCATTGGAGGCAATGGTGTTGACTTAGGAGCCTTGGTTATGTGGAGATAAGGCGGCTCCAGCTCACGGTTGCACTGGTGCTACCACGAACATCACCCTGTTAATGCACATATGACTAATATAGTAATCGATGTTCTTTCACCCTTCATTTGCTCTCCCATCCCATTTTTCTTCATAAGAACCTAAAGATAAGTGGCCACGCCTCGAATTTGCTTCCCGATTGTACAAGCAATTGGGCAAATTCACGAGTTTATGATAATAACTAAGTGATAAACTTTGGCGGTCGTCATGGTAGCTATCCTTGTAAATAGGTTACGTGGTATTTCTTGCAATCCCATACCTTGTTGATCCCTCGGATGTCAATAAATATCAATGTCGCATTCTCGACACTTGGGAGGAAGTAGGGATGCCATCCTTGTGTAAGAGGTTCCTAATTGGAAGGAATTCGTGAAAGTTTTATCCCTGATAAGAAGGACCGTTTATGTGGTCACTTGGAACCTCTACTCTTCAAGTTTTGCATGAAGGATGGATGGCCACTAATGTTCTACAAGATGAGGCGGGGGCATAGGGAGTGGCTCCCCAAAAGGGAATCGGGGAATGTGGAAGGAGGATGCCCAAGGTTTACCTATGATTAGAGAGGGATACCTATGATTAGAGAGGGTCACCTAAGGTCGATGTGACCATATGTGAGCTTGAAAGATATAGGTGCATTGAGAGCTTCTATTGCCAAGTACATGATGCCTTTGGGCGGCTATTTCTAGAGTCGGGCGATAACTCATGGTCCAACACATATATGAATGAAGTTATTGACTACCGGTCCACCTTCTGCGCGAGTGCTTGGGGGTCGTGCAACCAGTAGAGCTGTCATTCAGATTTTCGCCCAACACCGGGCAAAGTGCATTGGAAGAACCGAAAAAGTGTATGTGGATGAGCACATAGAAGCATCTCATTACGTTGGGCCTTTCTCGGGTAGACCCAAGAACCCAGTTGAAATATTCGACCCCTACCAAGATGTCAAGAAAGGAATGCTCTTGCTAATCGGACCACATGATAACCGCGACGTGGATGGCTTTTTGCGAAGAGGACCCAATAGAGGACCCTAATCTCCCATATTACTTAAGAGGTGTTTGTCTCTTGGTTTGAGCTGTTGCGAAAGGGAACCTCATATGCAATGCGAAGATAGGGATTCTTTGGAGCAAGAATTGGAGACCCAATCCTAATGACCCGCCACGCTACTAACATTTGAAAACAATAGACTATGGTTGGGCCGTAGAGACCAGGCCGTTGTCAGTGGTGATCCCCAGTAGTGTGGGGGCTCAGTTACAAGAATTAATGGCTAAAGAAGCTAACGACGATGATGAGAACTCTTGAGGTATGCAATGCTCTTTTACATAATTACTATATCATACATAACATGCAAGTTACAATAGACTAGTTATTATTCATTACGCTCTGCGTTTTTCATCTCAACACAAGAGCTCTTACATTATACAATGCTAAACAGGTGATTCATTCATCTTCAGGATCTGTAGTAGTGATCCCTGATATCTCATAGCTCATTCGCTCAGGAAGCCAAATCAGATGGATCATAACACGAATTGACGCAGGGCAACGAATCTCAGCGCCCAAAGCTTTTCTTCGCAGGTAGGGATCAAGAAGAAGATGCATGTCTAGGCAACCAACAAGATCAGAGTGGCTCATTGAGCACTTGATCGCCTTGATATGGTGAACTGATGAGGGCGAAAAATCCATGGGAGAAGAATGAACTTTAGCCCCGAAGTGAGAAGCTAGTGAGGTGAATTATTGGGGTAGACTTCAGCGCCATTATTGCTCGTGTATAAGACTGTTGTATAAATACGAGTATAATACATCTTTCGTATGGATATATGTATGCTTTTAAAACGTGTGCTTGAGTAATTCAGGTGTGGTTGAAATTAGGAACTGCTTGCAGATATACTGGAAGTCGAAGACCACACCCTTACACTACATTCAGGTATGATACATCAAACAATATTCATTGTGGTATTACATCCTTACATAGTTTATAGGTGCTCATAAGATTATTATATCATAAACGAATACAGTAGTCATCACTGATAACATTGATTGTAATACATACTTTATAGGTACTCATACATCACTGATAACATTGATTCACTCATCATCAACATCAAAGCTCATGATGCTATTCAGCTCATAGATCTCCTGATCAGGAAGCCAGTAAATGTGGACTTTAACGGCATTCATTCAGATCGTTGTAGCTCAAGTAGCACTTGAAAGATCGGATGTGCTCTGGACGAGGCATCGAGGAAGCCATGGAAGATGAAAGATCTCTACCCCCGAGTTGAGCTGCTTTTATAGTGAAGTGAAATTATTGATGTGAATTATTGGTGTAGAATGTAGGGCCATTATTGGGCTTCTACAAGTATCATGTACACGCACAAAAGTATAACACATAATTTGTATGTATATGTGTATGTTAATTACCCTCATGTTTGTTGGGGCTCGAGAACTAGGTGAAAGTATATTCGTGTTTGAGCAAATAAGGTGTGCTTAAAATTCTCAAAATTACGTTATTTTATCCAATTAATGAAATCATGCTTTATTGGTATATAATTTGATCCAGGTCAATCATGATAGTTACTTGTGTTTTGTACTTTTAAATTCGGATACCTTTTTGCAAAATGCACGTCATACAGATTTGTAGTAATATGTTTTCTAGCATAATTCTTGACCTTGGACTCTGTTTTGGATGATTTTTATTGAGTTGGAAGCCCTCTCCAAGGCCTTTATAAAATTTTAAGTCCGAACAACATTTTTTCGGTTGGCATTAGTAATATTTTAAAGAGTTCTTATGGGATCTGCACTCTTGGTTTCTTGGATTTATTTTATCTCTCCAGACTGATTTGGATCAAATCTTATCCTAGATCAGATTGGTTTATTTTATTGACTCTATTAGCGAGTTCACATAGCTTGTGTTTTATCACGACAATTACAAGAAGAAGCAAACAATAAGGTACATCGTGACCATGATCTTTAAAATGATCGAGAAAAAGACTTTATGCATTGTAGAGGTTTTCGTACGAAAGATAATTCTGGCCTCATAAAAAAAAATTTCTAGAACCTGGCCTCAGCCTAGCACTCATACAGTGGTAGGTGTTCTGCCTTCTGAACTATTTGGTCTCAGAGGCCACTGTTGGACGAGGACAATAGACCCAGTATTGCGAGAATATTTAGTTCTCAACATTCATTGTTAAAGATATCTTCCTCAGGATATACACAACATCATAATGATCTTATTCATATTTTAGATGTTCAGGCCCAACATTTGCCTTCAACATTATGAGATCAATTCAGAGTATTCATTTTGAGGGATGCTTGATAGACAAATCTCTAACAATGTCTATTCGACTTGGAAACAGCTCTTACAATTAGTTATTTCCTCAGTTAATGACTATAATGGTCAGAACTCCATACAGACAATGGATGTCTCAGTGCAAACGTTAGCGGTATAAATTGAGGTGGGAATTGAGATGGGAGCTCAACGAAAAGGTATTGTGGAATAGGAACATGCACATTTGAGGGATGAGCAAGATCATGGATTGGGTATTAGATCCCTAAACCTGCGTATCATAGAGCTTGCAGAGATGGCAACCGGCATTCACTTCGATTTGGATGAGGCTTTGCATTTCTTGAATAATGTCATGCATATACATGTTGATGGAGTAGTTTCTACTTGTCAGGTAGGAGCAGTCAGACCTGATCGCATTCGCCATCTTCTGGTACGATTTTAAGATGCACTAGCCGACTCCATATTCTTCAGCACGACCAAGAAGACCTCTCTCCGCTTCAGCTTTGAAAGCATAGGGAGGAGTTATGCAAAATGAGAGAGGCACGAATTCAAAAGAAGTGTGCAGTTTATCATAGAGCTACACCAATGATTCTAGACCACTGGCCATCCAATCATTGGTTTGGCTATGTTTAGATAACATGAACCATAAATTATTATTACATAGAATCTAAAGTCTGAATTGGTTGTTTGGCCCAAGGACCAAGTAATAGTTTCATCTGGGCTTTTACCCAAGCTTTGTAACCTTTTCATTATGTTTAATGATGTTCTGGGTTGTTCTAGTTCATTGTATGTTCTAGCCTATTGGTCTCCGTGGACGTTAAAAACTCTATTCTATTTTATTCTATTCTTGAAAAAAAATGATTTTACAGAGACATTTTGATGAAGAGAATTCTAAAGAAAAACAAGTAAAACAAACAAGTAGCAAAATTATAAAGATTAGACAGATGTATTTTAAGTTTGTTCACGAGCATTGACAGAATTGCAGATATCTGAACTTCTGAGGCTGCATCACTACTTTATATTTTGCACAGACATGATTATCTTATCTAAGTGGGAAATCTAGACTTATGAGGCTACATCATTGGCCACCCTATCCAGCACAATTCATTCCAAAGCTAGCTCTAAAACTCTGCATCATGAGTTGATTTCTCAAAAACCCATGCCTTGCACCATTGATCAAAAGCTCCAAATGAGCATTGCTAAATGCTTCTTTGTTGGCACTAAGATGAGCTCTACAGGAGTTGTGACTTTCTACAAACAAAAAAAAAAAAGGAAAGATGAAGCAAAATCATGAACTGGACTATGATATATCATTGTCTTATAGTGAAAGCCTTTTAAATCTGTGTAGTCGGAAGGATAGAATCAATAATGAAGGCTTTACCTTATCAATATCACACATAACTACCTTCTCCATGCTTTGATCTTTAGCTTTCCATCTAGTACCAAAACCTTCATCTCAGATTTTTTTTTTCAAAGATAGACAATTGCATGTAATTTTATAAAAGGAAAACATGGAATGATTGAAGAGGGGTTAGCTACAGAGTTGACCTTCAACTTTTTATATGATTTTAAAGATCTCTAGCAGTTAGAGTTTGATATAAGTCCCCCAAACTACCTCTTTCAAGATAGCCTCGCAATCATATATGCATTTGTACTTTTGTAAGTACCTCTCCAAAGCATATACCAATTGAGTGCCGAAGGTGTATTCTTCACAGAAGACAATTGTTCGTCTTCTTTTTCATATGATCCATAGTGTCCATGCCCTGATTATTTGAAAGGTGATGCATTTAGGGATTACCCATTCCACTGGATAAATGCCCAAAAGGATATGATTGCTCCCTAGTGTATTGCCAAACCTTTCCTCGCACCAATGCCACACTCAAACAGTACTCTAGGGTTTCATCGCTCATTTTGCACGTGGAGCATGATGGGCACACCTCTTCTTTGTATTTTGTAACTTTTGTATTCATTTGGAGGGCTCTATGCACTATTTGCCAGATAAGAGAGCATACCCTTGAGGGGATAAATTTTAACCAAATCCCCTTCCACACATTCTTTGTTTCTATTATTATAAGTTGCATATTTCACTCGGGATGTAAGGAGATGATGCCAGATGTTTTCAAACATTTGTAAGCTGACTTAACGAACGGCCCTCTCTGAAGCGAAAGATGAGGGACCCAAGGCTTGGTTCCTGTACTATTTATGTGGTCTAGCAATGTTGTTGTCATACATTCCCACATTGCTCTATTAGCTTGTTGTAGCCTAAATTCATTTTTGAACTCAACCCATCCATTTAACTGACCATTCTTATACCACATTGAGCAATAACTTATACCGCAGCTCATCTAGCTTCTCTTTTATTGGGTTGCCCCTGGGGGGGCAAACCATCGTTTAAATGGGTTTATGGCATATCCTAAGTATATGCTAGAATATACCTAGGATATGCTGGTGACTGCTCCAAACCCATTATTACCTGTAAACTGGCAGTTTCTTGTGTTCTGGCTCGAATCTGATGCTTTTGCTCGAATCTGATGCTGGGCCCTCTGCTTACGGGTGGGATGCGGTGGGATGCAGTGGGTCAGAAATATGGTTGTTCGATGCAACATGTTGAGACATCTTAATGCAGTCCATTTTTCAGGTCAGGCAGTCTATACTAGAGGTCGAGCGACCAAAGGACCTCTACAGTCCTTCCTTGGAAGAGTTTAAACATGGTGATAGATGTGCAATTTGTTCAGCTGACGGTACTTGTTTCAAAGATCAAAGAAGCTTTGATGGTACTGCAATATGTAGCATAATAACAGGGGGTTACTTTTAGATTTTTATACACTTTTTCATATGGTTTTTCTATGATTTCGTTGTTGTATTCGTTGAGGTGTACTAAATAGTATTTCTAGAGTGCACCCTTTATGGGCCGTTGATTTTCGTTGGTTGGAACAATCCGAGGGTTGTTGTCTTTCTCTGCATGTGTTTGTGCATGAACACTGTGCAAGTGTGTGCATGTGCATGTGTGTGCATGTGCATGTTCATATGCATGTGCATGTGTATTGTGCAAGTGCAAGTGCAAGTGCAAGTGCAAGTGCAAGTGCAAGTGCAAGTGCATGTGCATGTGTGCATGTGTGTGCATGTGTGTGCATGTCCTCTTGGATTCTTATTGCCGGAGTGGATTTTACTACCACGAGATGGAGTTTTTGCTCACACTTACAAAGGTATTTGTTTTTTAATGTTTCTTCAGTTAGCATAATGTTTTTTTACAAGGTATTGGTTTCCTGATTCTACAATGTAGTGCTGCAAAACCCCCTTTTGTTTCCTTCCTATGATTTCTTGCAGATTCAAGTTTAGGCCCTCGTTTGCTTTCAACTCTTGGATATTTCGGCTTCCGGATTGTTCATAGCAAGCCGACCTTTTAGCTTCAATCAACAAACGGATTCTTATGCACACAACAAAGCGGATTATTCCCCTTTTCCATGTCACGCAGATCGGTCAAACAAGTGGCCACAAGAATACATTTATATTGTAGGTTTGGAACTTTAATCGAACCGTAAGGTGAATCATGCATTACCTTTAAGCTAGAGATGGAGCATCCAAAATCATATGGATTGATAAACAATGGTGTCATTGTGAAAGAGAAATAGTTGTAGCGAAGTAACAATATGTAGCATAATAACAGAGGGTTTTCTTTGTGTTGTAAACTTTATGACTTTGAGAATAATGGGATCAATCTGCTCTATCTTTATGGTAACTTTTACCCCTAAGGCCCGAAGGAAAAAAAAAAAAATTTTGCAACACAAACCATTAACATCCAACATATAAAAATTAAATCCCCAACACATAACAACCATTGACATTAACAACCAACACATAACTACCATTGACATTAATTAACATAACCATTGGATCCAACACATTTAAATTAAAATCCCCTTTAAACCCCTTTGGTTTGGGTGCATATTCACAGGGGGTGACGAGGGGCAACGAGAGCTGTTGGATAGGCATATTCACCCCTTATTCCTTAATCTATACCGTACGTAAAGTTCCTCGTTTGTGGGGTATGCAAGTACAAAATTTGCTATACTGTATACCATCCATTCCTGCTTCATGAGATGGTACAAGTCTTAAAAAGGATATGCTTTCATTGCTTTGAGATTAAAGAAAGGAGAAAAGGGGTAGCAGTATGCAGATGACACCTTTATTCTTTTAAAAGCTCAGCAGGCAAGTTTCAATCATTTGCTGGATAGCATTCAGAATTTTGCCTCTGTCTCAAGAGTGCAACTCAATTTAAACAAATGCAGTATTCTTTGGGAGGACCCCCTAGACTCAATGGACACCAAAGGGATCAAAGTCAACCCTCCTAACCAAGCCATGACTCTTCTCGGGCTCCCCTTGGCTATAAACATGCCTAATAAAGAGCTTTGGAGGCTATAGTAAACAGAATCAGAAAGAAGCTTCTATCACTTTCTCCCAATCTATCCTTTGCTGGCCGAGCTTTAACAGCTAATGTGGTGCTTGCAAGTACCCATGTTTACTTCTCCTCTGTTCTTATTGCTAACAAGGAGACATATAATGATATTGAAAGATGTCTCAGAGATTATGTCTGAAAAGGTATGCATTTTGTAAATTGGGATGAAATTACCCATAGTAAAAAAAAGAGGGAGGTCTTGGTTTTAAAGTGCTACAGAAACATAGTCAAGCCCTAGGTGCCAAATACGTGTGGAAAGCAATAAATGGATGGAAGTCCCCTGCCATGGAATTCATAAGGTACTAGCTGTAGATTAGTAGACCTTTTGGTATGAAAAAATATGCTCACCACCTCCCTGCATCTGTTTATTACCAATTCAAGAGCGCCCCTAATACCTCCCCTCTTATGAGGAAAATTTTTGAGGCCTGGAATCTGGTGGCTGAAGGTTTTAAGCATAAAGATATTAACTATGATAGTGCCAATTTCTCTCTTTTCTGGTCACCTGTTTTTGCTACGGAAAATGATGTCTGCTGGGCCCTTAAACACCCCCAAATCTGAAAAAAATGGAAACAGGCAGGTGTTACCCAGCTACAACATCTCTGGGATGGGGACAAATGGCACAATTGAGAGTATATTAAGCAGCTTATAAAAGGTAAAAGGATTGACAAGGTCATCTATGATGCTATCATGAATGTTGCTGGTTCTCATAATGAGTGCCAAAGCCCCAGAAATCCTGACTGGCACCTAAAGAACTCAGACCAGTACAAAGTTGCTTTGGAGTACAAAGTTCTAGCCCCTTCCAAATCTTTGACGCACTCTGATAAATGGCTTGTTCCCAATAAACACTTCCTGAACATCCTGAGAAATAATTGGAAGTTTGCCCAAAGTACAAATGTTTATTTGGAGGTGCCTGCATCACGCACTCCCAACTAATCATAGTATGTCCAGAAGATGTAAGGATCTTCAGATCAATTCTAAATGTAAACTCTGTGGACATAGCTCTGAAACTATCAATCATATCTTCGACTGCCCCAAAATTAGAGGCTTCTAGAGATGGCTAGATAACTATTTGAAGACAAAAGGCCATAATTTAGGCAACTGGACCAATCTGATGGACCTTTTAAAAGGGTCCAATAGATTTCTCAACACTATTAAATAGACTGCCCTCTGGATTATTTGGAAACACAGGAACACGGTCAATTATTCAAATCATAAGATGGATATTGCCTGGATGAAGGTAGCTTTTCAAATAGAGATCTCTAGAATTGCAATGGCTCATAAGAATGGCAAACAAGCACTACTACAGAACGAGCTATTAGCGACGTCGTTAGTGACGTCACATCGACGTATTAGAGACGTCAGACGTCGCATGAAGACGTCTTGCAAATGTTGCACGGACGTTGCAAATGACGTCGCCTAGGATTCGTCGCAGGGCGACGTCACGTCGCAGGTGAAACGTGGTTTTGCGACATCCTCGGCGTCGCTGTAACGTTGTTAATATGTCGCTACGACGTTCTAATCTCGTTATCTTTACGTCACCCATGAAACGTTGTTTTCGACGTGCATGCAACATGTTTGCAACGTCCAGGACGTCGGTGTAACGTCCTCCACACGTTCTTATCTCGTTGCTTACACGTCGAAGAGTAGACGTTGTTTACGACATATTTGGCAACGTGTCTGCAACGTACAAGGCGTCGGTATAACGTCCTTCATACGTCGTTCCAACGTTGTTATCTCGTTGCTTGCACGTCGCAAATGAAACGTCCACATCAATGGCAATGATTTCATTTTTAAAATAACCCTTGCAAATATCAATGGTTCTGTCTGATTGTCAAGCCTTCTCTTCAGATCGGTCAGGAACCGAGACGGGATTTGAACCCCAATAATTCCAAGAACTCAAGAACATGGATTTGAACCCCAGTTATTCTAGGATATCATGAAGAACAGGATTTATGCTTCCCTATAAATGGAATAATTCTGGGCATCTAGAATAGAAGCTTGATGTGTTTGACCTGGACATTTAAGCGAAGTCAATTTTAGGATCTTTGCAGGTTAAGCTTATACAATGAGAGTTGAAGTCGCAAACATATAAAAGTTACTCATTTAGTACAACAAGGAAAAAAACCTAAATAAAGACACTCAATCTGTCTCAAAATCTGTCTCAATAATGCAACGAATATTTCATTCTCATCTTTGCATGGCGACTTGACAATCGAAGAAAGACTTAAGCTCTGTCATTTAAAGGCTGAAGATCCTTGATATCATCCGTGGCAAGGAGCCCAACAATGTCATCTTCCTTAAGTAGAAGATGGTCGTTGTCATTGAACCGAACTTGGACCGTGCATATTTTGAGTAGACAATCAAATCCCCAACCTATAGACAACAATGGAAGTCGGGGCTAGAACCATTTTTAACAACGAAAAAATCTTTGCAAGGCGGCGTTTTAAATTATCAACGACCATGTAAAAGAACAATCACCTTTAAAGCGGTGCTCAAGCTTTTTTTGTCACCAATTGTTTTTCCATCACCAAGCAACTACTTCGCTTTTGAGTGTGTGGTTGGTAACAAGGTTCCTCCAGAAGTCTTTTCCTCAACTATTTGTCTTTTCACTAAAACCCTATCACCAAGGGGCTTAAGGGTTTTAAACTGCAAGGGAACATCAAGTGCACATCAACGGCCATAAATCTCCAACTACATCCTAAGCTACAAACAAGCATCCTAAGCTACAAGCAAGTTAATCGTTAATCTAAGCCGCTTATCCATGAAGTTTAGCAGTCATTAAATCAGAAAGAAAAGTTCCACTTACATTACAACAACACTGACAAATGCAAAATGCCATCTTGGTTGAACATACCTTTGGAGGTGCAGCAACACTTTCCCTGCCACAATATTGACTTTGTTAATTTAATAAATAAAGCAACCTGAATTAAATTAGCCATACAATGCCCTGGTTCTTGCAGACTACACAGCTATAACAATTGTCAGGTTTCTAATCACATATAGACCCATATATTCTTTGCATTCTAGATCCATATATTCGCATTCTAGTGCATTTAAGTAAGAATCGCTTCTATAATGTTATTAAGTAGGATTGGGCAGTTCTCTTTTCTAAAGGACTGCAAATTAATAGCTACCAGAAAAGGGAGCTCATTTCTGCTCTTTTGGCCAGGATAACCTTGGCTACAATCCCTTGGAGCGAAGAAGGAAAAATCCCCTTTTTCTTCGTTACTATGTGGACAATAAGAAGTTAGATAGCACTCCAAACTTAAAACTGACCTCGGCCAACCAGAATTTCGCTCATCCAAGACATCCAAAGCGTAAAAGTAGAAGGCTAAGTTACAAGTGAAATATTCATGTAAATCTTTGGAATAAAAATTTCAGATACAATGTATAGAACAAGCAAGGGTCTTACCACGTCTTGGATGATGTGGATACCGAGAGTCGAATGTATAGATTGTCGGTATTGTGAATCTAAATGGGCTTAGAACAGGGCTATTTGCATTATCTTCCTACAACCGCCACAACTAAAGAGGTAAAAGCGTTGGAAAATGGTTACGTGTCATGAACACTAATTACCATGAAGTCTCATATGGAAAAGAGAATCAAACAATAGAAAATATAACCTTTTCAAAAATCAGAAGAATCATGCATCTCGATCTTTATATGCTCATTGCATCCTTCTGTAAGATTATAGCACATTTGACATTTAGAACAATGATTCAAGCAGCATGCCTTATTATGAGAAAGAATGCGTTGAACATAATCTACTACTTTGAATCTACTGTGCAAAATCCTTGTGTTTTGTTACCTTAAAATGTCACTTAAAAACCTGAACAGAATCTGCCTTTGCTATTTTTGTATGCCTTCAAGCCGTTGCCATCTCCATTCAGCGGACCTACAGAAGAAATGAAGCCCTAAATCCGCTGAACCTTAGCAAGCTGTAACTGCCGTTGAAGAAAATAAAGTGGAGAAATTCCGTTCAATAACTGGGAAAAGAAAATAAACCAGAAAGAAGGACCGCGAATGCTCGCCTCATCTTCATCTTCGAAAAATCATCTTCATCTTCGGAAAATCATCTTCGGATGCTAGGATCATACCTTCAGGAGGTCATGGACATGCGAGATCAGCTATGTCCTCGGGCACTCACTTGACATGTACATACACATTTATTTCATGATGATGTATACTTGTACAGTTTGACAGCATTCTTATTACTGCCACGGTTTTTCCCTCGAAAACCCTTCGGGGCGGGGGTTTTTTAACCCGGACAGTAATAAGTTTGCTGCGCTCCTTCTGGGTCCCATAGGCCGATTGGTCTCAGTGGACGATAAAAAAACTATTCTATTCTATTCTATTCTCAACCAGTGGCATCTGCAAGGTTAAGCGATCTGTGCGAACTGGCCGCCTCCTTTCTTCCGCCCTAATTTTTTCCCTCCATCTCTTTCTCAACCGTGGCCTTCGATCCATCTCCACCGACTTAATCTTAGCCCTCGGATATTTTTTGGGTTTTTCCTTAGCTAAGGGAATTAATTTAATTGCACCCCAACATTATCCCATAAGCCATGCACATGTTGTGGCAGGTAAAGTACTAGGTAATGCATGGCTGGAAGGCAAACCACTAGCAGAAAATTCCGCTCGCTCCAACATCTGCATAGGCTTATTTGTGGTAAAGTATAGGGGAACCTACGTTAGGAGGTGGTTTCTGGAGGAAACCTGGAGTCAGGGAGCTCCATTCTAATTTGGTTCTGTGCAGGTGTCGGTATGGCCATGTGGATGAGATGGGGATCATCCAGTTTGATTTCGTTCTGAGGTTTTTTGGCAGACAATGCCTTAGCAACATTACAAAAGTTTAGAAGCCGACTTTACGATACTCGAAGCCAATTCTTAAGTCGAAACGGCCATAGGCTTAATGAAGGCAACAAGCCGGGCGGACAGGGTCGCCCAATTCACGAAATCAAGCCTTTGCCTTTGCTTGTGCCTATACGTGTCCTCCACTTTGCCTTTGCCTTAGACACGATACAAGCAAAGGCAGAGATGATGAACATCCTTCCCTATTGCCACTCCAAACCAATTCAATTTAATTTCCATTGCCACTCCAAACCAAGAATTAAAATATGTGGTCATAAAACAACTTTCATGCAACATATAGTTATAGATCAAGCATGCCCTTTATTGTGAATTGTTCCTCATAGATGGTGCACTGATCCACATTTTTTTGCCAGTGGTTAAGATGTTTATGTGTACAAGAATTGAGAGAAGTGGCATTGCTGCTGGGTGTTATAGAAGGTAGGAATAAACCCACAATTACCAGTTGTCGTGTCTCAATGCAATTAGACACTGCCAAAGTAATTGGTCTTGCGTAATGAAAAGAGCAAGGGAATACTACCAGATTATGCTTTAATTCAAGAAATAAATATAGCAACATGCACAAAAAAGCAAAATAGATGCAAACATGTTGGTAATAAGGGTTAAATTAGAGGAAGCAAAATCAAAAGCACAGCCTCTAGGAAATACAGAAGCTACAAATCGAGTCGTCCATGTGGAAAATATGTTTTAGAAGTAGTGTGAATTTTCTTTTCCTCGGGCAAACTTGCATGTTCAAAAGTATCAGAGGAAAGCAATGGGAAATGGCTTAACCATCTTCTCGCAGTGCGTTCTTACCTTGCATATCATTTTTGTACCTAGAGGCATTGCACACCATACAATGCGTAGTTTTGCTAAATGTTTCAGGAGGATAGAAGATCATGCAATCATTTGGACATGCATGAATGCTCTTGTAACCAAGGCCAGTTGCCTGAATAATCTTCTTCACATCATCTCCATGACTGGGTAAACTCGTGACGTCGCATGTGTTACGACAGATGTTGAACATACAACGTGTCACGTCGCACATGCAACGCGACGTCGCATGAACTACGTCAGACATTTTATATGCGACGTCGCATTGTATAAACGACGTTACAGGTTGCCCATGCGACGTGGCGCGTTGCAATTCCGACGTGGTGCGTTGCTGTTGCAACGTAGGCCATTGCGACGTCTGCCTGGACGTTTGTAATCCGACGTGGCATGTCGCACATGCGACGTCATGAAAAAATCTTAGCGACGTTTTAAGAACGCGCGATTATTTTGCGACGTCGACGTTTGCCGTACGTCGCAAACCGACGTCGTTAATAGCTCGTTCTCTAGTAGTGAAATCTGATAATGCTTGGCTGTCTATAGGAAAATTTGTAGGCTTTAATAACATCTTTGTGTGTGATGGTATGATTATTACTGGCGATCATTTTGTGATATTCAGAGCTGCTGATTGCTCTCACCATGAGGATGAATTGTAAGCCCACTTTTCCTGATCTATCTAATTATGCGGCTGCTACAGAGATATTCAACAATGAACAATTGTGGCCCATTCCTCCCTCCATTGACCAGGATTTGGAGAAGCTCAAGCCTTTTTTGCTTAATGGCTATCAGGCCATATCCTTGACAGGTTTCTTTTCTGTTATGAAAGGCTTCTTATTGATAGACAATTCCTTCATTTCAGAGACACTTTCTACCATCGTAAAGCCTTGCATGATGCTCATGGAGAAGCTCTCATCCTTTTCTCAGACGCGGCCCCTATTTGGTTCTTTGCCTTTCCCCCCGAGTGGAATGAAATTGGCTGGCAATTGGATCCAGTGGCTACAGATTTGGTGATCATAGACGAAGACGACACTGGATCAGACTCAGATTTCCTCCTTCAAGATCTTTAACTTTGATCGGGCTTTCTCTTCCTCGGCTCATTGTATATAGTGGACCCCTGTCCCAATTTTGCAGGCTGTGTTTCTTCTGGTTACCACGAGCTCCTTTGTGTATACAAACAGTTGGAAATTTCTGGAATTTTATGAACCTAATGGGTTCTCTTTGGTTTTTTATGTAACTCCTTATGATTAATAGAAATCTTCCTTTTCTCAAAAAAAAAAAAGAAGAAGAAGACTGTCTTCAATACCACATCTATCAGACTCAACCTGACAGTCAACTTCCAAAGCTCCAATGTCACATTCTATATTGTTCCAACTTTTTCCATACTAGTAACAGGTGCCCGGCGTTGCCGGGCATAAATACATTCTATAATACCTTGCTAAGCTTGGAAGGTGACTAAGAGAGAAATGCAAGAAAGCTGACGTTGAATTGATTTGACAATAGTGGCATTAAAAGCAAATGTTGAAAATTTTGAAAGTTGTATAGAATATATATATTGTACTTATAATGGTGGTATTGCTTGCTAGGCCTGAATGTCTATTGTAACTGACTAAAGGTATTATTTGATTTTATACAACAATTGTTCAACTATTGTTGCAAAAGAAAGCATTTATCGTTGCAAACAGCAAGCACATAACAGATATGCAATGGCGTCACTTAATAGATTGTATTTGGTTGTAGGACTAAGTAATATGGTCATTCTTGCACTGCGACTCACATGAAACCAACAACATCCCGATAGATAGGCATTTTATTCATCTCAGCAGTTTTTTCTACAATGGTATAGGGTGGATAGCTGCACATCGCAAGCTACCCAAAAAATGAAAAACATAGGGAATGTCCAGTTATAACACCTGGACCCCAAATAAAATTGTGTGCTACAGAAGTTGGCCAGTGTACCTGCCGCGAGCTTATCGCCGGATTAAAAAACCCCGCCCTTTCGGGTTTTCGAGGAAAAACCCTAGCGATAAAATCTCGGCAAGGGGCTTGGACAACGCAGGGCTGCTAAACATTCCCACAAAAAAACCCACGCTCCACAGAGAATACCGAAGTCGCGCATCACCCCTGGACCTGCACATCACCAACAGAAAAACCAATAGCAAAAAAACCTCGAAAAGCGAGGGGTTGTTCACGCGTGCCACGCGAAAAAAAACAACATTTACACCTCGAAAAAGCGAGGGGCTGGTCACGTGTGCCTCGCGACAATTATAACAAATATGAACATATAAATAACAATTTTAAGGGGGGGGAGGGTGGGAGCCATGGATACTGCTGAGAGATGAGAAAGCGCCGATGAAACGTCGATGAAGAACTCTGCAATAAATAGCGATCCCCCAACCTAATGAACGGCCTAAAAATGCATGCGATGCATGCATGCGACATGCGATGCATGCATGCGACGCATGCAATGCATGCATGCTCGTCTGGTGCAAGAATGTCGATCCGCTACGCGGATCGATGATATTCTTGCACTGCGACTCGCATGAAACCAACAACATCCCGATACCAGAGAACTTCAAATACTAGATCCGAGGAGAAAAGTTGAAGATTGTCCTATGCCGGACAAAAGGGCAAAGATCGAAGAGGTTAGAGAGGATATGAATGGTCAAGAAAGAGTAGTTCATGCAAGAAGAAGCCCCTCCTCCGCATGAGATCAAAGAATAGAAGCCATGGATACTGCTGAGAGATGAGAAAGCGCTGATGAAACGTCGATGAAGAACTCTGCAATAAATAGCGATCCCCCAACCTGATGAACGACCTAAAAATGTATGCGATGCATGCATGCGACGCATGCAATGCATGCATGCTCGTCTGGTGCAAGAATGTCGATCCGCTACGCGAATCGATGACATTTATTAAAATAGATAGTTTGCATGCATGGCAGTCCTAGCCTTTTTGTCTTAGAGCATGTAATAGTTTACAAATGGGAAAGATGGTACTTGTAGCTATATTTTATTTGCCTAGAATTTTCTCACATTTTGCATATATTATGATGATCAATTTTTTCAGTTCACAAATGGGGAAGGTGGTACTTGTAGTTGCCTAGAATTTTCTCACATTTTGCATGTGTTATGAAGATCTGTTTCTTCTTTAATAAACTCGCCTAATAGGAGCTGTGAAGCTAAGTCATGTGGATTATGACTTTTCATGCTCCGACGTCAAATAGACCACATACAAATGAGATACAAAGAGTCAAGTGCATTACAACTTTTTATGCTCCTACATCAAATAGACCACATCAAATGAGATACAAAGTTGTCTGCATAATAACTTTGTGTTTCTACATCAAGTAGACCACAACAAAACTGATTCGTCAATGCTCAACCTTTAATTGAATAATGTGTGCAATACGTTTGCAGCTAAGTATTGGTTAAGAACTCATGCAATCATTGAGTTGGTGCCTCTAACCTATTCCTTAATATAAGACATGCAAAACCCCATGGATTTATTGAAAAAGAATCTCATCACAAAAAACAAATACATAACATTTATAAATAATGTACATACCAAGATGAGTTGTTGAAAGTCTTATTGCAGAGCTAGAAAGCCTGTGAAGAAAATCGAGAAAGGCAGTCAATGCACTTGTTTCTAAATTATAGCTACTGCAACACCAACAAACCATTAAGCTATTCAATTAAGCAGAGATTGACCATTGAGCATGTTCCTACAAATAGCATAATTGTTCAGCAGGTGTTCTACAAATAGTGAATGATTAGTTTCATGCTAATATTGAATTGGATATGTACTGAACTCAGAACTGAATGATAAGCACTAATAAGCTTCCTCCTGGGCTTGAACTATGGTGGAGTCCACAATGCAGGTAGGAAAATGGGATAGATAAAAGGAACTGTTCACGCACTGCTGCATTTTTTTTAAGTACCTACATGAAGTTATTTACCCTGACATAAGATGACAATTCCAATGCTTTTAATCATGATGCAGGGCTCTTCTCACAGACTCAAATGTTGGCATCCATCTTCAATAATCCTGCAACATCCTGCAATAATTGTAGTGCATGAGATAGTGATATGACAGGCTTGCCCCGCATAAATTATTTGACAATATCAAACAAATTTTTTATCACGATAAGGCCTTAAATAACTCATGAATACATGTTTTCACATATTGCATAAATGCTTCTAATGATCAGATTGCTAAGGTTCATAGGTAACAAAGACGACTAAGCTTTAGAACATGCAATAGCTTGCAGAAAATAAATGGCTAAACATAGCCTTTTCCAGTTCCAACTGCTTTAGTAAGATAAATGGATGGAATACCTGAGATCTTCGTTGGATCAACACTACAGGATATAGAGAGAAGCTGATCTCGTTGCAACTGTGCTGCTTTTAGGAAATGAATGAAAAACGGACTGGCTGGCAAGTGTTGAAGTTTCAAACGGACTGGCTGGCTAGATATATGTTCCAAAACATCCATGACTTTATTCCACCACAATCTATGCTGCAAACTATACAATGGAACTAGAACATCAAGACTCACAAATGCAACTCACTAATGGTTGTAGATGGCAAAGCCATCCTTGGGGTAAATAGCAGTGCCCAATAAGACCATGTCACAATTATATAAACCTAAAAGCAATTTAAAATGGAAGCACAAATGAAATAGGGAATGTACATGTTGCCTCTTACAACAAACTGCATATTCTAAGCAGGCTATACTCTCTGCAAAAGTTCAAAGGGCCTACAATAATATGCTTTGAGACTAATATGAAAGCTTACTTGCAGCATGCAAAAGCGACATCAGATGGAACTCAATCCAATAAGAGCAGGATGTAACTTGAAAGCTTTTATTTCAAGCACGCGCCTTATACTTGCTGCTATTGCCCAACAGATATGATATGATAGAAAGCTTAGAATAGAATAGAATAGTTTTTTTAACGTCCACGGAGACCAATAGGTCATGGAGACCAATAGGTCATAGGAAAATAAAATTTTCATATGGAAATTGCATAGATACCAGCTCGTAGTGGCAAATCGGTGTCAAGCAACAAAAAGGAGTTATAGAAGTAGGTAAATAGCTTTGGTAGAATGCAAATATAGGGACGAATTTGGCAACAGGAGCTTATATCGGAGTAAATGTTTGAACAAATACACTAAATGGTAGTCAAAGAATATACCAGAACAAATACACTAAATGGTAGTCAAAGAATATACCAGAACAAATCTAAAGAGAATCTAGAACCATTACCAACAATAACAGTTCGATCTATCTGACTTGAAGTTTCTGCATGCAATACATTCACCTGAGCAAACGACACTATGGACGGATGTCTGCATGCAATACATTCAGTTGATCAAACGACACTATGAATGGATGTCTGTATATAAAGGCAAGTTATGAAAACATTCATGATCCTCACCTTTCGGAGAATTGAATTAGTTTCAAACATGAACTGCATTGCTTCTTCAGAAGTCTCATTCCAGCAAAAGTCTCCTGTGAATGATACCATAGGTTACTGTTGGTAAAGACCACATCATAATTGCAGTTAAAGAATTGAACTTACAATTTAATGATGAATATATGCTGCAGGAAACAAATCCATTTAGCTTTGCAAATGCTACCATATGTCTGAGCCTCCTACAACTACAAATTATGACATGCAATGGGAATTATGCATCACAAAGTATGTCTACATCATATCTGAAAAAAATGGAGAATCCATGAGATCATGCGTAGCGTATTGTGCCCATGTGACTTGTATTCATTTGGAGCAAGTACAGAGATAGTGAATAGGGTATCTGCCTCACCTGCTAAATGCAGAACTTGTCCCAAGTATAGCTCTCCTTGAGGACGTGTTCGGAAGTTCTGCAAGCTCAACATGAAATTTACTCTGGGCATTTTATTTCGCTGGTTCATTTTGTGCTTCCTGCCAACCAATATCAGCATTCAGGTAATTACCAAACTAAATTCAAAATCTCCATTGCACTGTATATATGTCTTACTATATCCTCCCAATGGAAGTGAAAGAATAGATACTTTGGCCCACGTAAATGCAAATGAATAACTATAAGCTGCCTAGATAGTATAGCTACACTCCATTCCTGTGTAGAAATGCAACAAAAAAAATTGTATTTTAATTGTCTAGCTAGTAGACCCATGAAATAATAAGTGAACAATGATGTACCAGTAAAACTAAGATGTAGTTTGCAATATGCAGCAAATGATACAGCTAGCCAAACATATCCTATATGATTTTTTAAAACTGTGTCCTTCGCACTTCAGAAGCCTAAACCCTTCAAGAATGAAGAAGCGTATGAACTGGTGCATAAATAAAACATGATCTGCTAAAGCTTCCTTTGTATTAACTGATTGAAGTCCCTCTACACACAAGTAGGCAGAGCATGGTATGCATAGGCAGACAGGCCGGGAGGCGTCTTTGCAACGAAAGAAAATGATCTTATTTATGTACAGTGCAATAGATCAGCCCGCAGGTAATTGAGTATGGAGATACAAAACTTGACAAAGAATATAAGAAGATTCAACCTTGACCAAGCCTAAATAAGCCAGTCCAAAATTGGCACAAAAATCTAAGACACGTGGTGGTGGCTGAGTACCTTGTGACACCTTGTGGAAATTGCTTTGGGGATATGCCTGCCATCATTGCAACAAAGCCAATGGCACCTACATCATAGATGCCAGACCACCGACGAAAACAATGAATAAGGTTTCTTTTTGTTCCATGGATCTCTGCACAAAATAAAACTGACAATTGGACAACGGACATATTTCATGGGTCATACCTTGAAAGCATCACGTTGGAAGCACATGGCAACCTGGAACTCTCTTGCTAGAGTGTTGCAAACATGCTAAAATGCTTTCTATATGCCAAAATGTGATAAATACCTACAACATGTTAGTTCAAGCTGGGGGTTGTGATGCTTTCCGTTCTCTAGAAAATGTTAAAGAATATTTCTCAGTTTTGGGCACAAAAAGAAGAGTAAAGATATGTCTACTTTAAAGGATTACTATCGGATTTGTGCATATGGTAAAGAACAACACAATACCTGGCAAATAAAAAATGGCAAACCATATCAGTAATTCCAAGCCTCATGCATCCAGAATGGGTGCCTCAAACTTGTTGTTCAAGCTCACCTTTAACATTCTTCAAAGCTGCATAATATATTACAATAGCATCATCCTTAATCATGGAGATTTAAGGGAAAGAATAAGAGAAACAGAGAAATGATTTTCAAGAAATGTATAGATTTATTCTTGTTAACTCCATCAGAAGTTATGCTCGTTAGAAAACACAATTTTCAATCTTTTTGTTAGCGCACATCTATCTTCTTTGGAGCGGTGTTTAAAAGCACAAACATTGCAAAAATTGAAAAGGCTGAGAAGTAAGGCAATGGGAGTTTAAACAGAGATGTCACAAACTTTTTCATCCTTCAAGATAATTGCATCCTAAGAAATCTTGAGCCCATTTTTGGGTTGAAAATATGGCATAGGCATGACCTGTAGATGCATACAGATAGAGATAGAACTCTAGTATAGAATTTAGTATAAAAAGAATGTAAGTTTCCAAGACGCCTGAGGCTCAAGAAAACGTGCTATGATGCCACATAAACAATGGCTTGAAAAGAAATCAAATCCTCAATCTACCCTAGTTGCAAAAGATGAAGAGGCTCCTAGGGGCCTCTGTATTAGGCTACAGTTCAACAGAGGCAGATCATGGTCTCCTTTGCTTAGTTTCTACAAAATTCAAGCTGGATTTGTGTAGCTTATGAACATTAACAGTTAAAAACCAAGGAAAAATCATACCTGAATAGAACACCTTCTAGTTCTTCTTGAACTATGCTTTCGACTTAACTAATAGAAGCACCTAAACAAAGCACACAAACTGGAATTCCCGTCTTCAACAGCTCAAAAAAGGTCTGCTATAAACTTAAAAAACAAAGGGCCACGGTCTTACCTAAAGGATTCTAAAGCAGATAGTCTTTAGGTCGGCTAATGCAAACATATGAAACTCTTTTGAAGATGGGAGTCATATAAAAAGGTAGACAGGAGCTACATGCCAAAAGGCGATAAAAAGGTATCTCAATAATCTCTGATCTAATATCACACACTTCCAATTCCATTTTGAAATTATGACTATTGTAGTTGAATATCTTCGAGCATACAAATAAGATACATATTCTGTAAAAGGAATTTTTAAACCAAACCTTGAATGCGCAGATTGCAAAGCGAAACCATAAATAGAACAAAAAGGGAGACGCGATAATCCAACAGCAAAATCAATGATCAGATCATGCAGTGTGGAGGCCACTTAGCTGCCCAGTTTGGCTTCATCCCTAGCCAATTCGCTACACAACTAACAGCAAACAATCCTGTAATAATAGCAAAGATCTCCTATAATAATTTAGGGCTTAAGTAATAAACGATTTGGAATGGTGGAACAAACGTACCTTTGTTGTAGATTATTCATGGCCTTGCCATGGGCATCAAACGGGAATGCAGCAGATAAGCATGCAGCTAACCAACCATAATACAGATCTACTCAAACTAGAGTCTAAGAATGCCTGGCCATTACAAAACCTCTGTATGAGCCTCGAACAGAGCGTTAAAAAGCTTCAAATAATGCCAAAAATAATTGCGATTTTTGGAAATCGGATTTTTTTTTTTCAGGTGGGAAAAATCCCCAAAACCTTAAAAGTTTTTCTCCAGACCAGAAAATTCAAATTTAAACAATAGATATCATTCCATAATTCTAGCAACTTCAGAAATCAACAAATCTGTAAAACAATTCTGAAAAATTTGTAAAATATATTTATAAACTAGGACTCCATTCCTGACTCTGGATCTTGTTTTGTCATACCATAACATTTGATAACAAGCTCAATAGTTTTGTTAAAAAAAAAATATTCGCAAGGGCATTGTGCACAGTAGCATCAGCAAAAATCTAAATCTTATCTTGTTTAGTGCATGATTGTCATCCATGTTTCTTGAGTATGCTTCATTAGTTGATAAATGAGGGACTGAGGGCTTTTTAAATGCTATAATGATACAACTTCTCGATTTTGAATCCATCACTTAAAAACCCTTCAAAATCTTCTTTTTAAAATGGTAAGGCTTTGGACTTTGTGCATGGAACGCCACAGTGCAGACGCATGCGGCGTTCCCTTCCTGCCTGCATTCCCCCTTCCGGCATCCTGGTTGCCAGCATTTAATTCAAACCTTTGAGGTTGCCCGAGCCGACCCCATTCAATCACGACGAATTTTTTACGAGCTTTCTTCCACTTTCTTTCACTACGAATCTCAGTTATTTGGCGCCTTTGGCTCTTGCGCTGGGCCGGATCCTCACTGGAGCTCTTGAACTGGGTGGCATGGCATCGTCACAGGTCAGCATATCGAAGAGGGAAACAAAGCAACACAGCAAGAATCTGAAACTTTTGTTATCAAAACTAATTGTAATGCTGTTATATTTCAGGACACAGGATTCAAACTCCTAGAAAACAAATCTCTGGCTCTATGGCTTCTGGAGTTCTCAAGGTAGAAATTCCGGAAAGTAGAAATTATGGAAGGTAATTTTCTGGAGTTCTCATTAAGTTTTATTCTTCAGGATCTTTTACTGTCACCAAGTAACGCAGGTTGTGCACTGGTGAGTTTTTGCGAGGTACGTTGCACTACTCCTGCTTTTTGTTTGTGTTAACCATGTACAGAATCCTTATTCAAAAACTCCATCACAACTCCATGCTGTTGTATACTAACAGCAACGATTATTACAAAACGTTTCTTTTTCTATTATAAAAGCTGTATAAAATTCAAATGAAATTGAGATGTTTAATCTGACTATGAAGTTTAATCTGTGCTGAATATGAAGTTTAATTTGTGCTGAATATGAAATCAGGAGCTAAGGAGCAGAGCCTTTGTTGATGCGGAAAGGGATTTGTTGCCGTGTCACCCAAAGTTTGTTGCAACCAAAAGGTAAGAACCTGCTCTGAAGACACTTTTGTTGACGGATTTAGAACGATTGAATAGTTTGTGTTTTTCTCCATTTCTACAAATGATAATAGGACTTCCTTTGCCCAAGTTATGCTTTGGCAGATTTCAATGCATGCAAAAGATTGGCCACTGAGAATGACAAAAAATAAGTAGTATGAATAAGAAGCTGCATTGCCTTATTAAATTTGTAATGATAGCCTTATCATAGGAGACTTTAAAAAATGCCAGTTCTGACTGCCCTATTTTCTAATAGATTTACATGCCATATCTTTCTTTTGATTCCCACATGGCTGGTATACTGTGACAGATTACAATTACTAATGCATTGTTGTAATTTAACCAATTCAAAGCTCAAACATTAGATGTTTCACAAGCAAAATGGGAACAAGGGGACTGAGAAATGGAATGCCGCTGTGCAGGCACATGCGGCATTCCCTTCCCTTTGCGGCTCCTCTGGCGGGATGCAGGTTGCCAGCATTCAATGCAAGTTTGAACTGGCTGAGCTCTCCATCTCCAACAATTCCGATTCTCCCTGCTCGCTCTACGATTTTTGGCGCCTCAAAAGTTTCTCACTGCTCTCTACGATTTGGCGCCTCGGAATTATGTACAGGTAAATGCAGCAGGTCCTTCTTTGGGCAATGAGCATCAATGATCCCAGAGTTTTTAACATATTATCACATGTTGGTGAACCTTTCCTATAGAACCTTTCCTATTTATTACCATTGAGTGTCTACTACTGGGAGTTTGTGCTTATTTTAACAACACAGCATGTCATAGAAACTACGTTCTTTTGTTTCTGTACAGTTTATTTTGCATGGTTTTCGCTAAACTTTGTTCAAATATAAACGTCTTACCAAATGAATTGTCATGTGATTTGTCAACACATTTTGTTATGCAGAAATAGATTAGTTTATTTGTTCACCATGCAGCCTACTGTGCTCATTCACGCATTTGAGCTAAAAACTACTGGTTGGAGATGCCCATCTCTTGAAATAGGCTTTGGTTATAGATGCACTTGCAAGCTTCTGTCAATGTGTGAAAAACTAAATGTCATGATGTCAGCGATTGCTACAATTTGAGTAAAATAGTTTTGGAGGCATTTCTGTATGTTTTGCAGGTATGTGAAGGTTATGCATGCGCTTAACTTTGGCATAGATCGAAATGGCAAAGATTGGAAATGCATAGCTGGTTGAACTAATGCAAATTGTTGTTCATCAATTAAAGCTTCTAGATGGCTTTCTTCATCGAGACTGAAAAAAAAAACTCTTCTATGTTAAAGTACTTTGATTTTCTGTTTTCTTGGAGCTCTACGTGGTGCCCCTTTACTATTCAATTCATTTCTTTACAGCTTAATCTTGCAGCTTTATGATCGGGGTGCCAGAATATCTTTGGGTGGGTATTTTTACAGTTTCTTTTGTCTGTGGGAATGATGTGTAGATACAATAAAAAACTTTGGTAGGATCATAAACTAATTGTGCAGGTTAACGTGGGGCTAAATTTGGGGATGAAGTATTTGTGCAAGGATAAGGTAATACATTTTCTGTTCTTTTATTTTCTAATGTTTTGCAAATGTGTAAGCAAGTATTAATGCCACCACAGCAATGTATCAAACATGCAAATAATGCTTTTCCAATACCAGCATTCTCTGGTTTTTAACTCGAAAGGAAAAGATGTTGGTTATCAGTATGTGTTTTCTTAAAGTCTAAGATGCTTAATGCATATCATATTCATTTTTTTTTTTTTTTTTTTTTTTTTTTTTTTTTTTGAGAGAGAGAGAATGGGGTTTTTTTCATTAATTATAGAAAAAGGTACATTGATGTGAGTGAGCCATAGACTAGGCTACTCAAATGCTATGCTATGATGTGATGTGAGTGTAAATGCTATGCTATATGAATAGCAATAGTGTTTGTAATTATGCAGTCATAAACTGCCTGACTTGAAACCTGCACTGCTGCAACTGAGTTGAACCAGTAGAAGATAGATTGGACAAAACTGAAGTAAATGTAGGCAGCAACATGTAGACAAAAACCTGTAGATCCTAATAGATAACGGTAATGCTCTTTTGGGATTCCAAGGTGGAGGATGAATAGGTGTAGATGGGATTATGAGGACGGGATGATGAAATTTCAGTTCAAGAGTGGGGAATTGGGAGGATGTTTGGTTGGAAATGATATGAGTGGAGGTAGTCGATGTTTGGCTGGAAATCTGGTTGCAAAATGAGAATGTTACCATTTCCCCAGTTTAGCTCTTGGATTAACCTGTCAGCATTGGTTGTGGACATGAGAATAATTAGTGTGCCATAAGCATCTGCCAAGCATCTATGATGGTAGTATCATTGTCTGTAGTATTCAAATTGTTGATCTGTCATCTTTCTGCTATTGCTTTCCAGAAACCACCACAATTGTACCATTAAGTAAGTGCCTCTGCAAAACTCTATTGCCCAATCAACTTCCTGGTCTGGGATATCTGGAATATCAATGTATGTGATGCCCTTGACTAGGCCTGTCCATAATCCATCATCTGTGTACTGAATATCATGAACTAATCTCTGTCCTGGGAAAAGTCTATGCTCAGCTGGCTCAACTGATGTATTAAAATCTCTGCTAAGGCTCATCATGTAATCTAGCAGAAAGACATTCAATGTTAGTAACAGTAGCATTGCAACTTAATTTGAACAAATGATGAGAGCCTATGAAATTACCAATACTATGCCATTTATTATCCACAGAATCTTTATCTACATGCATCTGACTAGTTGCAGCCATTTCAATGTCATACATAACTTGTGTTTTTATCTAGTATATAGATATTCTTTTGCCTCCATAATGACATCTGTTTCTATGTTTCCATACATTCCATAAAGCAATAAAGCATAAAGAATTTGTGAAGGCGTCATCATTCATCATAAAATATTGAATTTTAAAGGTATCTTCAAACCATAACCAAAAGGAAGTAAGTTTGACACACCCAAAGATGTGCTCAAATGTTTCCACATTACCACAGCCAAGGGGGCAGTTTGAGTCAATAGGATGAGTAGTTTGGTTTGAGTGCCTGGAGATCATTTCCAAGTTAGATACACTTTTGTTTGCAGCAAGCCAAACAAAGTAAGAGATTTTTGGGGGCAAATAGGAGTGCCAAATGTTTTTGAAGAGCCTGGTCTCAGTGTCATCCGAAAAGCCCCAATACAATTTTGCTTTTGAAGGCACATGTGACTTGTTTAAGCATCTGTAGACCTTTGAGACACTATAATTTGGTTTGTCAAATAGAGTCCAATCAATAATAATGGGATTAGCCAAAAGATTAACTGTATGGATCTTGTGCATTATATATCTAAAGAGTGTTCTGTCATAAGAACTACCTCTGATCTTGTACTTCAAATTAGTCCAGGAAATCCATCTGCCTTGATCCCAGAGATCACCAAGAGTAAGAATATTGTAGTCTTTCCATTTCTTGTAGAGCTTTTTATGTCTGATAGCTAGAGGAGTAGAGTTATCTCTTGAGAGATTAGAATTCCAGAAAATACTTGTGTTGATATGGCTATTCTCCAGGCTGGAATGCTCAAAAGTCAGATGAACCTTGTTCCAAGCAATAATTATGTTTCTCATAAGTGGAGAAATATGGGGGGCAGGTTGTAAACTTGTAAAAGCTGAATGTGGCAAATTATGAGTGATGGAAGCATGCTTCTTTGGATGGCTACAAGAAAGCCTGTAATTGATAAAAATTGAAGCTGGATTATTGTTCAAGAATAAAGACTTCCAAATGTATTTGCCTGCTAAAGCAAAGCTTTGCAAAATAAGATTTTTGCATCCTAGACCACCTTGAATTTTGTTTCTGGTAATTGAAGTCCAGTTAACCATATGGTGCTTGCCCCATATGAAGTTCCTCACTATGCTCTCAATCTGCTGATAAATGCATTTGGGAGCTAGGAGTGCAGATGAGAAGTAAATGTGGGAGGCAACAATGACAGAGTTTGCAATTATAGTTCTCCCTGCCAATGAGAGACAATTGCCATAATTACCAAGTTTCTTTCTAATCCTTTCTACAATGGGATTCCAAAGACATTTGAGACTAGGATTGAGAGAAAGAGGCATGCCAAGAAGTTGAGTTGTCTCAGTAGCAGTCATGCATTTAATACATGCAATGTTATCTGTGTTAAAATCCCCAATGATAGTTGTTTCTGTTCAGGTGGATAACAGAGGCAGAGCCAAAATTATGAATGGTCTGCAAGAAGGTATGAATGATGTTCAAATCATTTTTGAGAAAACTGAAAGAGTCATCAGCATATTGAAGGATTGAAAGATTTGTGGTGTTGTCAGGTAAATTCAGACCAATAATATGTCCACTAGATTGGAGATGAGTGACAACTCTAGTTAGCATTTCAGCAACATCTAGGAATAAATAAGGGGCTAAGGGGCACCCTTGTCTGACACCTCTAGCCAGAGGGAAGAAATGTCCAGGAGATCCATTTATAAGCACAGTAGATTGGGATCTAGAGTTAAGCCCCAGGATTAACTTGATGATCTTCTGGCTAAATCCAAGCTTCTCAAGAGAAAATTTTAGGAAATCCCATCTTACTGTATCAAAGGCCATTGAGAAATCAAGCTTTAAAAGGATACAGTCTTGATTTGTCAGTTTGTTCCAGTGCAAACCCTCCATGGCAGCAATGTAATTATCCATGATAAATCTATTTGGGAGGAATGCAGATTGATTAGAGCTAATGACTTCTTGTAGGTGAGTTTTAACCCTGTTTGCAATAATTTTTGCACAAACTTTATATGTATAGTTTGTCAAAGATATAGGTCTCCAATCAAAGAAGGCTTGAGGATTGTCAACCTTTGGGATCAAATTAATGAGACCAGCAGAGAGAGCAGGGTGCAAGTGATTTGAATTCCGAAAACCTTTAATCATGAACATGAAGTCATTTTTGATTATGTCCCAGAATTTAATATAAAATTCGGGTGGCAAGCCATCTGGGCCAGGGCTTTTCCCTTTGGCTAGACTTTTGAGAGTTGAAAAAATTTCCTCTATGGAGGGAGTAGCCTTTATGGCAGGAGACATAACAGTGTCACTGTGAAGACCATTATTATTAATCATATCTGAAAATGAATTGGCTTCAACAGTTTGAATAGGGGTATCAATAGGTTGGGAAAAGATATTGGCATATTTGGAGCAGAAGTAGTTAGATATCTCTTTTTGGTCATCCAAAGTAATATCATTATCATCTCTGATGGAAGAAAGTTGACTTTTTAAAAGCCTGGATTTAGCCACCCTGTAAAAAATTTTTGAGTTCCCATGATCCATTTTGGAGAAATATTTAAGCTTACATCTAATTGAAGAGCCTTTGGCTTCTAGTTCTTCAATGGTCTTAATGGTCATTTCTAGATTCCCCTCTTGCCAATGCAGGTCAATGTTTAGGGGATCTTCTTGAAGTCTCAATCTAACTTCTTTCATTTCTTGTAGATAAGCTCTTTTCTCAGCAAGCTTATTGTCATGAAGGTGTTTAGACCAGTTCTTAATCCAGGACTTGGATTCTTTCAGATTTGAATAGAAGGCCCTCATTGAGTTTGTAGATCTAACTCTGGGAAGAGAATTGTAGAAGGCTGTAAATTCCTTACAGAATGCATCAGAGTCAAGAAGGGAGCAGTTTAGCTTGAAGGGGGTGTTTCCATGTCTCTTTATAGATAGCATATATTTGGTGATTAGAAACTGAGGCTGATGGTCAGAAATGGAGGTACACTCATCACTGTGCACAAAGCAGTTATCCCAAAATTCTTGATGAATATTATTGATATAGTATCTGTCGAGTGCACAGTAAACTCTATTATTCCCATCTTGTTTGTTTGACCAAGTGTAAGATGAGGTAGAGGATGGAATATGTTGTAGGAAGTGCGTGTCAAGCAAGAGATCCCATTGAGATCTCTCATCAATAGACATATTTAAATCCCTGCCAATTTTCATGTCCCAGGTTGGAGTGTTGTAAAAATCACCTGCCATGATCCATGTTTCACAATTTTGGGTTGAAAGCCAATTGCTAATAAAAGGCCAGGTTGTAGCTCTGATTCTAGAGTCAGTTGAAGCATATATGTTAATGACTCCAAATGAAATATCATTATTTCTGAGAATAACAGATTGCCAAGTCATGCAAGGGCTATTGTAAATCAAGCTATGATTTAGATGCTTCCAGATGATGCAAAGCCCACCAGATGTACCTGTTGCTTCAATCCAAGTTGAAGAAAAACCAGGGCCAATCCAGTCTGCAAGGTTTGAGCACTCAAAGTTAGGGAGTCTAAGTTCCTGCAGCAGGATAATGTCACTGTCATAGTTTCTTATCTGAGAGATTACCCTTCTTCTTTTCAGAGGGCCTTTTATTCCCCTGAGATTCCAACTGAGAATCTTCATGGAGAGTAAATAGAGGGAAGGAAGCAGAAAAGGTTGGGACTTAAGAGTCCTTTCTGGATCTTAACCTTGTGTTTGCAGCAGGAGTATTGGAAGAACTGGACACTCTTTGGATGTTCTTTTTCTTGGCCTTCTTGCTTTTAGGCTTAGCTATATCAGCACATGTTTGTTGAGATGTGAGATAGGCATCATCATCCCAAGCAATGTCATTGGAATTGATATTTTTGAAAGTATTCTCTTTGTCTGATTCAGTGTCAGCAGAATCTATGCCATCAGAGTTTATAAGATCAGTGTTTTCTACATGGTGAGGGCAACTCCAAAACTTGGATTTACAACAATATGTATTATTATTACTGGAATCAAATACAAGGTTTGTTAAGGAAAGATCTTGCCTGGAAATGTTGTGGTCATGCTGTGTAGAATCTGCAGATCCAGTCAGGTGTGGAACTTTTGTTGTAGAAGAGTCCTGTGGAACTTGCTGATTATCTTTTGCTGAGCCAGCTGTTATAGCATCCTCATGTAGTAGACCTTTTTCCCAGGAGGTCGATATTTCCCTGACACTACCATCTCTGTCATTTATGACATCTGTTACCTGTGCAGGGGCATCTGACACACTTGCTGACACACTTACTGGCATTGCAACCAATTGCTGAAGTTGTAAAGCTATCTCAGGGGAAATAGTGGCATTTATTGGATGAGAGGAAACAGTTTGAGTGAAATCAAGTAGGTCAGCTTGCAGCAGGGCTTGTTCATGATGAATTTCAAAAGGAGGTGGAGAAATAGTAGGTCTGATAGGTTCAGATGGGAGAGTGGGGTGAGAGGTGGTTTGGGGTATTGCTTTTGGAAAATTGTTAGAGTAAGAGGTTGGATCAGTTAACTGATCAGCAGTAGCATCCTCAGAGATCTGTGATAAAATTGCATATGTGTTCGAGCATTTCAAGGTTTCTGTGACATTGTCACATGCAGAATCTTCAGGTTTACTTTCATCAGCATTAGCAATGTCAGGAGATCCACTTTCCTTTGAGTGATCAGTCGAGGGACCTCTGTTGAAGACTGAAGGAAGTTGAGCTTGAAAATCCTTTTGTTTGAAATTACCTTTTTCATTAATTAGTGAAACCTCATTCAACCCTTCTGACTCAGGCATTGCCTTTCTTGAGTCAAATTTGATGTGAGCGTGTTGATCCTGTGAGCCTTTGGATGGTAAAGGTTGGACACTTGTAAGTTTCCTGGAGTCCTGTCGAATACATGACAGAGTTTTGTGCAAATCAATCTTTGCTGGCAATTCAGGAGCTTTGCCTTTCCTGTTTAGCAAATTTCTATTGTGATCAATATTTGCTTTGCTAATTACAGGAAATTGAGAGGACTCAGTAACTTTGTTATGTGCTCGATCATTTGGCATACTCTCCTTTTCCAAGATGACTGATGGGAGGTTTTCTTTGATGAAGATACCTTTGTTCAAAACCTTAATTCCAGCTTGTTTGACAGGGAGAGATGTGCTGTTGGTGAGATGAGACCTGGAAGAGCTTGCAGAAATTTGTGGCACTTGTTTTTTTGCTTCCCTCTGCTTTTGAATTCTTCTTGTACTGCCATTGATTCTTTTCCAATCATTTTGAGGTTTGGAGTTATCATATGGAGCCATAGATTATACCAGATCATTTTGGTAGCTGGTTAAATTATCCCTGTAGGATATGATTGCAATTCCATGATTGGAAGGCTCAGAGCTCACTCCTTCTGGTTTTTTAGGTACATTTGACTCCCTGTTATCTTCATGGTAAGAGCATTCACTACCAATGTGATGTCTCAGGTTGCAATTTTGGAAAAAATTTGGTAAACCTACCCATCTAAGTTGCAGGAGAGATTTATTCCCAAAGTAATCCAGGAAGGGAAATTCAGATGGGATGTTTTTTGTGATATCAAGCTGGACAAAGCACTTGGGAGGTTTATAAGGGTAGTACTCAGTAGTCAGGTAGGTGCCAATTGAGTTGAAGATTGTAGAGAAACAGTCTTCATTCCAGTAAATAGGGCTGAGCTCACTCATAGTGACAGAGGCAACATGAAATTTGTTGAATTCATTCAGAGGTAATTTGGCATTCCATTTGAGAAAAGAAAGTTGGAAAGTTTCAAGAGTGGAAAAGCCAAGTTTGATCAAGAAATTTGAGGTCCTTGTACAGCCACATTCAACTAGAATATATGGATAATGTAGCCAGTAGATCGAATTGATTACGATGCCTTTGTGGAGTCTGAGAAGATGATCCCAAAGTTTTTCAATTTTTAAGCCAATCGAGTCTACTTTGACTATAACAACAATTTTAGACAAAGACTCAATCCTAGAGGCAACCACAAATGAGTTAAGCTGAATACCTCTGAAGAGCTGGATATTAGTAGGAGCCCGGGATTGTTGATACTCGAAATCAGAAGCCAGTTGTTCATCAGAGATAACTGGGGATCTCGGCCTCGGGAACAAAGGAATTGGCACACCATTGGCATCCAGGTTTGGCAGAGATTGAGATCCTCTTGGGTCCAAGGATAAAGTATCCCAATTTGGAGCAAAGTGGCTGTAGTGATGCATTTCTGTTACCTTAGAAGCAGGGTTAGAAAAATCTCCAAATTTGATAAATTTTGAGGGATCAAGATGAAGAGTACTTAACTGAGCAAGCAGATCGTCTCTGGTAGCAGTAGGGAGGAGCATGAAGTTGTGAATAAAAGAGAGGGAAGATGAGCTTAGGGCTGATGGGTCATTGAAAGATTTAATTTTTTGGGGAAATATCGCCATTAATGCATAGAAAAAGGAATGAAAAAGAGAAAGGCTAAAACAGGAGGGGATGCGGGGAAAGATCAAAGGGATAATGCAAGAGAAAAATCTATCCAAGACCTTGAGAGCATCCATTAAATTGCATCAATCTGAGTAGATCTTCACCTGAATTTTTCTGTCTGTCCATTCACAGTAAACTTGAAAGATTGCTGTTGCTGAGATATTTCTTTTGCCTGTGAATTCCAGTACCCAAGATTCAATGATCTCAGACTCTAATTCTTCTGTGTGTGTTGTAGTAGTGTATTCTGGAGCAAATAGGGAATCAGGAAAGTATTGATGAAGAACAAGCGATTCCCAGAGTTTAGAGAGAGCTCCAGAAAGAAAACCACATGAAATTCTGTCTTCCTGCTTCAAGATTGTGAAAATTTTAGTATCCATACAAAGGTAATCGGATGGGGAGTAGGATAATTGCTGGGCCTCTACAGGGCCAGCAAGATGAAGAGAGCAAATTCGGATCAAATGGAGAATTCTCGGAAGGATGGGATCAAGAACAAGTTTGAATCATAAAAGACAAAGGATTCAAGAAAATTGACGCTGGTTGGTGACGTGTCCATCTATCTTTTCATTTGTGCAGGGACCAGGAGCATCTATTGTATGTTTTGCAGGTATGTGAAGGTTATGCATGTGCTTAACTTTGGCATAGATCATGACGCTTCCTAACTTTTGCTGCAGGGTGACAGTAGACAAATGATGACCATTGCTCCAAAAAAGCTTTGCTCTATGTGAATAATCAATACTGTCATGGCTCCAATATTGTTGAACTTTTTCAAGGTTTGTATTAACAACCTTCTCTCCGACAGATATAAAATGCATTTTTATTGTGCCATTTGTCCTAAATGGTTCCGTGGTATGACTCATTGCTAGAATGCACTCTTATATGTTGCATTTGTTGTTGGTCAATGTATATACCCATTATATTAGTGCAAATTCATATACATGCCAAACTTAGGTGCTTTATATCAAGAGAGAAACTGGTTTTGCCCCGATTTATTATCTATATTGTCTATATATTATCATGCTTTCAAATTGGTTGTTGAGAAGAGACATAACCAAGCTTTCAAATCGGTTTTAGATTTTAGGCATTTTTATTACGCACTAGACCATGCACTCTTTTCAAATTTCTTTCTTTGTTTTGCATTTTCTTGAGGCATTGCCTGAACTTTGCAAAATCATGCACCCTGATTGGACAGAGGTAAACTGCACTACACTAACCCATCTATACTAAAATGCAGTCACTTCTACTTATTCATCTCAATTTCTTAGTTTGATTTAGTTTTCCTTGGGTGTTAGTATAATTGTCTATTGAGAACTCAATATACATTACAGGAGGTTTAGGGTCTATTACCATTGTCCGGTTCTTTAAGGTACATCCATCTATCATTATTTTTTGCATGCATCTACATGGAAAATTGAATGTGCACATGCCTTTGCATCTACCTTAAGTAGCTTTGACCCTCTCTCTAGCGCCCTCACTCCCCTTGCATAGACCCCCTTGATTTGCCCCTTTCTGGCTTTCTCTCTCTAGGGTTTACAATCTCTCTCTAGACCCAAAACCCCCAAACCCCCAAAAGGCGCTCCACCCGCCTTTCCGAGCCCCCAAACTGGATTCTAAGCACCCTTGAGGCAGCCAGAGACCCCTCAGACTTTGGAGCCCTCAAAACCCCCACACCTGCGGTAGTTGGCATGCAATAATTGTGAGTGATGTTCTATTCTAATCTATGAGAAGCAGTGGCAGTAGATTAGGGCAGTGGCATGTTAAATGGTGTCGTGTTGTACAAAGCTTTGGAAAGACCTATGAGAAGCAAAGGGCGATGGGTCAAAGTCAAAGTCAAAGGTGGTGGGCACCCCTACCCGGGTGTTCTTTGGGCTCGCTAGAAACGCGACCGACACCCCCCCGCCCACCACTTAGGGTTTGGTTGACTAGCCCAAAAGGTGCTCGCCTGCGTTCTTGAGTCCCCAAATTCAATTCTAGGCACCCTTTTCCGACGGGAGACCCCTCAAACTTTGGGAGTCATGGCCACGAAGATGGGGGCACAGGAAAAAAGGCGAGGGCCCGCCGCACAAAACGGCCCGATCAGCCATCATGGACGGGGGAGAGTCATCCTCCATGAAGAAGGAGGCTCTGCTAAGGCTAAGGCCCCCTCAAAGAGGCCAGCCCGTAGGAAGGGATTAATTGCTCGCAGACCACATAGGAACTCCCCGCCTCGGCAGAGAATTGGAGCCACGCCAAAGCGGGAATGGAGGCTAATAGTGCTCGTATTGAGGCTAACAAGGTGCCCGGGCGGCTGGCATGGCAGTGGAGATGGAGTCCCGGCATCCCATGTGCTCAAAAGGCAAATCGGGTCGAGAAGAACCGTATCACAGGCTTGAGACCCGCGACGCCGCATGTGGAAGATGGCTTTGGCCTTGCACACTTCGGAGCAAAGAAGCCGTGCAGGAGGTCGCCGACATGCGGCCCCGCCTAGACTCGCGGTTCATCACCGACACCATGACACAGAGAGGGAGCGGCGCAATGCAGAGACGATCGTCCACGTTGTCACCGGCCAGAGGTAGAGGCAGCCACCACCATGGCACGGGGAGCGCGGGCGCTCTTGCGGAGCGGCAGAACCGGCCGGGGATCTTGAGTAAGATCGGGCAACAAGCCCAGACCCTCGGCCCCGTGTCTTTGGGGCTCGAGAAGCTCGCTACTCGAGCACGGGCTCCGGGGGTTGCGGGCAACCATCCCGCAGAGCGAGCGGGGTCTCCCTCACCGAGGGTTCATAGTCATTTGCGGCCGGTCACCCGGGGAGATGGCCAGCGGCGGCGAGGCTGCAGAGAGGCGTGCTCCCGACTTCACGAGGGGCGAGCGGCGGAGGCCGCTATCGCCCACGGCCTCCAGCCCGGCGACCCGCGCCCCGCGTGCTGCCCGGCTCTCCGGCCACTCCCGCCATCCCGGCCACACTCACGGTCACTCCCGCCATCCCGGCCACCACCACCACCCCCGGCCACGGGACCCGGCCTTGCCGCCCACCTTGGACCCGCGCCCTTGAAGGAACTCGAGGCCTTTGCGCGGAGAGCCCTGTCCGGTAGTTCGAGGCATGCCAGAACAGCAGGGGGAGAGTCTCGCCCACAACATCCGAACACACATTCTCGATCGGATGACATTCCCGGGGCCAGTTCACATTTCTCGAGCAGCCCGGCATGGGGCTCAGCGCCCGGGCCGTGACCGCATTGTCATATTCACGGTTGCGGATGCACAGGTGCGTGATGCCATATTGCGCCCAGGGCCAGATGTTGAAGGGGACATCCACATGCGTGGGAGGGACCTCACACCCGTGCGGCCCGGGAGGCACATGAGGCGGGGAGCTTGTCGGTGAGGCATTCGCCAGCGGGGGGGCCGGGGATTGGTTGGCGGGATGCACATTTTCCGAGCCGACACGCTGCTGCTGCGGACCCCCCAGCCCCAACCCGCGGTACCGCAGCGGCCACGCTTCTGCTTCTACTACCCACGGCCCCCCTTCTCCCTGCTCCCTACTCCACGCTCCCTCGCTGCCCCACGCCCTCTCAGCCACATCTTTGCCTCCGCTCCATCTACTTCTCCTTTCGGCCTCTGCTTCGAGTCCTCCCAGCGACTTCGGTGCGCGATACCATCCCTGGCCGACAAATAGGAATTGTGCCTCCGGGTGGTCTCATGGAATTGTCGAGGCTTCCCTTGGCGAGAGGGGGCGGTCCCGAACTTTCCGTGGCGGCCGGTATGGATCTCATCTTCCTCATGGAGACATGGGAGCATCTTTGAGCCGCGAGCTACTGATTTCTTAGGGTTACCAACATTTCTCGGTCTTCAATGCACATGCGGGGACGGCGGGGTCATGGTGGAGTGGCTTGCTACTACCCGGACAACCTTGGCACATTCGGTTACCCTCCGAAGGCAGAGCGGACACTAACCGGTGCCACGGGTTCGTGTGCATAATACCGGTGGCAACCCTCTTTTTACGGCGTTGTTATTTCCCTCGCAGACGGCACCTTCTATCGCAGCCACCCCGTGCGGATAGGATGGACGATATGTCGATCTATATGATGACATCTGGCTGACATCGGCGATTGGGTAGGGTCGTCCTTCTTGGAGATTTCAATGCGGGACGAGGAGTAGAGCAGCCCATGCGACTTGACCCCCTCGGCCGACGATGTCCTGCGGCTCGCCCGCCAGTAATGCCCGCCCCGCTGGTCGGATGGCGACAGGTCACTCGCTTTTGTGACGGTTGCTCCCCGCTATGTGGCATTTTTACTTGATAATTTGCAATGGCCTTTCCGCGGTGGCCGATTCACCGTAAGTGCACATGCGAGGCATGGGACAATCGGGGAGGGTCTAGTGTGGTGGACTATGTGCTTGTAGTTGCGCAAGATATGCATCTCATCGGTCGTTTTAGGGTGGGCTGACTGCGGTCGGGATGAGGAGGTCATTCGAGATCACCTCCCACTTTATTTGGACCTGGTTTGGCGAGCGCCAGAGACCCCCACTATACCCCCTCGCCAGAGTCCTCGGTTGAGACTTCGATTATGGCGGCCCGAGGAGGACTCTGGCCGAGATGCTCATGGGCGCCCTCCCGGTAGTGCGGAGACCTCCACACTAGGCGGTGAGGCGGACCAGTGACCCGGCTATTACGGGATGGCGGGGGGTGCTGGCGAACCCCGGCGTCGTAGCTTAGGGTCGACAACATTCCCTCGTAGCAGATGGTTTGATGCGGTTGTAAAGAGCATAGCGGCGGCTCCCGTCACATTGCGGATCGGTGCAGCTTGCGGGCCACCACCGCGATCTGGCGCCCATCGAAGGACACAAAGGCGCGGTACCTTGCCTTAACATCGAGGGGGAGATGTTAGGCTTTCTTTGGGACCTCATCCTCGAACCTTTTGGCCTTGAGTGCTTGAAGGCGGCCCGACCCTACGGGGGACATCACACGAGGCGGTGGGAGCGATACTTGCGGCGGCTCTATGACCCGCCCGGGGGCAGCGTGCATATACCCCAGGATGGCCCCCCCATTGGTTCGTGGGCGAGGATGTTGAGGAGGGCCTGCAACGGCTAGCTAATGGGAAGGCGGTGACCTCGATGGTATGCGTGCCGAGTTACTCAAGTGGGCGAGGCGGCAGCTTGCTTGTTTGGGTCCTCACTACCTTCTCAGCGAGCATTGCGGGGAGGGTTTCCCGACAATGGACCCTGCTGGGGTTGTTCCCATTCACAAGGCGACCCACCTTTGTCCAGGCCAATTCTGGGACGATCATGGTCGATTTAATTATTTGCCAAGCTCATATGGCATTCTCGAGCAGCGGTTGACCTCACGGGCGAGGCGCCGGATGTGCGAGCCCTCACACGGCGAGCTTCGACCGGGCCACTCAGCGATTGACCATATCTTTTTTGCTGGGCCTTGATTGAGGACGGCCGGAATCATCGGTATTTGGACTTGTATTCTTGCTTTGTGGACTTCGCAAAGGCTTTTTGATACGGTCCCGGAAAAGCGTAGGCTAGGCTGCGTCAAGCCCAAGGGGCTCAGCATTGTCGTCTGAGAATGCCATATCTGAGTTGTATGAGAGTTGTTTTGGCGGGATGTAGGCGGGCCAAGCATTCACCGGTAGTATCGGGTCGGCGGGTTGCCCCCCTCGCCAACACTTTTGGCCTCTACATTGATCAGTTAGAGCCCTGGCTTACTGAGCATGGGGGAATGGCATCTGACTTTTGCACCAGGTCATCCGCCAGACTCATCTATCGCGGGCGATGTTGGCTGTTGGCCCACACCCCGAAGCTATCACGGTCTCACCGGATGCCCTAGACACATTTTGTCGGGCTACAGACATGCGGCGTCAATCGGCCAAGACCGGGGTGGTTCTCATATCTCTTCACGTCACCCCATGCCTCCCGCACTCACATATCGGGGGCGACTGTGGGCGTCCGCCCACCTACAAGTACCTAGGGGTGGAGTTCCTCGCTCTGGCGGGGGCGTCTATAAAACTGGTGGTGTTAGGCCGAAAGCGCTTTATGCCATGGAACAGGTCACCCGTGCAGAGCTATATGATTGGGGCCATCGGTCACATCTGTTCGGGCAGCGGTCGAGCCCGTCATTAAATGCATCGGTCGAGGTTTGGGGCGGCCGTCTCTTTGGCGACACGGAATGACTTGGGCAAGTCGTGAAAGGCATTTTGGCACGCACTTGGGGTGAAACCTTGGTCCCCTATCGGTCTGGCTGCGGTTGGATTCTTGCCCCGGTGGGCAGCCCTTGATAGACACATCGTCTATTTTCGAGAAAGTGGTTACTATGGGTGATGCTCGGCTCCCTTTTTGGCTTACACTTGTGGCCATGAGTCCTTGGCGGCTTAGGGCACGTTGGAGGGTAAGTAAGAGAGAGATGGTTTCGCCCGGATGGAGCGATGCAAGTTAATGTATGCGCATCTGTTGGCGCTAGCCGTCGTGGCGGCCTGGCAGGAGTACCTAGATGCTTGTTTCCTTGGCAAGCTGCGGGACCCCATTGCTCTAGAGCAGGTCAAAATGGCCCATTACAAGGAGCACATTAACCCGTGTTAGCGGGGCCGGGCTCTACTCGCGTTCCCGGTACCCCTGAAAAGCGGACTCATTGCCTCCATTCGCACAGGTGCCCACCATCTTCGCATCGAGGCAGGCGGGTGGATTGGGAGCCCGCCCGGGGACGGGCTCTGTCGGTCTTTGTCAAGCGGGTGCCATTGAGGATGAGTCTCACACTTTCGAGTTGCCCGCCGTTCGGTCCGGTCCAGGGGCTAGATCGCTCCCTTGAATGCGGCGGGCGTGCCCTTGCATTTCTTGATGAACACACCGTCGATGCGTGCCACGGGGTCATACATCCGGAGGTCTTGGACTGCGCGAGGTCACCTTTGCCCCCTTTGGCTGTCCGTGACTAGGCACTACGGGGGTGGTGCATATTTGTATATATTGGGATGTTTACGCATTTTATATGATTAGCCACATTTGTCGGCCGGTGATTGCTGCCCGCGGTTTTTCCTCGAAAACCCGCCGGGCGGGGGTTTTTAATCCGGTAATCAAACTGGCTGCGTTTTTGTATTGGGTCCCATAGACCGATTGGTCTCCGTGGACGATAAAAGTACCTTCCTTCCTTCCTTCCTTCCTATAGGTATATAGATTTGCCTCCATTATGTAAGAACAATTTCTGTAGCAAGCCACTAGATTCGACATTTGGCATGCTGTCTCCAAACATTTATGACAAAGACTGCTAGCAGACCCTTTGGGTCTATGAATCAACCACCTTGCACCCTTTGAGTCTATGAATGAAATACTCTGCATATGCGTGTCTTTGCACGGGTGCCTTTTACATTTTTTTCCAGCCAATTCTTCAACCATGCAAGGAATGAACATCAACATTGACCTGCATGCAAAAGTCCGTTGCAAATGCAACAAGTCCAGCTTTGTTGCTCCAATATTTAGTTGAAACACGCTTGATATAATGGATCTCCTTTTTTGACATCCAAATATTTGGATGCCTTTTGGATAAAAGTTGCAAGGAGACTGTGCCACTCTGCAAAATTGAAAGCCGAGTAAAAGAAGGTTAGTTAGAACCAGTTTTTAATTTTGAACTTTAGAATGCATTCAAGTTGACTTTGCAATATAGTCATAATCCATCTAAATCTTGACGCAACACCTGGCTGCAACTGCGTGATTTGGCTGTCGAGTTTCTGTAGAATAATTGGCAGTATAACGAGATAGACAAAGGTAAGCCTTCTTTGTATTAGGCTAATCCAATACCCCTACACATGTGATCCACTTCCTTTCTTGCTGTTGACAGGTTTTAATGGAGCATGTATTGATTTCAGAAAGAAGTGTGGTGTCAATAATCGTTGCTGCATGCTGAAAAAAGTCACCATAATTGTGAGTGTTCATATCATTCAACACACCATCAAATGACTTGAAATAGAGAATTTGAGCCCTTGACAATTCGAGATAACAGGCTTATCACTTCACACTGTTGATTCTAGCCAATTGATAACTAATTTCAAGGGTTTGTGTTTGTTTCATGATGATGTGAATGTTTTCTGATCAACCTATAATGATATTTTCCATCTTGGAACACGCAAGGTTTTAGGGATGGTATATCCAATGACCATGTTATTTTGAGTTGGTCAAGGTTTAATTATTGATGTATAGCGATTGCACTCGACTTGACACGACCTTAGATTTAAAAGAGATGCTATGCAAGAAGTTAAGTGAAATCTCTCTTTTCTTATTGCCATAAGACAGTCGAGGAAGTCACTCCATTATGGACTAGGATTACAATACCATTTCTAACCTTTGACCCAACACCCAATTGAATTCAATTAATTATTGGAAGACTTACCTTGCCTTACAATTGTTTTTTACTTTTGCCTTTTTGACCCTAGCTTGACAAACAATTTTGGCCTTTGGCCCAAGATTGAAGATATATTGTTCTTCTCCTTGATAAAATTCATTCAAATGTCTCTAGACTACACATGTAGGGCACACACATATCTCTGCACACATAACACATTTTCACACACACTCATCATTGAAATACAAGTGTAATAGGTCATACGATGAACTTAACAAACAACATTGACTTATTGATATACATTACCACCACACTCATATCATCGATTATAATGCCGAGCAAGGGTGGATTTTCATGATTAATAGAAGTTTTTGTGTCTCATCTTGATTCTCCATCTTGATTAGGGTTTAGGATTTATTATACCACGACTCCTCGAGAGGATGAAACATGTTTCATGAACTCATAACTGACCAAGCAATGAAACATAATAACCATAGCAACACATCATCGTATGAAATTCCTTTCCACATTCCAGCATTGCCCGACGCACATAATCAATTAAATGCACGTGTTTACATATGCGAATATTCAATTTTCCAACGTAATCGAATTCGAATTTTGTACATATTACAACTTTACATACTCCATGGCATTTATGTGCTTCATTACATCTATACATTCTATTTCACCTATGCATCGGAGTCTATTCCACCCTACCTATCCCATTTCACCCTCTATATTTGATTATATCTATACATTCCATGCAGCCACAACTAATGCCCGGCATCGCCGGGCACACGTTTCTAGTCTTGGCTTATAATTAGAAGCAAATGTGCATATATAGAACTTGGGGCTCAAAATCTCTCTTTAACGTGGTAGTTCCCCAGAAAACATCACCTTAACGCATCAAATAACCATAGAATAGAATAGAATAGAATAGAATAGAATAAAATAGAGTTTTTATCGTCCACGGAGATCAATTGGCTTATGAGACCCAAACAGGAGGCGCAACAAGCGTATTACTGTCCGGGTTAAAAAAACCCCCTCCCTGCCCCGAAGGGTTGTTTGGGGGAAAAACCGTGATAGGAATAGGTTTGCTGTCAAACTGTACAAATACAAAACTTCCAATTCGTCAGTCATATAGCATTCCAAACTTAACAATATGTAAATTCATAGCATTGACTATTGCATTCGGGTTGGATTCTCAAATACCCATATGGTGCTAGCTCCGCGAGTGCAAAATTCTTGTATTATTATATGGCAATATTAGATTATTATATTACAAAATTTAATTTGATACCTTGAAACTTTACGGTTACGTAAGCAAATAACAGGCGGTACAAGAAAAAGTGTATTTCTTAAACGCGACAAACAAACACACAATAAGCCACGTCATACATCCACATCATCGATCCTAGAAAAACAGAAAGCAACCAATGAGAAGGCATAAAAGCAAGCACACGGATTGTGCTTTCTTGCAAGTGGGGGGCGAAGCAAGGCCGTCGATATAGTCGACGCAGCCATCCAGGCCGTCGAAATCTCGCACCTGCTGGAACCCGAAAAACCAGAAGCCCTTTCCAAAGCATATATAAAACCAGAGAGAGGGATTCACAGGGAAAGAAAAAATTCTGCAGATTGGGCGATTGGGCGACAGATCGAAACATCGAGATAGGCAGGTTCTTATAGATTTGCAGCATTTTGTAGATTTGATTTGAAGCTATGGCTCGTACGAAGCAGACCGCTCGTAAATCCACCGGAGGAAAGGCCCCAAGGAAGCAGCTTGCTACCAAGGCAGCCAGGAAATCTGCCCCTACCACCGGAGGAGTGAAGAAGCCCCATCGCTACCGCCCTGGAACTGTCGCTCTTCGTGAAATCCGTAAGTACCAAAAAAGCACAGAGCTTTTGATCCGCAAGTTGCCATTCCAGAGGCTTGTCCGTGAAATTGCCCAGGAATTTAAAACCGACCTTCGTTTCCAGTCTCATGCCGTTCTTGCGCTCCAGGAGGCTGCCGAAGCTTACCTTGTTGGTCTGTTTGAAGATACAAATTTGTGTGCAATTCATGCTAAACGTGTTACCATCATGCCTAAGGATATCCAGTTGGCTCGTCGTATCAGAGGTGAACGTGCTTAGGTTATGGATGATTCTGCCTTGGATTTGAAGCAGCTCTTGGAATGCCGAAATTAATCTTAACTGCTGTACAGGATCGTTCTTTTTTTTGTCCAAGACTTCTCTTGCTTTTGTTTTCTTGAATGTAATGCGGAAAGCCCCTTCCTTAATATTATCTATGTACCATGATTACTACTACATTGTTATAATCTACTTCGAATTTTCCCAAATTGTTCCCCTAAATATGCTGTATTTTCTTTTCTTTGTTCTGAGAGTAGCTCTTTTGAAGAATGCTTTTGTTCTGATTAGCTTGAGCAGAAATTGCTAAAATCAAATTGATGCTATAATGGTTTAGCTTAAGCCTATTAAGCAGGATTATTTTTGAAAAGCTTCACATTTGGTTTGGTTATGAACTATTGCTGCCTAACCGTTTTTAGATGGCAAAGAAATATTATCCTACCAAGAATTTATTAGTTTGGTAGATTGCAGGGAAATAATACCCAGGCTACAATTCATGTTTCAAGTCACTAATGCAAAAGTAAGAGTTTATGAGTATATTGATAATATCTGTGCAGTAAGAAGCATCTCACACCTTGATATGAATGGAATTCAGCGTCCTATAAATGGATTTCTAAACCTTTTGAAACGAGTCTATTATCTGTATCTTTGCAACCTAACGCATTGAAGTATGGTAGAGTTATGGTAGTGGCCAGTTGCTTTCTTGTATGAAAATTCATGTAGTTATTCTGGCAGCTGCAGTAGAAGGAAATTTAAATCAAACAAGGTACTGAGGCTGATGGACGGTTTCCCATCGCTCCAAAACCTCAAGGTTAGATTGAGATCTTTTGTATTCCTATGAACACCTCACCTGCCTGAAAACAAAGAATTGTTGTTTCATTCGTGAACTCAATTGCCGAAACTGTTGCTTTTTTACCTGGACGTTGAGTTCAGTGCAAAAATTTGCAGTCTACAAATCCGTTTTAATTTCTAGGGACTTAAAATGGCTAGGGATGGCACCTTTCAGGTCCGTCGCCAAAAGCAGTTCTAAAAATTCGGGCCGTTTTCCGCCAATGCAGTTCTAACAGTCGCCATAGCAAATTTAAACCTAGGAATGTCTGTGTTTTTTTTGACAAAAATCACGATATCCGTCGCCATAGCTGTGTTTTTACTCCAGCAGATTCTGTTTTTGCTCTATTTCAAGAACAAAGACCCAAGATTTTCGGAAGTTTTACAAGAAAGCTTTTCCGGAAGTTTTGCCACAGACATTGGGCGGGATTTTTCAGAGAAGCGCGGAAAATGAATTACAGGTCCAGCTTCTGGCTGCCGATTCTCAGGAATCCGACTCATTTATGCGAATCTGACTCCCCTGCCTGTTTAAATCTGCCTCCCCTGTGCAAATCTGACTTCCCTACTCTGTTTAAATCCGCCTCCCTACGCCTCACATGTTCAGTTTAGAAAATCTAGACTTTCATTTTTTTAGTTGGGATAGCCAAAATAATTTTGCCAATGGGATAGGCATGGCGGTAATTTTACACTTTTTGTCGGCCCAGGACGTTAAGGTAAATTAACGCTTTTCCCTCGGGTTATGGGCCAGAAAAATGGCCTCGTGGCTAAAGCAATGCGGGTCCAAAGCCGTACATGAGGGTTGCCCTTGGCTAAAGCAATGCGGGTTGCCAAAGCAATGAGGGTTGGCCCATAACTCCTCGGGAGAGGACGTTATCTACCCCAAAACCTCAAGGTTAGATTGAGATCTTTTGTATTCCTATGAACACCTCACCTGCCTGAAACTCAAGAATTGCTGTTTCATTCGTGAACTCAATTTCAGAAACTGTTGCTTTATTTATGGACGTTGAGTTCAGTGCTCGAATTTTGCAGTCTATCCTTAGTTTTTAATTTTCTAGGGACTTAATTTTAATTTTCTAGGGATGGAAAAATAATTTTACACCTTTCAGGTGACGTAAAAAAGTTAGAAATTATTCTGCGTTTTTTAAACTCAACATGCCACATGGCAAATTTCTTAGAAGGAATCAAAATGGCACCATTTTTGGAGGAGCAAGAACTTCCCCGGCCCCAAATACCAAATTTATCCACGAGGAGAATTTCAAAGCTATTGGGAAAATTTTACCCAAAGATTCAAGTTTTACCCACACATTATAGTTTTCAACAAAGCAATTTTGAAGGATACAAGTAATATTTCTCAAAGGTTTTAATGATAGCTCTTTAAATGCCATTCACGGCAATCATCAGGCTTGGCGCATGCTTCGTCGCGGTTGTTCCCCGAATGGCATTTAAATGTTGAATGGTTGAGAATAATTCTCAAATCTAGCTTTTCCTTTTTCCAATGGGATAGGCAAAATAATTTTACAATGGGATAGGCAAAATAATTTTACACTTTTTGTGTGATAGAAAGTAAGTAAATTCCAATTTTTTGTCTAACATTAAAAAAAGGATGTACTAAAGTTGTTTCTTACATGTTTCAATGCAATGAGGGTTGCCCTTGGCTAAAAGCATTTTTTTGCAAAGCAATGAAGGTTCTCTACTAACCGAAGATCCTTCTGGATGAAACACCTCATCTTTTCTCTTGTTCAAACAAAACCGCCTTACATAGATGGAGGCTTTTTCATCTTGTTTGTTATTGAGTGGTCTAATTCTCACCATGTCCTAGATGGATACCTAAAATTTCTTGATGGCTAGTAGCTTATTCTTGATGGTTTGCAATGGTTTGCAATGGCTTGTCAATGGCACGATTCCAAACTCCAGTGTGCATTTTAAACTCCGCTTTGCACTTCAGCTTCTAGAAGAAATTCAAAATGGCACCATAGTTAAGTGGAGGAGCAAGCAACCTAAATACTGCCCAAATACCAAGATGCAAGCAGAAAATCAAAGCAATGGGAAAAACTGCATGGGTGGCAAATCCACACTTATAGTTTTCAACAAAGCAAATGTGAAGGATACAAGTAAGAATCTCAAAGGTTTTAATGATAGACCAAACAACTTCATTGCTTTTGTTTTTTCCCCATAACTTTTGATCAGTTGGACCAGATAGAGTTTTATGTTGAATGGTTGAGAATAATTCTCCAGTCTATTGAGGTCACCTTGCTACATGTCTTGATAGAAATTCGCGCCTCTTTGCAGCAGTAATAAAAACATTCCAATTTTTTTGTCTAACATTATTAAAAAGGATGTACTAAGTTGTTTCTTACATGTTTCAATGCCAGAAATGGTTATGGATTTTTTTTGAGCTTGAAGTCTCTTCGCTTCTATAAACTTCTCATCTTTTCTCTTGTTCAAACAAAACCCAAAAACATTTCTTATTCTAGAAGAAACCAGATTTTCCATCGAATTATGGATTAAGATGTTCTTAATCCACTTGTCAAATGTCGAGTCCATCTAGATCTGCATTCTAATAATATCCATTGGTCTCAAAATAAGGGTTGATCATTCTTTTTCCCTTTAGAATCATGTTCTTATTGCTGGTGTTTGATCCAATGGCCTTTTCCATACGTTTTAAGACTTCTGCAGATTGAAGCGGGCAAAGATAGCGCTTCTGATTTATGGATGCAATACACGATTAAATCAGGATCATATCCAACATAAAACACCTGAATATGGAAGCAACGAACTTACCTCTCGGCTATACTATGGACCTCATGACTATAGTCTATTGCATGCTGAACACTGAGGCCAAATCCTACATCTCGGTCAATTAATCCAGCTATTCCACAACTTTTTCCAGGACAAATTGAAGCGTAAACATCAAATTATTAGATTCCGACATATCTCTGCCTTTTTTGAAAGAAAACTGTATGATTTTCCTCGACTTGATCAGGATCATATAGTACGAAACTAGCACAAGAAGCCATCATGACATATTCAACAAAATTTGGACTTATTCAGATTTAATAGATAGCACTTCAGGAACACCATTATAAGAATATATGTATTGTTTGATTCTTCTTGATTGTTTAAGTTTTAATTATATAAGTTTATCTTTCAATTAAAATTATAATGGTTATCAAAGAATAAACTTGATTTCCAAACTAATGGTCATTTAAATCTATTTAGAATTAGACATTTCAAGAATATAAAAATTTTAATTTATAGTAACAGATTCACAATTTAGCAATCATGATAATAAAATGAAATCTGATGGTTTGATAAGCGATTGACTTAAAACTATTATTAGAATTTCACAATTTGCAAACTTTTACACTGTTAAGAATACTTTAAGAAAGGTTTTAGGTTGAAATTAATTAAATGATACAAAGTTATTGGCTTAATAATAATTATTGAATAATTTATTATTGATGAAATGAAATATATTGACATTTAATTAATAATAAACTATTTATTTTTTTAATAAACATAAACGTTATCATTTAATTAATTTCAATCTAAAACTTTCTTTAAATATTTTGAAAAGAATAGCATTTTAATTATACGAGTTATCTTAGATGAAAATTTAATTCTAAATAGATGAAATCGAGAATTAGTTTAAAAAACAACTTTAAACTTTAGTAAGTATCATATTTTTGATCTAAAGATAAATAGAACAAATTATTAAAATCAATAAGAGCTAAAAATACATATAATATTATCATGGCATTCGTGAAGTACATTTATTAGATTTGAATAAGTCCAAATTTTATTAAATATGTCATCATCTCCTTATTGTCTTGACCATAGCATTGAATGCAAGCGTAAGCTGCCAGTCCGTCTAAAATTTTTTAGGTTAGAAAAACCTGCTTAATCCAGCAAGAGACATAATGCAAGCTGTTATTAAATGCTTCAATAGAGCACATGCCAGCACAAAGCTCAGAGAGAGCTGTAGTTTAGGAAGAATGGGACAAGGTGACGGAGATGGGCACTAGGGTATAAATCCGACCTCTGCCGAATTAAATCGTGAATTGGGCAGATTATAAAGTCGAAAAAGGGTTAGTGTTATGGCAGAGATGTGGCAGAGTTGAAAAAGGACTCCAAAGCATTGAGATCCCATACATCTCCAAAAAGTGTACTACAGCAGGAATAGCCAAAGCTTTATCCTCTTATTTGCATTGGACAGTCGAATCGCATTGTAACCTTGTATCACGACAACCAGTGGCAAACAAATCACCTATTAACTCACATAGCGCAGAGAAAACTTTAATCTCAGTTGTTGGATGCACAGAAATTCATAATCTCATCCGTCGAATTAGCATGTCCCAATAAGATTCAATCAATGCACCAATACCAGGGTTTGTCATTTGGGCAATTCAAAAATCTAGATGACAAAAAACCATTTTTTTTCCTCAAACTAAAATAAACAATCAAGTTCTCAAATGGATACTATGAAAAACAAAATAGTAGTTTAAAGTGTAAAATCAATCACATCAACTTCATTCCTCTTCTTTGCTACGATTTATACGAGTCCTTGTGTAACGTCCCTGGCCACTTGATGGGCCAGTATATGTACTTATGTACGTATGTAAAAATGCATAATATACATGGAGAATGGACATAAGAAAGGATTTTATCTTTACGGAAAAGAATTTTTGCACGAGCTTTTGGATAACATGAAAGGAGGAGGAGCAATTATGGGCAGTTTTGGAGCCCAAATGTTGGAGTATCATATCTTGACGACCAGAGATCCTTTTTAGTTAATTTTTCTTTTACTGAAAAGGTTTTTGAGTAAGCTTTCCGGATTGATCTGATAAATCCCAAATTCATTTCTATGCGAAAGCCATGACAGAAACAGTGATGCTGGGTCAGAATCGACTGCACTATGTATGTTCTTCTACAGTTTGATTCTTGGAGCTAGAAGCCGATCTTTGGAGGCGCAAGCAATTGCAAAAGATCTAGAGGTCCATGCATGAAGAAATTCTCAGGTGGGGTTTTTTCGTTGATTCTTTGGATTACATGGCTGTTGCTATGAGTAAATTCCTTCAGGATTACACTGTTGCTGCTATGAGTAAAATTGTTCATGCTTTGTGATAAGAGAAGTGGGCTTATTGCTGCTCTGAGCGCTACGCAAAAATGGGAAATCTAGGCCATCTGCAACATATAAGAATTTGAGGGAATCTATGTCAAAATTGATTGGAAATGGTTGGATTTGATCTAGGTAAGGCCGATTGAGATGATAAAGTATAGATCTGACTTGTTTGGTGCCTTGTTAAGTGTTCTAGATGTAATTGCTCCATCGAAAATCTGCCGAAAAATATAAAAACACAATAGATCATCTTCAGAATCAGAACTGGATTGCAAGGAAAAGGGCCAATTTGAGGGTGAATGGTGCCGATTTGCCTTGGATAGGCTTAGATTAAAAGAATCAGTGGCTTAGGAACTTCCACGACGAGCCAAGTTTGGACGTTTCTGTTATTGTTATTTACAATTGCTTTGTTGTCTTATTTGCTATCTATGTTGCTAACAATTTGTTATTTAAACCCTAAATAACTATATAAGAACTTCGAAGGGGAACACAGAGGTATAAGGTGCTGGATTTAGCACAGAAGATCTGCCGAGTATGTCTAGGTAAGCGGCAAGTGATTTGGTTAAACACAATGGATGAAAATATGTAAGAACTTCCATTGTTGTGGATGATTGAACTTCTTAACTAGGAAATAATAACATATAAACTTATTAATGCTAAGTCTAATGAGATATTACACTTTTGGCTCCTGCAGATGGGGCCTAGGTCCGAGATCATTTGATAGGTGGTATCAGTAGTTATGGTCATGAGGCCCTGTGGATTTTTAACCCTAAAGTGCAGAAGTTTTGAGTTTTCACATTAGATGCACCAATGGTATTTTGGCTATGTTCATTGCTTGCTTCTGATGCACATTGTTGTATTTCATTTGATCATGTTGTCCTTGTCTAGCACCGTGCTCATATAGGATCTGGTGTCTTTGCTTGTGTTTATATTCTTGTTACCTAAGATTTTCAAGATGTTCAATGCATGTAGTGGCAGCCAGAGATCCCCCACGAGGACTAACCCTATTGAATGCATGCACAATTAACCGGCAAGGCAGCGGTCAATTTGATGGCAGTAGTTGTTGAAATCTAGAGCTAGAAGTTCTGTTTGATTTGCTCAGTTTGATATTGTATATATTGAGAATATTGTGGATTGCATAATCCCCCTGGATTTATGTTGTTCATGATGGATAATGGATAATGGATAATGGATAATGGATAATGGATATATAAGAATGGTTCAAATGTCAAGCAAAGGAAGATCCAATTCCTTACCAATATTATGAATCTAGAATTATATGAGTTTGACAAGATCTCGAGTTGCCAAGAGAGTCTCTGCAGGCTCATCACACTTGTTTGCATGCTTGCCAGTCTATGCTCAAATGGTTCATTCCACTATGATACCATCATTGTTGCATCAAGTGTTTCTAATTTCATGCTAAATCTTATAGCATTCTTAATAGCATTTTGGTGGTGAAAACTCCGTTTTGACTGGAAGAATAATATTTTTGCAGCAGATATCTAGATACCAAGTAGAGTTCGATTGGACCTGCTTCGCCTGAAGGATCTGCAAAATGATTTTGCTCTATTCTTCATGCACTGCACAACTCTCTTAGCCCATCGGTACCAAAAATAAAAAAAATTTCAAGTTTTATTTGATAGAATAGAATAGAATATGATTTTATCGTCCACGGAGACCAACTGGCCTATGGGACCCAAGTACAAAGAGAGAGCAGCAGGCGTATTACTACCAGGATTAAAAAACCCCCGCCCCGAAGGGTTTTCGGGGGGAAAAACCTTAGTAGCAATAAGGATGCTGACATACTGCACAGTTATATACATAATCACAAGTACAGCTGAGGTTAATGTCGGACAGTGGGGCATAACCGAGTCCGGCAGATCCATTACCTCACGGAGGTAACGATCCCAACAGCCTACAGAGGCCGCGGCTTTCGAGAGCTCATGCAAGGCCCCGATGGGGCACAACTAACCGAAAGCATACCGAGCGGGATATGCTCGACACGGACAGCCCGGAGGGCGTGACTTTCATCCTCAATGGCTCGTTGACGGCTTTGATGGACTCTCGCCCTCACGCTGCCCCCGAATCCATCTCCCCGCCTCAATGCGGAGGTGGTGTGCACCTGTCTTGAATGGAAGCAATCACCGCGCTTTTCATGGGTAGATGGGTGCATGTGTAGTGGTGTGGCCCCTCGTGAGCATGGGATTAACTCGCTTGTCGATAATTTGCCACCTTGACATGTGACAGGCCTCAGATCCCAAAGCTTGGCCATGAAGCAAGCATCCAAGCAATCGCTTCAAGGCAGCCGCGTTCCTTCGGTGTATGCACCGGTCCACATCCGTGTGCGCGCACATTCCATAGCGAGAACCACGGGCTTGCTTTGTCTTTCCAAAGAAGCTTTGAGTCGCCAAGGGGCCCATCGCCTTCGCCAAAGCAAGGTTGGGCAGCCGGGCTTCATCCATAGCCACCACCTTCCGGAAGTAAATAATGTGACGTTCAAAGACGACCCTCTCAGAATGGAAGGAAGCCTCGCCTCCGGAGCAAGATCCGATATGGGACCGTGGATTTCACTCCCGTTCGCCAAGAAGGCCTTCTGCACTGCTCTAGATCGCTCCAAGTGGTGAGGGATATCACCGGCCCCCACACTTACGCCCCATAGAGGAGGACCGGTTCAACCAAGGCCCTAAACAAGTGTGCCCGGTGACCCCATGCATACCGCCTTTGTGATTGTTGTTTTGCATTGCATACGTGGCTTTCCACTGCAAGGTGACCAGAAACGATGGATGCATCCCGGTGTGTGGTAGTAGAAAACTCAATGCCCAAATACTTATAAGATCGAGCCACCTCCACTACCGCCTCGGTAAGTGAATGAGGGAAGGCGTGGGTGCTTGGGGATGATGGGGACCAGAAGCACTTTGTCTTGGCCAAGTTAACTCTCATGTCGCTGAATTGGCGAGAAAGTGTCCAAAGCATCCGGTGGCGTTGCATGTCCTCCGGGTATATGCAGCAGGTCAACATCATCGGCATATATGAGTTGCCGGATTATGTGGTGCATCAACCGGCGCCTCCCCCGTGCTTTCGCCTAGCCATTCTTCTAGCTGGTCAATGTACAAAAGAGCGCCGGGATAGAGGGCAGCCCGGCGCACCCCAATGCTACTAACAACGGGCTCCCCGACGGTGTGAGAGACGACCGGAGCAAGCCTCAGATAGTCTCAGATATAGCATTCTCGCAAGTCGACGGGGTCCCTAGTCGTCTCAATCTATCCGACAACTTATCCCGAGGTAATCGGTCAAAAGCCTTTGCGAAATCCACAAAGCAACAAGATGCATTTCAAGGCCGATTCGGCTATCCTCTATGAGTGTTCGCAGAGTGAAGATATGGTCAATAGTAGAATGCCGGGCGGAAGCCTACTGCGTGAGAGCCCGCGACTTCTCCATCCTCCGCCCAAAGTGTCAATCGCCGCCAAGAATCCGGCAAGCAACTTGGCAAAGACGTAACCCGACCATAATGGTACGATAGTTGGTATCGGGCTGGGGGTCCCCGCTTTGTATATGGGCACAACTCTATTGGTAGTCCAAAGGCGGGGAAGCCTTCTTGCAATGCCCTATTGAAGAGTGTCTTGGAGAACCGACACCATTGGGGGCCCGCCCACTTGAGAAGCTCGCCGCATACCATCCAAATCTGCCACCTTCCCGATTAGGTAGGTTGCTATGTGCCCATTATGACATCCCCTTCAAGAATGACCGATTGCTAGGCCCTGCTCATGGAGGTCTTGGTGCCCGGCTTCCCATTGGGTCATACACCGCCGCAAGTATCTCACCCATTGTTCCCGGTAATATTTCCGTGGGTCATGCGGGCTTACTCAAGACCTTTCTCCGGAAGGCCCTAGGGTGGCGGTCTAGAAGACCAAACATCCGCTTGCTGGTGCTCGCAAGATACCCGGCTTTCTTGGTCTTGAGGAAGGAGCGGTATTGACGGACGGCTGGGCTTAATGGTGGGTCCAAAGACTTGGCGGAGCCATCGTTTCAGCTCCGGGCATTCGCCATCGAACCTGATTGCGAGGGAAGGTGATTGCAGCCCCGTGGATCGCCGAGAGCGGCCTCTCCCAAAGCATCCGCCCCTACCCCTCGAAGGAGCTGGTTCACCGGGCCGTCTGTTTGTTGAAGTGTGGGGAGTTGCAAAGACTCCCGCAGCTCATGCTCAAGCATCCTCGCATAGACCGCCGATGATCATAGTCTAGACGCAACCGTGGTACACGCGGGGTGTTGGGGCAATGGGTGCTCGGTTGGCACGCCAATCTATCTGCAAGAACGGGGTTGATGGTCGGAGTCTACTTCCTCGCCCGGCCACTGTCCATTAATCGGGTTGCAGTGATCAAGTGTAGGCATTGCTCGCCCCGCTAGCACGTAATCCACCACACCGGTGCCGCCCCTGGTTCTCCACGTCTACAAGTGAAGCGGCCGGAGGGCGACCACCGTGCCCGACCCATTGCAAATGACCAGGTCAAAGATATCGCCTAAAGAACGGCAGGTGCCGGGCCATACTTGTGTCACCGGTCGTCATCGACGCCCTTGGCCAAACCATCTCTGCGGGGTCCATTTGCAACACATCCTCGCCTAGAGGTGCTAATTTTGGGATCCGCTCTGCCCCTCGTAAGGCGCGCATTGAAGTCTCCAAGCAACATGACCTTGCCCAATTGTTCAGTACTACATCGTATGTCATCATATAGATCGACATAGGGGCTCTGCTGTCCACATCCAAGTGCATGTGGTAAAAGTTGCTCTCTCAAGATGTGGGAAGTAGCAAGCCGCCACAAAGAGAGGGCTGCCATCGCCGTTTCGCACTCGCACCCACGTGTATCTGTTGTGCAGCTCGCGCCTTGCTGGGGAGGAGATTGGGCCAAGGTCAATGCGGTAGTAACACGCAATTCCTCCGGTGTCCTCGTTTCCTGCACTCATTGAAGACCGGAGTAGCCTGGTATCCCCGCAAATCGGGTAGCCCGCGTGACAAAGATGTTCCCATGTTTCCATGAGGAAGATAAGGTCCATGTCCATGGCGACGGAATTGAGACTGCCCCTCTCGTCATGGAAAGCCACGGCAATTCCGGGATACCACGCCGAGGCACGATCCCTATTTAGTGGCATGCATCGCCACTTCAGTCCGGTGGTAGTGGTGGTCCTGGGGAGAGCGGAAGATGTGGATGCTCAGGTGAGGCTGGAGCCCCCTCGAGAGGGGACTCGAGGGGCCGGAGTGCCGCGATCCCGTTTGGTTGCCCGAATTCCGATCCTTCCCCGGACCAGCCCCGCTGCCCCTCCATGTCTCAAGGGCAGCCCTCGACTTTGGCCAGCTCACATTTTTCCGGGTCTCTTTGTCGTGGCTTTGGGGTCAAGTCCCGGCCAACGTCTGAGCCGTCCCCTTCAACTTCCGCCCCCGACGCAGATGGCCACCCGCCTGCACGCCTCAATCGGTGAAGATGACCACCCGGGCGTCCGCGGGGCCAATTCCATGACGACTTCCGCCTTTCCAATGGTCACAGTGCCGGGAACATCATCCGTCCAAGATCCGTATGCCGAGTCGGGAAGTGAGATGTTCTCCGACTCCTCTGCCGCCTCGCGACTACCACATTGCGGCTCCTGCGTCTCTGTTCTCGAGTTCGCGGGGACCGCACTGTGTGTTGGTTGAGGTGGGTGAGGCATAGCCGGGCCGGGCGCCGGGTGGTGGCGGCCCGACGTGATCCGGGATGTGTCCGCAAAGATGTGTTCCGTGTTGACGCCCGTAGGTTGGTGGGTTCGCGGGGTTGGTATGTTCTTTGTTGTGGTTTCTGTTCTCCGGAGTCTGGAGCTCAGCTCTTGCAGGACGTTGTCATGTCTTGCCATCTCCCGCGTGCAATGGCGGAGTTGCTCATGTGCCTCGGCATGGAGGCCCTTGCCTTGCTGGGCAACGGCCGCCCGAAGCTCCTGTAGCTCCCGATCTCGGGCTAAATCCTTACTCCGAAGTAGAATGTGATTCAATGGTCGATACCGTATAGTGGTTGTTTTAAAATGCTCTTTCTATGGTCCAAACAACTATTATATTATTCTACTAACAAAAAATATGAAATATTACATTGTACGCGATTAGAAAATATAAAATATATATCGAATAGGTGCTGCCCTTCATTGACATGAAAAAATGCAGAAAACAGGTGCGAAAGCCGTCAATTGAAGGCTTGGTTGAGGTAAAGACACATTTTGTTCTCTTGTAGACTGCTATTCAGAACTCCTTTGGTCCATGTGAACGAGAGTATAGGTCAACCTTCATGTGGCTAGATAATTTGAGGTCATGAAGCTCATGGGAAGCAGTCTTGGGTAAAATGTGTAGAGAAGTTGATTCCATTGTCTTTGTAGAGCAGCCATAAAATTGAAGCAAATTGGGAGGAAGATGTCGATGGTATTGTCAAAGAGTGATTACACTTTAGCTTTTGGACAAGTTATTCTTAGTAATCTAGTCCTCAAGGATGAGGCACCCGGTTGCCAATGCTTGGCGACCATATATTTTTTTAAAATGGTAATTTTGGGTTTTTGTGGATGGGGAGCCTATGTGTATCAAATGCGTAGGATTAGGGCTTTTTGCATAATATTGGTATTCCGACTAGATAGGCAACAAGATTCTTGGTATTTTTTCTAGTAAGGTAGCCACTGATTTGGCCGGATTGTGGCATGCAGGCCTGGCTCTATGGAAGTTCTATGTCAGTATGTTCTTATCTTGAATCTATAGTGTCATCTAGTTTTTATTTTGTTCTTTTGGTGGAAGTTTGTTGCTCTGGCCAAACCTGTGCTATTGTTCCTTGTCTTTTTTTATTGTGTAGCTTGCTGTTGCCTTGCTCAGGATGCTAGTTGCCCATCTCAGTAAGAAGCCATGCATCGAATTTAGCTTGGAGATATGGAAGCCTTCTGCTTGTTTTTGCATATTTGTTAGTTTTTTGCTTGTAGTGTTTGTTTTCATGGCTCTTGCTTGCAGATAGGTTCTTTGAGAAACAAGGTTCAGTGGTTCCTGATGTGATTGAAATTGCCAGGCCTAAAAATCCAATTGGTGCAAGAATAATCTTTGGTTTCTCTGTGCCTTCTTCTGACTGCCATGATCCTTCTAGTCCTCTTAATCAGCTCCCCTATTCACGTTACCCCAGAGCTAAATGTTCATATTCTAGAAATTAAGGAGCTCTTGACTGTAAACAATGTGGCAGATTGTCTGCCTTTGTAAGGCAATTAATTGATACTATGAGCAACATAAACTGCTGCATAGACCCTTTGGTTCACTTACATGGATGTTGGCGGGTTGGTGGAAGGAGATCGTCTGCGAGCCAAACAATCATTACCAGGGCCGCTCTTAGCTGGTTGGAGTGTCAAGCATGTCATTTGGGTAAGCAAACTCAACACCCTTTTCCGCAACATGCTGAATTCAGAGCCACTAGTATTTTTGAGTTAATCTTCTTTTTTATTTTGGTAAGGTGTTGGGAAATGTGCCTGTGCAGCCGCATGGAACGCCGCATAGAACGCCGCATGCGGCGTTCCCCTCGCCCCTGCGGGATTATTTTGGTCGCATGGGTTCTTCTCATTTCGAATTTTCTCCCTCCCTTCTGTACTTTCCTTTCCCCTGGTGCGGACGGCGGCGGCCTGGGGTTGCTAGATGCTGCTCAATCCGGCCCAGCAGAGGCCTGCTAACCATGGTCTACTTGGAGCTGTGGACCATTCGTTCTCCTGAACTACGTGCATGGCGTAGCAGAGCTTGTGCTCATAACACTTCTCCAGCCAGACCCTTAATCGGAAAGCTCAAGAAGTCTTACTTTTCTGCTCGGGCTTAGCTCATTTAGTGCCCGAATTTAACTGTGGAGTTATCATGGAGACCGCATTGTTATGTAGGACGCCATCTTCAGCAGTGGTACGTTTTTCTGCCAATTTAATCTGAGGATCTTGCTTCTGTTGTTTCTAGAAAAGCGTTTTAAGCCTGAGGAAATGGTTCTGTCTTCAACCTAACCCTGAGTACGATTGGGTACAGCAGAGCAGTTTTTTTGCACTAACAGAGCTCCAGCAGCCAACGCAGGTCTAACTTGGAATTTGCAGAAATGACTCATGGTTTTTGAATATTGACGACTGTAAAAGGCACTGGATTTTTAGTATCTGCGTGGAGGCAACTCTCGCCCTCTCAAACCGACTCCATTTTTTGCGTGATGGAGGAAATGCATTTAACGTTGAAGCCTTATGCAAAGTCAAGTCGTGGTTCTCAGACGCTTTCAAACACATGGATCAAGCACATTCTTTTTTCGGTCCCCTGCTACCTATTTATGAATCGCAAGGCAAATTTACGTCGTGCTATGGCATTCACTTTAAGAAACCGAAATGTACCAACTTTGATCGTAGATTATCAGTGACATCACCAGATTCTAACTTTATACTGCCTCAAATCAGCTACAAGGTAGATTCAATATTTCTGGGTCATTTAAAGGCAATGGTTATTGCTTCAATCTCTGCAAGTCAGGTTAGTGCTTGATTATTGTCAGGTTAGTGCTTGATTATTGCCATTGTTGCGATCATTGTTTTATCTATGCCTTACCATTTTTTGGCTTTTTTAGGTGAAGCGCAGATTACTATGCATGGATCAGATATCTGGCGGCCGATTATAAGTAGCTGTTTATGAAGGGGTATTTTGTTAACATTTAGAGACCACATGAGGCCCAATAACGCCAAGCAGATCCAGATCTATTTTATCGTTAGACTTGGAAATCGTGGTCTTCTTGCTCAAGACATTTTTCATGGCTTGGCACCAAAGAAAGGTATTAGTGCATCAAATTATAATTATATACAACGAATTTAATCTTTAGATCAAATTGTCCAAGACTGCTGTCTGTGCAATCTTTATATTATTTCATGCAAATACTTTAGAATCTATTTTCATGACGTATCATTACTTTGCAACTACTTTTTGCAGGTGTACATTTAGAGCCTTATGCACTCCCATGAGGCTGGCCATGCCATATGTACGTAAGTAAACATTTCTCATCCTTACACACTTCTGCCCGAAGGTTTATTTCTTGAAATCGCTAAAATGTCATTATGATGATAGCTTGGTAAGATTAGAGAGTCGCAAGTAGACATGAAGTTAGTGGAAGTGTTTAATGAAGTGGACCTTTGTTTACTGTTTTAGGACTTTATCACCAGGACATGATAAAGTACAGAAGATTCCTTCAATTCCCAAGGGACAGGCAAGAAGATTTGACTTTTCATACCTATCTATTGATTTAGGGGTTGATCTAAGATGTACAGCTGAAGCTCCAGCAAACTAAGGCACCTGCATGGGAGCATGAGGTCACAATGCAAGCTGATAGGGCAGATGGGTGTGAGGTGAGTTGTGTGGCCGGAATGGAATGGAATAGAATTTAGTGGTGAGTTGTGTGGGATTCAATGCAAAGTTTTTCCTCCTGATGATGGCGCCAGGGAATTCACAATCTGGCTTGCCACAATTTTCCTTCGTGATGATGATTACTCCTGATATTGTAGAGTCTATGCCAAATTGTGCTCATTTGCTATTTTATCCTTTTCTTTGCAGACAATGGCACGCGAAGAAGGTTGATATTCATCTACACACATGGCAGATGAAGATGCAAATATAGTAGATGCTCGGTAAGATGCCAAACCCAGCAAGATTAAAGATGTACTTTCATTGTTTGCACTGCTTAGATCCTTTGCATTATTATCTATGATTGTACCATTTTTAGAATTCATGTGATTGGCTGCCCTTTGTCCTTACACCGGTTTTAGGTAGTTCATGTCAGCTAAGGAAAGCTTTATTCAGTTTAAGCTGTTAAATTAAGAGCCTCTTATTTGTTGTGAAATCATTGAATTAGGTTTGGTTGCATAATGGACAAGCCTATGTATCATAGACGCATATCTGTCTATTTGCGAGACATCCCACCTAGCAAGGCAGCAAATCAACAGATCTTCTGTAACATGGTAAGGACGCAATCAGTACCATCTCTGCATTTTCAAGAATTTGTCTCCATCTTTGTTATTTAGAACAAAAGTTTGTCTTTTCCATGAATTATTGTTCTTCTACAGATGGTGGTCTGAAGTGAGATACAACAAGACATATTAACATCTGAAACTTTTAAAGCTATTGCTTGAGGTACTCCAAATCTTATGGATGTGTTAATTTATAAGCAGCAGCGTCATTGAGTATTCATGCAGTTCATTTGAAGATGGCTTTACCAAGCTCATGCATAACAATATACAAATAACTTTGCAACAATTGTTTTCTTGGCAGCTTAATGCTACTGTGCTTTGAATCATTGAATAGTCCAGGGATGGAGTAGATACAGATGTTGATGTTGCAAATTCGTAGTCATGTTGCTTAGTTATAGAAATAAGTTGTAGATGTTTTATAAGTTTGATTTTAAACTTGAATAGGCTGCTGCATACAGAAATAGGTAGGTATTGTTGTAATGTCTTAAGTCAGCAATTTAGCTATAGGCCTATTTTTAGATGTATTGTACACAATTTGGTGGTTAGGAAAAGAGAAAATCATTTGATTGCATTCTTCTTTGACAAATACGATGTCAAATGTATTATATTTTGAATGGATTCCAACCTGTATCTTCTTGCATGTGCAATACTATTTCTACAAACATGGGGCATATTTATCTGTATAGTTATTTGTTGAGGGATACGTTAAATATGATGTATATACTAACTTATGTTATGTATGAAGGTGCAAACTAGAAGGAATTAGGAACACAAGTATATGTGGAAAGCTCAAAAAGGTATATGTTGGGGTTCCATTGCAACGGCTTTTGTTTGATTCTTATGATACTAGGGTACATAACTAGCTCAAATGACATTTGTTGAGTTATTTGCACTTATCTGCCTTTTATCTTTCTTCTGATAGTCGCTTTTTTGCATGCATGCTTGGGCTTGATAAAATTATGTAGAAGAAAGTCTTTAAGTATTCTTTTTGCTGTATGGTAGTTTTCTCACTTAAATGGCAAGACTTGCAAAACGGAGCAAGATGTTTTCTTCTGCCTCAAATTTCAAAATATATCTATCCGCTCTGAGACCAAGGAGATGCTTTAGGTGTTGGAGCATGACAAAATTATTGTGTTGTAATATTTTCCATTTTCAACATCTGTTCCATATTTAGTTTAGGTTGAAATTTACTCATTGCTAAGCAATTATCTCCTGTGCAAACAATACCTCTCTTTATTAGGTTGAAGCATCCAAAACTTTACATGCAGACATTGTTGAAAAAATTGTACAGTCTATTTACATGCTATTTTCCTTCTGTTAACTTTTGATTAGGATTCTCTTGCAACAATTTAAGTGGTGCTCTTTGGTTACAAGATAGAGCATGCTCTCTTTTATTCGATGTAGCATAACGTAATAATTTATTAACGTCCATAGAGGCCTGGTGGACATAGTTCTAGGAGCACAATAGATATATAGTAATGATAATTTCATCATTTTTATAGATAATGGCCTTTCAAAGTTATTATCTCCTCTTTTAAAGCTATCTATTCTCGGCTTAATATATTTGACGTGTGCAATTGAAAAGCACTTTACATTGTTTAGGATCTGTTGATTGAATACAAAATTCATGCACCAATTATTTTAAACAAGACTTGCAAACATCGATCTCCTTAAGCCCTATCATCCAATAATGATGATACATCTTTTTCTCATTCATGAGGCGCATGAGAATCCATTGTCCACCTTCACAACTTTGGAAAGTGGCATTTGAAACTAATATTTTGTGCATTTGATTAACTCTTCTAAAATTGGCATTTTGACAACAAAATTTGAATATGTGACATCTTTTGGGCATTTTAAAAACTGAAATTTAATAGGTTTCATAATTTAATACTTTGTTCCTATGTAAATGCAAGGTTTATTTTTTTCATTCATACAAGTATCTATTCTTCGTCCACTACAACATGCAAGATACTTATAACACCTTGATGCTACAGGACATGACAAACCTACAAGATTCTATTTCACCTACAAACTCCACTGCACCTACCCATCCCACACATTCAAGACTAATGCCCGGCATCGCCGGGCACACGTTTCTAGTTCATATGGATTTATATTACATGAGACAGGCTTCCCTACTGGGGGAGCTCATTAGTTCCTAACCATTGTCGATGATTACAACAGATTTACGTGGGCATTTTGTGTAGCCTTCATTCATATGTGGAAGCTAAATTTGGTACATCACTGAAAGCCGTACGGACCTGATAATGGAACAGAATTCAAGAATGCCAAGTTTGATGCATGCTTACTTACTCATAAAATCAGAAGAGGACTCACATTACATATGCCGGTGCTCAAAATGGCATTGCAGAAAGAAAGAATCGAGCATTATAGAATTTTGTAAGGATAATGCTCATTCACAAGAACCTTTGATCGCATTTTTGAGGGAAAGCAATCATTAGAACAGCCTATTTGGCTAACAGAGCTCCAACTCTAGCAGATCCAACTAGCACTCCATATGAGTTAGCCTATGGACGCAAACCAAATGTGGATAATCTAAGAATTTTTTGTTGTTTGGCATATTCAGCATACCTCAAGAGAAGCTCAAGAAGTATGGAAAATTACATCCTAGAGCAATCAAGTGCATCTTTATAGGGTATCTTATCAGCAAAGAGTGATGGAAACTATATGATTTTGATTGTTTTGAATACATGGAGTCTAACTCCAATGTGGGATCAATCGACACTGTCCAAGTTCTTTGACACCGCCATCAAGAACATGACTGTTGAATCTTTTTGGATAGTTTGCTTCCCACGCCCAGAACACAATTTTGTTGTCTCCTCAGTGTTGGATAACCTAGACTCTAGATCTAAAGTTTATATTGGCATGTACGAGAATGAGTACAAGAATCCAGCACCAACAAGAGTGCTGGAACCACATCCTCTCATCTATGCCACCAAGATCCAGTCCTCTGCCCTGACTGTTGTCGAAGAGATTGACCTCAGGTTTTCCTATGCCGATCACCCCCAGCATCTTCCACTCTCAAACTGAAGAAGAGACAGGAGGGGAGAGTGAGGCCATGACTGAGAAATTCTTTCACAGCAGATTCATGTACAGTTGGCAAGGCTTGCCCGGAGAAATCATAATGAGAAGTCAGCTAGGTCCTGCAACCTGTTTCTACCTCGTGCAGGAGCTGGTATAGCCAGGTATATGAGTGTTTGATTACTTCTCTTGTGGTGCTTTTGGCAGAGCTGGTTGATTCACAAAAGGTTCTGCATCGTGTTCGAACATGATTCGGTCAAACAGCAGTGTCTGAAGGGGATTCTTGGTAGGCTAGACCGCGTGCTCAATCCTATCCTAGCTGCAGTCCCTATATCCCAGCATAAGGTGCTGTTGAACGTGATGCTGAGGAACATACAGAGATACCTGAGATTGCTGATGTTGACTACGAGGCTATTAAAGATGCTAAGTTCGACCTTGACAATCTCGATGAAGCTGACCTCACTACCCATGCTTTTGATTTTGATCCTATCAACGGTGCCGGGCCATTTAATCCTATTGCTAGCACTGAGGAGCCTGATACAGCGGAGAAAGTCTTGTAAATTATGTGCGCCTCAAATGTAAAACTAATATCTTTTGTATATAAATTTATCGAGCTCATACATTGCTCGTGTCTCCAAGTATCGATGGATATGCAAATCTTCCTTGTTATAAAATTAATCTTGTTCTTAGCTGTAATTTTTGCACTATCTTGTTTGTAATGGCATTTCACATGCATGAATACACATAATGGCACCATAATAGCTCAAAAATTGGTCATAAAACAGACTAAAAAATAATTTTGTCTCTGATTAGAATCATAAAATTTCTTATTTTAATGAAATTGTGCTTTAGAGAGACAATGCAGGCACAAAAAATACAAAGAACAACTGATGTCCTCCACGCAAGAAAGAGCACCCTTCAAATGGCAGCATCTTCGACAGGAGGGATCACTCAATCTGCAATTTCAAGGGTTCTATCTGTTCCAAGAAAAACTATTGCCATGCACAATTTAAAAGGCGTATATTTGGAGAGTGTGAAGCTGGCCCTTGGTCAATGTTTGGAAGGAAGAGAAGAAGTGATGCATTCTCAGCTGAAGAAATAGTTACAGTGAGGAAGTTTTGGGACGAAAATACTAGAGAACCTTGCTTTCAAGAAGGAACATCCTAATATAAAGATGTCCCAGCAGGCTTTTGAGAAAATGAAGCCAAGCTATGTAAGAAAACTAAAAGAAAGAGAGACTTGTTGTTGCCAATATCATTTGCACCTAGAATTTGCAAGGCAGGCCATCAACAATATGAGGACATATCCTTATGGTGTTCATAAGGATTGTAATTGTAAGGCGGACGGGGAGAGTGAGGCCATGACTGAAAAACTCTTTCGCAGCAGATTCAGGTACAGTTGGCAAGGCTTGCCCGGAGAAATCATAATGCAAAGTCAGCTGGGTCCTGCAACCTGTTCCTACCTCGTGCAGGAGTTGGTACAGCCAGGTACAGGAGTGTTCAGGTTCTAGAAGGGTTTTTTTTTTGGGGGCCGAGTTTTGGTCTTCTGGCCACAGAACTTGGTCCCTAGGGCAATGTCGACGTTCTGAGTCCATTGGCAGAGCCAAATCGCGGTTCCGGAGAGGGGAGGTCGCCCGTCCGTCCCCAGGGCCTTAGGGAGAGGAAATTCGGGGCAAGCAGCTTCCGGGGGGATTTTAGGGTCCGTGCTCTGGCGTCAACACCTCCACTCCACGTCAAGTCACGGCGCAAGCTCCTGGCCGAATCTGACAAGGAGAGGGCCTCCAAAATGTAAACCCTGTGGGTTGCCAGGTTCTAGAAGGGTTTGCGTTTTGGGGGCCGAGACTTGGTCTGTTGCACTTGGGACCTGGCCTCCCCTCCCGAGCATGACGGATTTCTGGGTGTGCTAGAGAACACGTGCCACCAACTCGGTGACCCCCGCGTTCGTACCCGACTTTAACCCCCCAAAATCCATGGGCCACTCGGCGCACCCATCGAGTCTAGGACGTCCCTATAGGCACGTGTCCCGCGACCCAGGAGGTGTCAGTCCCATACCCGGCTGCAACGCGAGGACCAACTATAAGCCTAGCACACTGTAGGAGCCCCAGTAGCTGCGTCAGCAAGGCTCCACCCCCGCTTCTCCATCCCACTCGTTATCTGGTGCTGAATCACAGTATAGCATCCACAACCAGGTGGGCTCTTGTGCATAGGCTGCAGTTACTGGTTTCTAAGGGTTCTATCTAGGAACATCTCTACTTCTAGTTGGTCTTTAGGTCTCTAACCCTTCCCCCTCCTTTTTTTACGCATACAACACAGGAGGAACAGAAAGAGAGAACACAATCACAGTCAAAGTATCCATCATCATCATAGTAACACATAAAAGAGAAATTAACCATCCCCTCTAATCAAGAAGTGTTAGTTGAAGCACAAGCTATCTAGGGACTAACCGGTCTCTTGGCTGGAGCCATTGTCAGAAAGGCTTCCATTATTCAAGTCTGGTCACTATAGTTGTTGGCTCCTCCTTCCTCTTCTCTCCCCAAATTGATTTGGGGCAGAATTTGAGGTGGGACCCCAATTTGCCCTCTAAACTTGGCAAGTCCCCCTTGGCCAATCGATTTGGGCCAGGTGGCACTGCCCTATTGGTTAACTTCAACTAATTAATAATCTAATTACCCTAATTAGGTTAATTATCCCCTGATATTTTAGCATAGCTAAAGAAAACTCTTTTAGGTTAGCCCAAGTTATCCTTTATTCACGATAAAGGTCTAACTATATCCTGGTGATGTGCCATAGTATGTATACATATACTGTATAAATACCTGGAACGTCACACAAACGAGCTTATGATACTATTGATTAGAATTTCCTAAATATTGAGCTATGAAACATCTTGGTTTCTCCCAAGCTATGGTTGATAAAATTCATGATCTAAATGAAGCTGGTTATTCAACAGTTTTAGTCAATGGAGCCCCTTCAAATTTCTTCAAATGCAAAAGGGAAGTTTGATAGGGATGTCCTTTGGCTCCCTATCTATTTCTCATAGTGGCCGAAATGTTAACCAGGGCTACCTTAATCCTGCTTGAAAAAACATTAGACCCAATGCTTGCAGCTACCTAGAAATCTTAAAACATTCTCCAAAATGCAGTATGCAGATAATACTTTTGCATTCCTCTAAATTTATCTTTATCTTTATCTAAAATATTGACCACAACTTACAAAATTTCTTTCTTGATCTTTTTGGCAAGGCTTCTAGAGTTTTTCTCAATAAGGACAAGAGTACAATTATCTTGCACCTTACCAAATTGAATGGCATCAAGGTCATTGGAAACAAGACTGCAACCAAATTGTTTGGACTCCCTTTGGTAATCAACATGAGTTTGTCAGGTCTTTGGCAACCTATTGCTAACAAAATAAAGAAGAAAATTCAAATGCGTCTAAGGACACTTTCTCTATCTATCTATCTTGTAGATCGGATTGAGATAGTTGACAGTGTAATTGCTAACACAGACATGTTCTTCTTATCGACCATCATCCATCATTGCAGACAAACGGTCTTATAGAAAATTGGAAACTGCCATAAGGGACTTTATTGGCAAGGAGCTTGAATGGTTTCTTGGGAAAACCTGATCCTTCCCGAGAAGGATGGGTGGTTAGGCTGTAAAGATTTTTTGCTGACGCTGAAATCTCGACAGCTAAAATTGTTTGGGGGGCTCTTCTCCTTGATGCAAATTCTTTTGCTCTCGAACTCACTCATAATGAAACAATATAGTGGGGGCACCTTCATTCTACCATCAATTGCCTGGTACTGCCTTTTATCAATTGAAGCCTGCATTTAGAACCTCAAAAATCTTTAGGAAGATCATATATGCTAAGAACAAGATATCCAGATGCTTTAAGGCTATTTCTTTGAATAAAACTTCTGATGACTTTGGGTTCTTTTGGCACCATAGTCTTACTGAGGAGGATGAAGGATGTTTGGCCCTTAGCATCATCTTAAGTATAAGGCTTCAGAGGATCCAAGTACATGTTAAAATGCCAAGTCAACAAGACATTGTGATGCAAATAACCATGACATGTAAATAACCATGTACTTTTTATCTGATTAATAAACTTTTTGGTTTTTGTCTGTCAAAACAAAAAAAATAACCATGACATGTGATGTTACGACATTTACTACATGTGCCTATAAGATCGTTCTCTTGCCGAGGGTGTCCATGGTCATAGTCTATCCCAGTCGAAGTAGCTAACTCCATAATTATGTCACATTGATAGTGCGCCATTGCCTCACGCCCGAGGTGGCAAATATCCCAACATTATTTAATTAAGGCACCCTTAGCTATGGATTTTAGATATCTATCTATCTATCTATCTATCTATTGTTTAAATTTGGTTTTCCCGGCAAGTGGGAAATTTTTTGGATTTTTTTTTCAGGCCAGTTGCCTAAGGTTATAGAGAGTTTGGCAGTCGGAAAAATATTCTGATAACCCAAAAATAAAAAATTTCCCTTTGTATGATTCGGGGACCAATTTTGATGAGCTTTCCTCTTTCGGCTCTTCTTATCCGCTAGCAGCTGTCAAGAAGAAGATGCATGCCACGATTTAGTTTTGCTTCGTTTTGCATGCTAAAACCTGTCGGTTATTAGGTTAGCATAGGAGCCCAGATTTTCTGTGACATTTTCTGGAGTTTTGAGCAGAGTAGATACAAAATCATCCGCTGTTACAGACTTCTTCGATCTGCAAGGGTAGCCGTTTACCTGCACCGCAGCATCCAGATCCCCCACGCAGAAATCTTGCAGCGCCACGGATTCGGCTTCTGTTACAGAAACCTTTGCAGCGCTGTATATGGCGAGGATTATCATCAACGCCCGCATTTTTTCCATGTATGTATCTTGCTTTTTGCTCCGTCTGTTGCCTCCTTATATACAGAAATATTTCCACTTGATTTTGTTTCACCTCGGTGTTGAGGTGTCCATGAGAATTGACCTCCTGGCCTTGAGGTGTCCATGAGAATTGACCTCCTGGCCTTGAGCATGGCTTTTCAACGGATGCTCCTTTTTGGCAAAACACAGATTGCACTTGCAAGGTACGTCAAACTTCTACGTTGAAAATACTGAAGATTTGTGAGGTACACAGAGTGTTCCAGGCCAAATAAACATTTGTCAATTTATAATTACTTGATGGATCTCTTTAGCTACATGAAAGGGGGCTGACTTGCTGGTTTTTTTTACAGAAATATATAGCATGCCTGCACTCAAGAGTCTGAATCTCACCTCTTCAACACTTAAATTATGACATTGCAGTATCTCATGGCCATCACAAGCCATTGGTAAGCTTTCATCTTTTTATTGAGTTGTTTGCTACTCAAGTTTTATTTTCCATTTGTTCGTAAAAATGACAAAGTTATGCTGCAAATTATTATTCTCAAGCATGTGATGTCTCTTTGCACAATATGTGTTGGCCAGAATATTAGCAGACAAAAAGATGCAAGGCAAGATCTTCTTATAGATCTCATAGATTCTAACCCATCCCCACCAGTGGGGCTACATGTACATCTCTGGAGCAAGGACCATACCAGGGTTTTGTTTATTTGGTGATATTGTTTCTCTAGAAGAATAAGATGGACATGTGCACTGAAATGCTAGGGATAAAAAAAATGCATAGAACAAATTTGTATAGGCTGCTTAGGTTTGCTACATGGAATAAAATTTCATTTTTCTTGATGGAGAATCATATTCATGTAGTTAAGCAGGGTATATTGGATAAGGCAGATCTGATACATCTGATGCTAATTTAGGTTGCTCATATGAATTGGGCTAGCAGACAAGTCTTTAAAGGATAGTGCCTGTTAGCATGCTGACGTAGTAACTGATTTTCTGGTATGCATGTAACATTGTGCTTAAGGATCAAATAAAATACCGAAAGATAAACGTGACATCTATCCAAAATGGAGAGCTTCATGAAACAAGCAGCAAAATCTAGGCTTATTGCGATGAGGTATGAGATATGAATTTATTTGCCAATAAAAATTGTAAGAATATGTGACCTTAAATCTGAATCATGCTAACAACTCTTTAAATTCTTATTGCATGCTTCCTCTTCTTCAAAATCCTATTCATGCTTGGCTTCATTGTCCACGGAGTCATTTCGAGACTATTTTGCTGTTTTTAAATTTCTGAAGTATATTTTGGAGCAAATTTGGATCTAATACATGTAATTCCAGTCAAACATTTGTACCATGATGTCTAATATATAGTATAGATATGGACAGGCATGACGACAGGTACGTAATGCTTGATGGTTCCATTTGTGCCACATGCAGGGAAATAGCAGGGACGTTATCTGTGGCATGGATCCGTAATGCTTCTACCCTGGCATAGGCAACGAATGATATTACAATATAGAGCTTTGGATTTTATTTGCATAGTGTTTAGTGGGTTCAGATGATTAAGTGTGACACCTTTTGTTGCATTAACAACCACACGAAGCTTGATAGATTGCTCCAAAAATTTGCATTATTTGGCATTTATAATCTTTAGTTGGAAATCAAGGGGCACAGGTTGTTTATAAAGCCAAAACAATTGTTATTGCTAATTTGTTTGAGAAACCTATGTCATTCTGTTGTGATTTGCAGCAAAGGTATTGTGTGATCCCTTGAAGGGCCTCTTGCAGGAAATATGGCCAGCTCTATTGTGTTGCAAGTTCTGTTGTGTTGCAAGTAGTGCAAACTCTTATTACCTGCATGTTTCCATAAAGGTAGCTAGAGCACCTAGAAATAGATGTAACTGTAAATGTCTCCATAAGCCAATAGATGAGAAACATGATTTGTATCTGTATTTGGCATACATGGCAAATAATTCAAAGCAAGTAGAACCTACAAGTTGGGACTACAGCAAAGCACAGGAAACAAATTCTAAGCATTACAAATGAGTGTTAAAGGAAAAGTAGAAAAACTCAAGGTGAAGGAGAAATAAGGATGTCTATGGTAAAGCACAAGAAAACTAATCTATGGTAAAGCACAAGAAAACTAACCTGAAAGAGTACATCATCTTATGGCATAAACAACACATTGCAACGCAAACAATTCTCCCTTTTACATCTAGGCAACATCAAAGCTCCTGTGAGGAACCGGGGAATCAAATTAACATTAACATTAACAGTCTAGATTCAATTAATCATATATTGCAAGTTATCTTGGGGGTTACATTCCAGTGCTTGAATTGGAGCACTCCAGTGGAGCACTCCAGTTTATACGCATACATTTTGTAAGTATACACTTGGGGGCATTAGGAAAATTCATAGAATAGCAAGGTAGATGCCACATCACTCCATTTTCCATGATATACATGGAAAACATCTTATGCTCTCTCATAAACAATAGAACTCCCTAACAAATAACTCCAAACAACTCCACTTCATAATGGTTAGAAGCAGAAAATGTAAACTTCTCCTAACTCGCCTCCTATCAACAAAAACACCGACTAAACTCCATCTTCTACTCACAATTTATGCCCCTCATAATGGTTAAAAGCACAAAATGTAAACTTCTCTTGACTCACCTCTTATCTAAATGCCCATCTATATCTGCATGACGTACAACATTAGACAACAATATCTTTAAAGCCCATCAAGCCAACACATGTATGTGTTGATTATTAACAACAAAAAGAATTATGTGCAAGCGTTGAAATCAGCTAGCCTAATATTGAGCATATTTGCGCATTGCTCCTTCCATTCCTCTCTTGGTTCGCCTTCAAATATAGTTAGCCATTCCACATATGTCTACATAAAATTGTATTTATGCCCGGCAACGCCGGGCACCCGTTACTAGTTAATATAAAAACACCACTTTCTTAGCTAAATAAATTATTGGCGCATCTAAAGTGGAGTCTCAAATTACGCCTTTCCAGCTTAAAAATTCATAGGGTCTCCTGAGCATCCCATCTCCCAAGAGCAAGCCCATATAATTATTCTACATATCTTTGATTTATTAAGTTTAAATTACATAATATCTTAGTTAAATGCAACCATCAATCTTGTTAATTTGGAATTTTCAGGTTTGGCTAGAAATATTTTTGGAATTTTTTTAAGTCAATTTCCTAAGATTTTAGGAGTTCTACCTGCCAGAAAAAAAAATTCAAATTGTCCAATAATCGTAGAATTATTTGCACATATGATTTGATTTTGTGTCAATTGATTTCCTACTAGGTGATGCCACACAAAACCAGCAGCAGCTCGGTGGGCCATAGAAGAATCTATTTGAAGAGGTTTTCCTTACATCGACAAGGAGAGCACATAGCCTTGCTACGATTTTGCCCCAGGTATGATGGAATCCTGATAGGAACTGCAGCTGGGTTTACTTGAGAATCGCCAAAGGGGTGATATTGTCGCTTGCTGCTCCTTGCCTTTGCAACTGAATGCCTAAGTGGGCTAGACTGCAACTATTCTGGCAAGAATTTGGAGGATACCGATTCCCTTTATTTGATGTTGAGCTTGGCTATTGTCTAACTTTTTGTTGCAAATTGGGGCCTCTGCAATTATGATTTCTACCTAGGGGCTTCAGAATTTTTGAATCCCTTTATATGTAAGCACATTCTTCCCAAACCCTTACAAATTTATTTGACAGCTTAGTTTGTGTTTGCAAGTTGTATTTACAATGGTGTATTAACCAGATTCAATGAGATATTATTGTCCTTTTACTTTTGAATTAACCTATTTCTCATACTAGCGGAACTTAGAGTCTGATTTGTATTTGCAGATACATTCAATGTGACAAGATTTCCACTTATACATCCAGTATTTAAATGGATCCTTGAGGGTTACAATCCGATGCCTATTGAACAGCCCCTCTCTGTAAGTACAACATGCATTTCTTCTTATATCACGTCTGGAAATTAGTGCCTAATTTCTTACCATTGCTCTGGTCGCTGCATTCATTAAATAATAGTCAATATGTTAAAAGTTTGATTGGCTTAAGCTACGTGCAAATGCAAGGCAGTGTTATAATGACTTGAATCCTTGAGGGACTTCCGGTGTTGTGGAACACAGTTTGTTCTATTCTATTCTATTCTATTCTATTCTATTCTAAATATGCATAAATGTTTATATAAAATATAACAATTAAAAGATTCGTAGTTCACCAACAATTATTTCTAAACTGTCTAACAGCAAGGATAGTATATGGGAGGTATGCACCTTCTTTTCTCATCAATTTTTGCTTCTATGTCAGCCTTCCTCCATCTGTTTGTTAGGCCATGATGCAATTATTATTGCAGATAAATAGATCCCCACAAATATTGGATTGTAGTTTGCTCAAGAAAATACCATATTTGCTTTCTGTAAGGGTAATGCTCTCAAGTGATCTAGGGTTTATCTTAATAGTTGTTGAAGGTCTCTTAGGTATCTATATGACATATTCAACAAAACTTGGACTTATTCAGTTTTAATAGATAACACTTCAAGGAGCCATTATAAGAATATATGTATTGTTTAATTCTTCTTGATTGTTATTTTTTTTTATAAAAGTTTATCTTTAATTTCAAACTCAAAAAATAAAATTGCTTTCCGAACTAATTTTCACTTGAATCTATTTAGAGTTAAACATTTCACTAATATATAATTTCAACTTTCAGTGATTTAAAAATTTTAAAATTCGGCAATCATTATAATTTCTAAATAAAATATGATGGATTGATAAGCGATTGACTTAAAAACTATTATGGGAATTTCACAATTTATAAATTTTTAAACTTTTAAAAATACTTTAAAAAATATTTTAGGTTGAAATTAATTAAACGATAGTGTTAATGTTTTAATAATAACTGTTGAACAATTTATTATTGATGAAATAAAATATATTGAGTTTAATCCGTAATAAACTAATTTTTTTTCTATATTAAAACATCAACATAATCATTTGAATAATTTCAATCTAAAATTTTCTTCGTTAAATACTTTTAAAAAATAACATTTTAATTCGAAAGTAAAAAATAGATTAAAGTAAAATTTACATTAGAAAGCAATTTTATATTTTAGTAACCATCATACATTTGATCTAATAATAATTTGAACAAATTATTAAAATTAGTAAAAGCTAAAAATACATATAATCTTATCATGGCATTTTTAAAGTATATCTATTAGATTTGAATAAGTCCAAATTTTGTTAAATATATCATCTATATTCCTTTATGGATAAACCATTTTTCAAGATTCTGGTCAAGGAATTTTCTTGGCCAAATTATGGTCGTCATACCATTATTTTCCTGTTATGGCAATTGGCTTGAGCAGAAGATTCCAGCATGTCCATATGTGCACTACATCTACATTCCCATTTCTCTGATTATCTGCTTATTAACATCTCATCAATTCGTAACTGATGTCATATAAAGAAGCACTCAGTTCATTATTCGTGAAAATTTGGAAGGCTAATACAGAGGTAAAACATGCAATTGATGATGATGGTGTGTCTGTTCATGTATACATATGCATCTGTTCATGCTCAGAGATTCTATCTTGCGTACACTCTTAAGAACTTAGTGTTGTATTTGGCTGATGCTTTGGATAGTCCCCGTCGGTAAGCCTGTGCTTAAACTTTGCAAAGATATGAGACCAAGTTTTCCATCTACTCACGGGATTAATTAGTTTTAAACTCTCCCTTCTATCTAGAAGAGGTTTGGTTGAGAGGTGACACTGTCATTGACCTGTAGAAGCATGCAGACCGTCTATTATTTCTTGTATTAAACTTCATTGGATGATCAATAATTGAATGTGCAAGATTGAACATGAAATCTTTTTCATGATCTACTGTCCAGATACTCATTTTCTTTTAAGGTCAACGGGTTCCTTAGCTATTGTATGCATTTGAATAAAATATGTGCCCCCATGGCTGGTGATTGTTGTGGCTTTACTTTATCTCTTATACCTACATTTGGAATCATTATGACAAGCTTACATTACTGAGTTAGATCAAGGAAGAATAGTTGCTTCACTTAGATGGTAGAGATCGTTACTATAGATACCAGATTTTTTGAGGTCTTTTTGAAAGGGGCTCTCACATGCATGGAAGATACCACCTGCCAGATGCATACTGCAGCTGCACGCTACAGTGTTTAGGAACCATATGTGCACCACATCTGCATTCCCATTTCTCTGATTGTAAATAAAATATAATGGTTTGATAAGTGAGTGACTTAAAATTATATGAGAACATAATTTACAAACTTTTAGTACTTTAAAAATACTTTTAAAAAATTGTTAGATTTATATCAATTAAAATATAAAGTTTATGTTTTAATAATAAATATTGAAAAATATATATTGAAAATTAATTAAAACTAAACTATTATTTTTTAATTAAAAAATAAACATAATCATTTGATACATTTCATCTAAACTTTCTTTAACCATTAAAAATATATATATATATTTTAATCATATAGAGTTCATCTTATATGAAAAATTAATTTTAAATAGATTATATTAAAAATTAGTGTAAAAAACAATTATACACATTGATAACTATCATACTTTTTATCTGAAGTTAAACTGAAATTTTATAAAAATCAACAAGAGTTTAAAATACATATAATCTTATCATGGCATCCGTGAAGGATATCTATTAGATTTGAATGATCAAGATTCTGATCAAGGAATTTTCTTGGCCAAATTATGGTCGTCATACCATTATTTTCCTGTTATGGCAATTGGCTTTGAGCAGAAGATTCCAGCATGTCCATATGTGAACCACATCTGCATTCCCATTTCTCTGATTATCTGCTTATTAACATCTCATCTTCTTTTTCCTGGCAGGTACAATCAATTCGTAACTGATGGCATATAAATAAGCACTCGGGTCATTATTTTTTAACATTTAGAAGGCTAATACAGAGATAAAACATGCATTTGCTGATGATGGTGTCTTTGTTCATGTATGCCTATCCATCTCTTCATGCTTAAATATTCTATCTTGCATACACTCTTAAGAACTTAGTGTTGTATTTGACTGATGCTTTGGATAGTCCCTGAGTGATGAGTGGTATAAGCATGCGTGTCTCATGCAGACTTGTACAAAGTGTGGGTTAAAGAAGTGACTACTTGGTTTTCTTTTGTTTCAAACCTGTAATTTTACTTTCTATTTGATACATTTGCTATAATGTATTGCAGGCTACCAACATGTTAAAGCGAGGAAGATAACCTAGGGCGTAATCAATTCAATAGAAGTAATGATAGCTAATTCGTATAGGGTATAATTCGTATATGATGTGATGGAATCATAATTACAACCGCGCCTATTAAGTTATACGAAACCTTGCATGCAACTACTATATCTTGCATGAAACCCTTCCTTCCTCCCTCCCTCCCTTCCTTCCCACCCACCCACCCACCCACCCACCCACCCACCCACCCATGGTGAGCCATGCTTTGCCCAGCCTGCTCCATCTCGCTGGACTCGCCTCATGGAGACAAAGAAGAAGACCAAGAAATTGATCAAAAAATCACTTCCCCCCTCCCATAGATGCAGCTGTGACTGCCTTTCGCTGTGGCAGATGTTGCTGTGGCTACATTCCGGATGAATGCGAGGAGTTGTTCATTGAGGGCAAGCTTCGCCCGGGAAATGAGAATCTTAGTAGCAGCACTAGCAGCCCGGAGTCCCCACACACACCTGCAGATTCAGATGAGGAGCTGGAGAAGGAAATCGAAATAGCAGAAGAAATGGAGGAAGCAGATGAGGAGTGGCGAGAAGAATTGGAGGAAGAGAAGAAGCAGATCATCGTGGACGCCCTCTCCTCCTTCGATGATGAAGATGTTGCAGAAGCCATACTCCAAGAGATGGCAGAAGAAAGCTCAGAGGAAGAAGAGGAGGAGGAAGAGGTTGAGGGCTGATTTTTTTTTTTTTTTTTTTTTTTTTTTTTTTTTTTGTTATTTTTTTTTTTTTGTTTAGGAAAGTGAGCTGGGCATCTCCAAAAAAAGCCTCAACTGATGATTATGAATGGAGCTAGGCATCTCCTTAAACTGCCTAGAACTTTTGTTATTTTGGAACAAAGAGCTGGGCAACTCTAATAAAAGGCCCTCCTTATGTAAAATATTTTGCTGGCAATACAAGGACTTACTGACTGTAATATGTTTCTATAGTTTCCACTCCCACTTCAATACAGCACTGTAATTTCTTCAGAAGCTGTTTTGAATTCTGGCTCTTTCGTTCTTAATTTTGAGAGAGCTTAACCTTGTGTGCAAAATGTTTAAATTGTACAGTAGTCCAATACACGCCTGGCGTGAATTGCATAGAGTAACTAGCTTTTTTATCTTAGTATTTCCTCTTACAAAAAAGACTTCTGCTAATTATATTAATGCATTGAATGAGTTTACACTTCAAAAGACTTCTGCTAATTACAGTAGTGCATTTAGATTAGAAAGGAATGAAATTCGCGCGTGGCGCAAAATCACTAATTTTTTTTTCTCTCTAACTTACAAATTTATGAATTCGCGCCTGGCGCATATTCAACTGAACACATGCCTGTCGCGTATTCAACTGAAGTTCCTCCTGTGCCAGAAGGACATTTCTTGCCAGGGCCTATGCCAATCTTATAGTTTCGTGAAGGTCTTGATATTTACTGCCATATTATTCGTTCTTGGTGAGATGTGGTCGGGGATGGCTACAAGCATAGGCTTATTCAATGAATTGTGTCGTGCTCTGGAGGGGCTTGAAATGGAGAATGCTCAGCTGAGAACGAGAGTAATACCCCAATAGCTGCACCATCTAATTTGCCAGATTCTTGTGTGCCAGCTTCTCTTGTTACAACAACATTTGAGACTCCTGTGCCAGCATTTGAGACTACTGAGGAACAACACACAGAGGAATAACACACAGATGTACCGCTTTCTGAAAATAGACGATGTGTCTATCAAGGGGGCTGCTCACTGCCGCAAGAATCCGATTCTGCGCAGAGAATCGATAGGGGATCGAGGGTTTCACCCCAAGTGCCGTGCCAAAAATGCCTTACGCACCTGCTCCAAGTCATTCCAGTCGCCAAAGAGATGACCAGGGCCCCAAACCTCGACCCGTCTGAGAAGGACATGCTTTCGACCGGTTAAAACAGATGTGACCGATGGCCCCAATCATAGAGCTCTGCACGGGATTTGTTGTTACGCATGGCATAAAGCGCTTTCCGGCCTTTGTCACCCATAGCGGATAGACGCCTCCCGCCAGAGCGAGGAGGGGAACTCCACCCCTAGGTACTTGTAGGTGGGGTGGCGTCCATAGGCTCGCCCCCGATATGTGAGTGCAAGAGGCATGGGGTGACGTGAAGAGGATATGAGAACCACCCGGTCTTGGCGGATTCACGCCGCATGTCCAGAGTGGCCCGACAAAATGTGTCTAGGGCATCCGGTGAGACTGCGCATAGCGGGGTGTGGGCCAAAGAAGGCCAACATCGCCCGCATAGATGAGTGGCGGATGACTGGTGCAAAAGTTGTATGTCATCCCCCATGCTCGAAGCGGGGCTCTAACCGATCAATGTAGAGGCCAAAAGTGTTGGTGAGAGGGGGCAACCTGCCGGACCCCCGATACTACCGGTGAATGCTTGGCCCGTCACGCATCCCCGCCAAAACAACTCTCATACAACTTTGTATATGGCATTACGCGCGGCAGCAGGGGAGCCCCAATTGACGCAGATCTAGCCCACGGCGTTTTCGGGAACCGTATCAAAAGCCTTCGCGAAGTCCACAAAGCGACAATACAAGTCCCTGCCGATGATTCCTACCGTCTTCAATCGATTGCCCGCAGTGTAAAGATATGGTCAATCGTTGAGTGGCGGGGTCTAAAGCTTGCCTGTGTGAGGGCTCGCACATCGCCGCCGCCGCCCGGTGGGTCAATTCAATTGCTTTCGAGAATGCTAGCCAACGGTTTGGCAAAATCCGAGCCCGACCATGATCGTCCGGTAATTGGCCGGACAGTGTGGGTCACCCGCCTTGTGAATGGGAACAACCCTGCTTATGGTCCATTGTCGGGGGAAACCTTCCTGCAATGCTCTGTTGAACAGGGTAGTGAGGACCGGCACAAGCGGCTGCCCTGCCCATTTGAGTAACTCGGCCTGCATACCATCGAGATTGTGTGAAGAATATGCATCATTGGTTGCATGCACAGACGAACTTACAAGTAGTGATGATGGAGCAACCGTGAATAGTGCAACTGAGCTTTACAATCTTTTGGTTGATGGAGAAACCATATTTGCATTGTTTGCATTGGAACTTTTGCTTCACAAACTTCATTATTTGATATCAATATCACAGGATGGTAACATCTTCATACCCGAGTATAATATTGTAAGAAAAGGAATGCAGTTTGAGATTGAAAATTTATTTATTGATGATACATTGGATGGGAAGAATTGCTTCCAACGCCACAAGGAGTTCACTTATTGGAGAAAACTTGTACAAATTGGGTCAACCGAAAGTTTTCTTGCGTACAATTACAATGGAAAGCTAAGTGTTCATGCTAAAGGCAAGTACATGGAATTAACCTTAAAAAAACCACGGGGAAGAAACAATCGTCTTGTTAAATCTGATGTTTTGATGGAGGATTTCGGGAACGTAGTTGACAAGGTGAAATTTCAAATGTTAGAGGTACAAATTTCTCCTCATCATGATTATTTATGATTATTTACAATGTTTTAGTTATTCTTTGTGATGTTTACCTTCAATTTTATATTTTAGATTTTTCTCAATTTTAGAATGATAATGAAAATCAGGTTCTTGATTTTTTTTGAATTTTTCTGATTTTTCTGGATTTTTTCTGATTTTTTTAATTTGCGAGTTTTGTGAAAAATCAGATTCTTGTGATAATGTCAAGTGTGCAATTCAACTAGATTTTGATTTCTTTTATTGTATGCAGGCTGCAAATGCTTTAGCAGATGAGCTTCGATCTCGTTTTCCACCAGATGATGTTTTGTACGCCATAGGCATTGTTTTCCCACACACATGGAGTCATACAAACTCAAATGCAAGTATTCGTAAGTCTTTTCAAGCAAAATCAACGGTAATAAAAAAGTATTTTTGTTGTGACAAATTTTTTGTTGATGGCCGCATTAATGGGCTATTGGATTATGATAAGCTGAAAGCACAAGCACCTCTTTTTGGTGATACAATGTACAAGCAATTTGCTCAACTTGAGAAGGAACAGAGTTTGGAGCTGTGACTCGTCTATGGCAAAAGCTTGCATCTAATAGCTTATTACGTGTGGCAATCTCTGAGTACTTTAGACTCGCAGAGCTTTGTCTTTGCATGGTTTTGGGAAGTGTTCAAGATGAGAGGTGCTTCTCCACGATGAGTTTTGTGAAGAACAAGCTTAGAAATAGGCTTGATGATAATCTGGACGCTACATTGAGATTGTATGCATATGACTATGATCTATATACTTTTCCATATGAAAGGGTGTTCGAACTTTGGAACGATGCTTGCAACGCAGATCTGTAAGTAGAACATATATGGTAGATCATGAGAGTGCTTCGAGGATGCTTTCTGAAGTGCAGACAGATGGCGGTGACAAAGAAGAGCATATGAGCACTGTATTTTTTATTCGTTGATGGTATGTCTTCATGCAATTCTCTAAGTGATGATTTATTTTTTCGTTCATCATGTTTTTTGATGTGTTTAGGTTTTATCGAACGCAGGTAAAGCACATATCTCCTTTACATGTGTTCTATGATTATAACTATATCATAAACATGTTTTAACTATCATTATAATTGCGCATTTATACTACATTTTATTGTTCGTGATTTTCTTCTGTAGTACCTCATATTAATGATAAACTCACCATCTTCGTCCAAAAGCTTCGACTTTTGTTTAAATTATCATAGTCAATTTTGGCTAATATTTGCCTTTACAAATTGTCCAAGTGTAGCCAAATGATAGAAAGTTTTGGGCAAAAAAAAATATGATATTTAGCCAAATACAAGAAATTGTGATTGAGAAAAATCATGTAATTTAGCCAAGTGTTAAAAACTTCAGGTGTTGATTTGAAGCAAATTTAGCTAAAGTTATCCTGGCTACACTAAAATATAGGAGTAGTAATTTATTCCCCACTCATCTAGCATCTCCGTGGACGTTAAAAAATCTATTCTATTCTATTCTATTCTATTCTATTCTATTCTATTCTATTCCTTCAAGTGCGGCCACGGATAGATCCACTTGGAATTTGATTCTACTGGTGTCTGGTGAAAGTGATCTCTAGCCACTTTACTTTTCGGAAAAGTCTTACAAAGAACTCCGTTTAGGTCGAACACCACAACCTTCTTAGAAACCGGAGGGAAGCTGAAACATCAAACATGTATCTGATCAGCAAGATATGATTAACATGCATAACCTTACATTATACATTGCAACAATACAAATGCGTCAGGCGTGATTTGAGTTTGGCTTAACCAAATCACGTTTGGTGTGATTTAGCCTGACAATGAAATGTAAACAAAGCATACTTGACGTGATTTAATTCAAACTGAAGATAAATTAAATTACGCGTGGTGCAATTTCATCTGCAAGGCCATACCTATCATCTTCAGTTTCGCTCTCGTCATCGGTGTCATTCTCCCCTTCGCCACCCTTAATCTTCGTGCTCATCTGACTGTTAGAATTGTTATTTTCTATTAGTTCCTCTACGTCCTTCACAATTGACATTATTTTAGTGTTGATTTGGTAAACCGGGGGATCATTAGAGTTGCTTGGGTTATCAATGGCCCCTTCACTTTCGGTTGCCTTATCAATTAGATCCCTGTTAACCTGTGAATCTACTGTATTGTTAGTTGCATCACCCGCAATCCCCCATCTTCTGCATTATCACATTACTTTAAGCAGCCAGTTTAGCAGCCACTTGCTCATTACTTTCCTTAGCAGGCTGCGGATTACTAGTTCCCTCACCAGAACCATCGTCCATCTTTGAATTGGACAACCCACGAGGCTTTTGATTGCTGAAGATTTCAGGTTGCCATAAGGACCCTTAGGAGATTTGGCAAGTAAATGCATGAGGAATGGTTCAAGAAAGTGTTTGGCCTGCTCATCACTCACAAAGCAGTGACATCTTCTAACACCCATAAGAACATCTCGGGCAATATAACCTCCAACATGAAGCTCCAGCCACATCGTGTCAATTGGAGCAAAAGCCCAATTTGGCACCTCACCTTGCCTGCATAATGCCCTGCCCAGCCATCACCTGGGGGTGTAAATTGGGCGGGCGCCCAATTTGGCACCCCACCTTGCTTGCATACTACCCTGCCCAGACATCACCTAGGGGTGCAAATTGGGCGGGCGCCCTATTTGGCACCCCACCTTGCCTGCATACTGCCCTGCCCAGACATCACCTGGGGGTGCAAATTGGGCGGGCGCCCAATTTGGCACCCCACGTGGCAATTTGAACACCTTGTACCTGAAATTGGGCGACCGCCCAATTTCAAGGCCCCTAACAACATATATCTAATTTCATGCCCCTAACAACATATCTCTAAAGTGAACACCTTGTACCTAAAATTGGGCCACCGCCCAATTTCAAGGCCCCTAACAACTGTCTTGTCCATCTTGTGTTGTCCATCTTGTGAAATCTGTCTTGTATATCTTGTGAAATCTGGCAACTCAAATAGGGCGACCGCCCGATTTGCAGGCCCCAAATATATTTCTTATAACTAGTGTCTTTGAATAAAATCCCGCGACCGCCGAAGTTGAAGGCCCCAAACAACCGATGGTTTGTTTTTTTTACCTCTTGTCTTGCCAGTAGTATCTCGTAAGAAATCAGGCGACCGCCCAATTTGCCCCCCTCATATGCTTTTGAAAGGTATGCTTGAATACCAAGAAGTAGATCTACAATTCCGGCGGGCGCCCGATTTGCTCAATCATCCTCCTGTGGGCATACTCAATCATCCTCCTGTTTGAATCATCCTCCTGTTTGAAAATAGAGTAACGCAGGCTTTTGAAGATCGTAGCATAGGTCTACAAAAATAGAAGCGTGGAATCTGTGGGCAACTGCATACTGAATCATACTCCTGTTTGAAAGTAGAGTAACGCAGGCTTTTGATCGTAGCATAGGTCTGCAAAAATTGAAGCGAAATCGAAGGCAAAGCTTTCAACAACAGATTATGGCGGAAGGTTCTTCAACGACGACAGGGCGGCTATGGCGTCTTCTTGCTTTCACATTCTTGATCTTCTGCAGGTCGGCATGAGCACATAGTAGAGGCAATCAACAAAAACTTTCTAGTGCAGGATCCGGTAGGCATCAAAATTGGGACAGATTCAGGAGAACAAGGGTTCAGAAAAAAATCAGTTATAGGGCCACTCTAGCTTCTTGCGTCAATAGATCAACACCTGCGATTCGGCCTGCATCCTTGATTCGACCTGCTTCCTTTGTTGCAGTATGCTGATGCCAAGCTTCGTATTTCCAATATCTTCCCTACCAGCTCAGACTGTAAGAAACATGCTTAAACTCTTCACCCGCTTCATTCATCTTCCTGCCAGTAAATGAAGACAATACATTCTTGCCAATAAACCAAGATAATACAGCTACGCTTGGCCATACCCGATACCGTTGCCGCCATAGCTCGAACTTTGTGAGTTTCTCGTTCTTTGTGAGTTTCTCGTTAGGGTTAGCCATTAGGGTTAGGTTAGATTTAGATGGGAAATTGAATTTTTACCTACTTTTAATTGTTTAGTTATGCAATGCATTTTTTCTGAGTTAATTGAATTGTTTTTCCATAATGCCCCTTTCGGCGATCTTAAATATGGCGGTCGCCCAATTTCTACTTGTATGTCCCTCTCGATAACTTATTACAATGCTAACATTTACATGGGTATGTGCAGGAAAATAGGATTAATCCCAGAAGAGCTCAGAAAGTCTATCAGCTGATGAGGAATTACAATCACATAATATATGGATTGGATATTTGAAACTTTAATATTTTTAAAACATTAGCTTTACTTTCAAATGCTATATGAAGACTATGAAAAGTGTTTGATATTTTAATGAAAATATGTAAAATTTTAATGTCATTAAAGTTGGTCTACTTCATTTTATTGTGCACAATATGCTCTTGGAACCCTGTATTCTAGACAATAGCTACCATTTGAGATATTTATGGACTTGCGGAAAGTCCATATTTAATGAAACTGTGCTTTTGTAGAGCCATTAAATGCTCGTACAATCGTGTGCCGTCCATTAGGCGCAATCGTAAAATTGCTGACCGTCGATTTGAAGTCGATCCGCGAAATTTAAATAACCGCTCGCTTCTATCGGACCGTCGATCTAAAGTTGATCCGAATGAAACCCGTCGATCCAAATTCGATCCGAATGAAACCCATCAATCCAAACCTGACTGTCGATTGTTTATGGAAATCTATATAAGTTTTTGAATTTCATTTCTTGCTTTTTGAATTGTAGACTTGCTCCGAGGCGCTCAAGAACTCAAGAACTCCGAGGCGCTCAAGATCGACGCGAAGATGCCACCCAAAGGTCGTGCTGCTCCAAATTCAGGCCGAGCCACGAGAGAAGCTGTTCAAGGTCAGTATTGTTCAAGTGTTTAGGCTTCTGTTCATTGCTCTGATTATTGTGCAGTGTTTGCTCTGTATTTACTGGCAATAAATCTTCTGCCCGGCTGCTCATACTCCTGTCTATCATTTCTATAGCAGTGACTTAAATTTTTTATTTGCATAATTAATGTCCTTCTTGTGTTAAATTGTCCTGCCCGTGTCTATAATTTGTCCACCTGTGAGTAAATTAGTATGACCGTGTTTAATTGGCCTGCCTTCGAGTGACTGTTCTGCCTTTCGGTAATTATCACGCCTTTTGAGTGTGTCTGTAATTGGCGACTGTATGCCATTCTGTATAGTTAGCTTGGCCGGAATGATTGACCACTCGAAATCGCGCTAAGCGTGTATTGCACCCTCCTTTGCAGGGAAGAAGAGACAAAACCGATTGGTAATTGCGACACCTCCTTCTAAGAAAGCAAGAGGCGCGGAAGATACTCCAGCTATCTCAAGCTCACAGAAGAAGGGATAACGAGGACGCAATCCTATGCATTGTCGATGGATGATAGCAGATCCATTATCAGAGCAAACACAATTCCTCGATGCCCGAGGAGAAGATAGATGACAGTTTGGAGTGGTATGTTGACGTTGACAAAACAAATGGTAAGGTGGATCTTGTGTTACACTCCATGAAGAAAGAGACCGATCTTATGAAAAAACAAGGTATTCTTATCACTTGTGAGGAGCAGGATGACATATGTTGTCAATTCCTAGTGGAGGTTGTGAAGAACCACAAGAAAGATCTCGTCAGATTTACACATGCCAGGGCAACTGCTTTCAAAGATGGTCTGATGAAGAAGGATGTGAGTGCTGAGTCATGTTTCAAGTATGGATGGCCTCAAACTACTGCTCTCACTCCAGTGTCTATAAGTGAAGGGGTGTCTGCAGTGAGGAGAGCTTTGCGAGGACCTTCTCCAAGTTACTACCTGGAAGAGTTGAAGCATCAAAATGATATCAGGGATGTACGAAGATTGCTGGACTTAGGAAAGGACATCCCAGCTGCAACAGTTGATGGCATATTGGCAGAAAATGACTCCGAAAAAAATCGCAGCTGGAGGCAATGAGTAGGCCAGTCAAGTATGCAGACAACTACCCACTTGGCCAATCTTTTACACATCCCATCCATGTTGACTGTCTGGTGAGATCACATAAGTCAACATTTGTTAGCAGGAGGTATGGCTCTGAGTATGCTAGAGAAATCTTGAGGGCGATGGTGAGGAATCCAGGCCAAGTTCCTATGCCAGCAGACGTGCTTCCTTAGGATAGGAAAAAGGATGCTCCACTCCAATGGACAACACTAGAGGAGCTTACAGTGGAACCCTAATGTACGCTTCCTTATTATTGACGGACATCATTCTATTGAAGCACAACGATCCCTATCCAACCAGGCTAAGCAAACAGGACAAACCATGTATCTGCTATATTACAACCACAGGAGGTGTCGGTTTCTAAGCCCCCATACCCCTGCAGAGGACCTCGCAAAGATTAGTGCAACATTGAACGAAGTGGGCGAAGTCTTTCTTTATAAAAGGTTAGTACATTAGGTACGCTTCTGTTAGATATATTAAGTAGGAATAACAGTAGTAGACAGTGTCCGACCTGTGCCAATTCGCGCCAGGCGTGTATTCATGCTGACAATTCGCAGCATGAATACACGCCTAGCGCGAATTGGCAATATACTGCCTGACCAAAACGCTTCTGGCGTGTATTCAACTGGCAATTCGCGCCAGGCATGTATTGCCAGCTGAATACACGCCAGAAGCGTTTTGGTCAGGCAGTTTATAGGTAGTTCGCGCCAGGCGTGTATTCATCCTGCGAATTGTCAGCATGAATACATGCCCGACGCGAATTGGCACGCCTGACTATGTCCTTTCCTGATTATCCTGTTGGCTTGATCTAAAAAGCGGTTCATTTTTGTATGTCATGCTCCTATTGGCTGATATAATTTCCTTATTCGTGCAGCCCTTACGTGGAACAACTCCGTCATGCCCGCCAGCAATGGATAGAATATAGAAGACTGGTGGAAACAAAACAGGGAGGAACGAAGTCTGAGGAGTATAAGGCATTGGAAAAGACCTTGGCCCAGACTATCATTCAGGATAAGAAACCAAGGCCCAAAAAGACAGGAAAAAAAACTGGGGAGGAAGCAGGCGAGATGTCTGAAGCATCTTCCAGAGGGCCTACAGATGCCTACAGGATCATCTTCGCTAGGGACGAAGTCTGAGCGAAGTGGAACGAGTTCTGGGATGCTTATACTCAGAAACAGCTCCCAGATGCAATGGGAAGAGTGCCTCCTCAAGATACTTCAGTATTTGATTTGACCACTGAGATGAGGAAAGTACAGGGCCTTCAGGATGATGAAGTCATTTGGCTGTTAAATCAATGTATAAACAAAGAAGTTCTGTACAAGAAGGCTTCTTCAGTCAAGGACAAAATGTCCTTCGTTGATTGTTGCACTCATATAAAGGATATGCGAGTTATGAAGGTAGCAGTTGGTCAAGAACTTCAGAAGCTATCTGGTGATGTAACATTATCTGAACTCGGCCTGCTAGACAAGTATGGCATGTCTGCTGATGACATCAAGAAATACGTCTTCTGGTCCAAGGAATTTCTGCAAAACAGGAAATCAAAGAACCAACAGCACACCACAAAACTATCAGATAAGGTGATGGCTGAGCTGAGAAGAAAGGTTGCCATCCTGAAAGATGTTGGTGGTGACTTACCTGCACTCCAATACCTGGTCTCTACTGGCTATAAAGGTCTCATACCCGATATAACAATAGGCCCTCGTAATATTTCTCTGTTTGTATTGGATAGCAGGACTGCAAAAGGAGAGAAGGGGATGACTCAAAAAGAGTACAACAATTTTTTTACTAGCTGCATAAACTTAACAACTGAGAAGCTCTTTACTATTGTCATCATATGCCCCTCCCCCACAAGAGAGCCTCATATGCATGCTTTGGTGGCTTCATATGACTTGGAATGTCTAAAGGTCGTTAGGGAAGGTTCTCTTCTCTTTAAGACAAAGGATACTGATTTGAGGATGCAGTTTAAAAGCACTTGTATAATCTTCATGATAATATCCCTTGTGCCAGATGACGACTATGAGGTAGCTAAGAGCAAAGGGGCATCAGATAAAGGTGCATGGCAGTGTTTTCTTTTGGATGAACCCAACTTGAAAAATATCTTCTACAAAGCAGATGATGAGGATGAAGCTAAGAGGAATTTCAAAGGGGACATCATCGGGTAAAAGCATGATAAAAGTATTATTTAGTGACCATGTACCCGGTGGGTCTTGGGTTTTAATATTCAATAAAAGGTACATTCTAGAACTTTTATATATATTTTGGTCTCCGGTAGCATTATCTTTATTTTAACTTTGAATATTAATGCATCCTTGACTTTTATTTTGGACTTTTGTACTAGTTTTAATGAAAATAAAAATGAGAAAGTACCCAGTTCTGAAGTACCTAGTGTATGTACTTTTGCAGGTTCCAAAAGTGGTACACCCTAACATGCTTTTACCCTGACAAAAGAAAAGGGGCCCTTGAATAAACATGGGTTTGCAATCAATCTCGCAAGCTATCTTCTTGAGGCATTTGCACCACTTGATACCACTTGCTGTGAATTACATGTTGGAGGGTATATTGGTAGAGAAGCCCTGAAGACATCAAGAAGATGTTTAAGTTTCGTCAACGATGACCAGTCCAGGGATTTCCTTGAAGTGTTTTTCGAAAAGCTACTAGCCACGGCTGATTGGGGTCCTCTCAAAGATAAAAATCCCTTGGCTTTGGTACCTTACAAAAGGCAGAAGTAGACTACTAGTTCACAAAAGCCTCCAAGTGCAACTCCAGAATGTTCAAAAAGTAATGCAACCCCCGAGGAGAAGGCCGCAATGCTAGTGCGGGAACGTGAGATCATGGAGCAAAATATGGAGTCCATGCTTGGTAATATTCCAACTGGTAATGTCCAGCTTGGGGGTACGACTACAGTAGTTCCTGATACCAGCCAGGATGATCATGCAAGCTCAGATTCAACCACTGAGGTTAGGAATCAAAACCCTGTGGCAGCTTTCATAGAAGAGAACATGTCCGAACTAAACCGTGGAGTTGATGCTTCTGGCAGTAAGCATCCGGGGAGTGAAGTAGATGCTACGACTGCTGGGGATGACGATGATGATGAAAGATAATTCACGCCAGGCGCGATATGTAGCTTACTTATGACGGACAAAATGCGCTTGGCGTGTATTACAGACCACTTTTGTATGGCTAACTCTTTGTTTTTCATGGTTCAGGGCTCCACCTGCTTGTGACAAAATCATTGTCTTCGATCTGAATAGTGTCCTGTGTAAAACATTTCCTAAGAAGCTTATTAACAGGGATGACTTCGAGCAAGTCCCTCTAGAATCAAATACTAAGTGGATCTATCCTCGTCCACACTTAGAAGATATGATGAATGAGGCGTTCAGATTGTTTCGAGTTGCCATCTGGTCCTCAATGGAATGCAGAAATGTTGATGAAGTACTTAGGCTGTTACCAGGCATGAATCGAGACTTTGTGACGATTTGCGACCAAAGTAAGTGTATAAAGTTTGCACATCTAAGAGATCCGGATGGCAAACCGGTCTTCGTGAAACATCTTGGTACTATGATGGATCAGCTTGGCATTCAAAAGAAAGAGGACATCATAATAGTAGATGATGATGCTCTTAAGTGCTTTTATAATCAAGGTCAGGCTCTAAGTCCACCAACTTATACTCCACTAGATTACTCAACATATGAGTTTCTAGTACTATTCATGTCCATCATGAGTGGCTTGGCTGCTGGTAAAACACTATCAAATGTTGTCAAAACGCATTCAGAACTAGATCGGACTAAGGAGATGGATCCCTATCTTGAGAGTTATTTGACAAAGAAAGGACTAGTCCCTCCATGATGTAATCTTCATATCAAGTGAATACAATGTAAAAAGTGTTCTGTGTATATTGATTTGTTATCTACAAATGCTAATCAAACCCACATTCTTCTCACTAAAACAAGAAAATGTTAAACCACCCACTACTATAATGCAAAAATTTGCAACAATGCAAAACAGCATATCACACACCACAACACTATATTGAAAAAAGGGTATGCAAAAGTGGCGTGCTTTTGGAACAGACATAAATCCAATTTAAATGAATGATGGTTCATTCCATTTTCTTGGTAGATTTTATGGAAGAATGGGCAAGGATCTTCTATGGAATTTTTTTGCTAGCTCACATGGCAAAGGTGAGCATGATGGTGCTGGAGCAGTTATAGAGAGGATACTAACTCAAGAGAAAATGAAGTATAATGGATGGAAACTGCAGTGTGCAAAGGAGGTGGTTGCTTTTCTCCAATGGTACTTTGAAAATCATCCATCTGGTAATGACATCAAAAGATAACTCCTTTCAGTTGTTTGCAATGTTCATCACTTAAAGCACTTAAATTTCATATTATTACAGGTGTCATGAACCTACTCGAAAAACAAGGAAAATACGTGGAAAATACGCAAGAAATACGGAAGAAATACGCCAAGATCGGCAAAGAATCTGATATATGAACAGGAATCAATAATACAATAGCCCGAAGGCAAGCAGGAATACAAGACAGATGCCTAGAAGGCTCAAGACTGGCGTTGAACCGGAATGGTTTGACAAGAAAGAGATGCCTCCTTATATATCTAAACCAACGGTCAGGATCGCGCCAATCCAATGGATGAGATCGCGCTAAGTGTCGCGCATGGATTTAGGTTCTAGAACATTCTAGAACCTTCTGGAGATAGTCCCACATATGAGGAAGACGTGAAGGAATGTCTTCAACAAATATTGGTAGTGCACTTGGCAAGAGTGTATGACTGGCAACTGGAAGGTTGCGAGTTCAAACCCTGTCTTGTGCAACTACTCTTTTGCATCTGTGTGACGACCATCTTTTGTACATACGAGTATAATGATCGTATGATACGAATATCCGTATGGTCGTCACACCATCCCCCTCCTACGATGGCGACGAGTCCTCGAAGCTGGGGCCGAAGTACTCAAACTTGGCTTGTTCGGGTAACGGTGATGAAACTCCGCAATTTTGTCAGGCGCATTAGTCAGATTCTCGGCAGGCTCCCAGGTTCTATCACTTGGCGAGTAACCTTCCCAATCAACAAAGTAATACAATCGTCGACGGAGAAACTTGGAGTCCAGAATCTCTCGAACCTCGAACTCCTCATGATCATCAATCTCGACCGGTGGTGGAGGTGGAGGTACTCGATCCGGAAATGGATTCGCCATATAGGGTTCTAACAAAGACACATGGAACACTGGGTGAAGCCGAACTGATGGCGGAAGTTCCAGACAAAAAGCAGCATCACCAACTCGGTCAATGATCCGATAGGGACCCAAGCGTCGGTAGTCGAGCTTGTTACAAGGGCGAGCTGTCGGCAAATCCCGACGCAAGAGCCAAACAAGATCACCAACTGCAAAATGAGGGAGCGTCGGCGATGCTGCCGACCGCATGATAACGATAACGTGCTTGGGCACGGAGAAGATGGTTTGAAGATCATCACGGAGCATGCGGAGCTTCGAGCCCGTCCCCGGCACGGGATTGGATGAATCATATCCGGGAGCAATCAAGGACCACCGGGATGCATGCGAAATTAATAAAGAAGCGGAGTCCGGCTGTGGAGGCATGGGCGAATTATTATAAGCAAATTACGCCAGCGGTAGCCAATCAACCCGGTCATCCTGGCGATAATTGATGAAGCATCGCAAAAATCTTGCTCAAGGGTTTGATTCGTGCACTCCACTGTCCATTGGTCTCGGGTGATGTCGGGAAGAGAAGCGAACGTTCCACATGCAAGAGTTGCAATAGAGACGCTTCCAAAAGCGGCAACAAATTGAGGGCCGCGGTCGCGATAATGTTATCACGGTAAGCCATGGAGTGAACCACCTCTCGAAGCAAGAGAACATTTGTGGCTTCACTAGAGATAGAAGTCTTTGCAAAGGAATGAAATGTGCCATCTTGGAAAAACGGTCAACAACAACAAAGGATGGCATCATGGCCCTGTGAGGATGGAAGCTTCGACAATAAAATCCACTGAAATACTCTTCCAAGGGAATTTGGAACGGTAAAGGCTGAAGCAGGCCATGAGGAAGATGCCTTGGAACCTTGGCTCGACAGCAGATGTCACAGGATCGAATAAAAGCTTCGACAGAGCGACGAAGACCTGGCCACCAATACTCTCCACTAATAAGTTCAAGAGTCTTGGCTACTCCAAAGTGTCCGGCCATAGGTGAATCATGGCAAGCCTGAAGAACCTGAAGCCTAGGAGCACCATCTGGCACATATAGAAGCCCATCATGGAGCAGAAGTCCATCGCGCACCTCAAAACGATCATAGTCTGATCCCATCTGCTGAGAAGATGATGCGGCGCCAATGTGTGAGAATACATCTTGAGCCAATGGATCGGAGGGCAGAGAGGCTCGAACAGACTCCAACAAGGCCGTATCATGAGGCCTCTCGAACAAAGTGAGAGCCATAAGCTGGAACCGATCAGGCCCTAAAATAACTTTCGTGATTCTTGATCATATGCGGGATCACCTAGTTTGGGCTCAAGATAGAGGCGTCGAGACAAGGCATCAGGCTTTCCTTGGAGGGCTCGGGGCGGTACTTGATCCGCGAAATCAATCAGGGATAATACTTGAGTATGCCACCGGGCCTGGCGGACGGTTGAGCACTTTCGAAGCGGTGAAAATATTCGAGATTTCGGTGATCGTGTAGGCGTGACTTTATAAGGAGATCCCTCCGTAAAAGCGTCTCCACTCCTCAAAAGAATCCACTATCGCCAACAACTCCTTGTCATAAATGGGATAGTTGATTTCAGCGAGACTGAAACTTTCGTGAGTGATAGGCGATTGGATGCAATTCATGGTCATCCCCCCCCGAGGCGGGGATCCCACCAAGCGCATAAAATCGGAAGCATCCGCTTTGACAACATATGGGCGCAAAGGATGCGCATGAGCAAGAAGCTGGCGCCGTGGTGGTGAAAGCATGCTTGAGGGTAACAAAAGCGATTCCGCTTCCACGGTCCATTCAAATGGCACATCCTTGACCGTGAGGCGTGTCAAAGGAAGAGCAATCTCAGAATAATCCGGATGAAACGCCGATAGAAATTGGCAAACCCGAGGAAACACTTGAACATCGCGAGCGGATGAAGGTGTTTGCCACTCGAAACAGTGCTAACCTTTTTGGTCCATAGAGACTCCATGTGGAGTGATGCGATAGCCAAGGAACTCCACATTATCCTGCTCGAACTGACACTTCTCAAGTTTGGCATATAACCCATGCTCACGAAGCTTCTGAAGGACCTGTCGAACATGCCTCTCATGTTCGTCGAGAGTCTTAGAATAAACAAGAATATCATCCGGATAGATGATAACAAAAGTGTCTAAGAACTCTCGAAAAACATCATTGGCCATATCTTTGGAATATCCGGGGCATTGGTAAGTCCAAATGGCATAACTGTGTACTCGAAATGGCCATACCGAGTACGAAAAGCTGTTTTCCACTCATCACCTTCCCGGATCCGAATAAGATTGTAGGCACCCGAAGATCAATCTTCGTAAAATACGCGCACCTTGAAGTCGCTCCAACAACTCACGAGATCGGAGGAAGCGGATCTGGATTCGATCGCGTGATTTTGTTGAGGCCGCGATAATCGGCGACCAGCCGTAGCGAATCATCCTTCTTTTTGACAAAGAAGATAGGCGCTCCAAATAGGGACCGAGAATGTCGAATAAGGCCGATGTGGCTAGATTCTCCTCAATATAATCCCATAAAACCTTCAACTCGGCGGGGAGATAGACCATATATCCGGACCATATATGGCGTCGTCCCGGCTGCAAATCAATAGGACAATCATATGGACGATGCTCACGGGAGTTTTTGGCCTTGACTTTGTCAAACACATCGGAGAAATCGCCATATTTATCCGGGAGCATTGGAGCGAGCCGATGGTGTCGAGCTAGCGACGGGTGAACTGGATTGCAAATACTTGAACTTGGATCTTGCCTTCTAGATTTATCGAACTCGCTGAAGAGAATTCTTCGAGATCTGTAAAATCAGGGCATGAAGAAGCCTCTACAAAAGAGGGAGGGGAGCATGAGCGTGAACGCGGAGCGGAACATGAACTGGATCAAGAACCGAGCGTAAAATGTGGACCGGATCAAGAGCTGGAGCAAGAACAGACTGGAGCAAGAGCTGGGAGCAGAATGGAGCAAGCAAGAATCGAGCAAGAACTGGGAGCAGGAACAGCGTAAACCGAGCTGGGAGCTGGGACATCATCAAGAATATGATCGAGAATCTAGGGCATGAACGGAGCAGAGGCAAGAGGCTAATCGAGAACATGGAAAAAGAAGGACGGCGTCAGGGCCCACGATACTACACGGATCGAAGTCGATGTTGGTGTAGAGACCTGATCTGCAGAGGAACTGGAACTAGAGCTAGAACCAACAAATCAAAATGATCTAGTATGCCAATCAATCTCTTGGTTATGTAGCTCGAGATAGGCAGACTCCAAGACTATTGGCGCATGAGGGCTAGCAATGAGATTGAAGGAAATACTACAAGAAACTCCCTCGAACAAAACACGAAGAGGCGATGACATTACGTGGACTGCACCCGAGGAGATCTCCCGTCCATCAATCACTTCAACAGAGGCAGGATGCTCAACCTTGCTTCTAGGGATGGCGTGCTTACTGGCGAACGCACTATCCATAAAGCAAGCATTTGCACCACAATCAACTTGCGCCAACACTTGTAATTCTCCAACTTCTGATTTCAATGATATAGGGATGAAGAATGCCTTACTGACCTTATCCGATGGAATAAACATGTCAGGAAATGTGGAAGGAGTCTGAGAAAAGGTGGCCAGCCGACAAGAGACTCCTACTACTCGGACCGTCCGACTGATTTAGGCGCTTCACAGGGCATCCACGAGCGATATGACCAGCTTCTCCACAGTAGAGGCAAAGATTAGCCTCTCTCCGACGCTGCTTCTCGGCGGCAGATAAGGGTCCTCGAACTGCCCGATCAATCTGCATAGGCTCAGGTCCAGATCTGCTAGATTCTACATATGAGACTGGGGAAGGCGTAGCTACAGGCGCTTGTGTAATTGGAAAGACCTGACTACGTCTTTCTTGCCTACGTTCGAAGAGCCGATTATCACATCGAACTGCAAATCTGATGGCTTCTTCCAAACTCTGGGGATCCTCCATAGACAACAACATATCTTTGACATCCTCTCGTAACCCCCTTCGGAAACAATCTCGAAGTGCAATATCATCAGGCGATTACCGCAATTTGTGAAATTCGATGCATATCGGATTTGGCGAGAACCTTGCCTTAAGTTGCAAAGTTTTGTGACTGCTGTGCGCTGACGATCGGTGTCTCCAAAGCATGCTTCGAGTTCTGCAGTGAAAGCAGCAAAATCTTGCAACTCTGGGGCTCCTTTCTCCAATAAAGGAGCAAACCAACTTAGAGCTGGCCCTGTGAGAAGAGAACCAATCAGCCCCACTTGTTCTTGAGCTGTGGGATATCTATGAGGATGGAGCTGAATCACAAGCCTAATCTGATTCAAAAAACCACGGAGCTCGCCCACTTTATTGGCTCCCGAAATTGAGTCAACATGCCAAGCGGGTTCGCCCAGCGAACCCGTGAATTCGCCAGGCGAACTCCGCCGGATCGCTTGAGGCGAACCCGCAGGGGACGTGGCATGACGGTTCGTGGGCGCAATCGCCTGCGTGGCATTGCTGCCGGGTTCGCTTGGGTGAACCCAAACCGCGGTTAAGTGTCAGGTGGCAGGGAGTCAAGCGGGTGGGACCAGCGACCCTACCGGGTTCGCAGCGAACCCACGCCCCGTCAATTTGTATCACCGAAAAAGGACCCATCCGTGCGGGTATGAGTAAGAGCAAATCGGCGCCTTTGAAGCAAAGGACAATGGCTTCTTACCAAGCTGCGCCGAATTGGCAATGGCGCTCAAGAGCTGATTAGGCAGCGTGCCCTCTGGCGCAAATCGAGAAAAAAATATTTAGGCCCCAATTTTTTTCCTTTCTTTTGATGCCATAGTGGGTTAGTGGGTGGGAGATGGAGATGGAAGGCGGAGCCCTTGCCTTTGCATATCGATAAGGATTGCTCGCGAATTGACAAAATTAGACCCCGCTAGGTCGCACTGCATCTCTGTATCCCTCGACTCTTTTGGGTTCTAAGCATCATATTAAAAGGTGCTTTGGTCTGATCTGAGAACTCTATTATGTAGTATAATGCCGGCTTGATCAAGAAAAAAACCGCTTGATCTTTGCCACGAGTAGTTGGGTCACGTCTCTATTCTTGGTCATTTATTCTGAATTTGTTCTTAATCCGTGAGGGATTCAAGCTTCAAATCCGCAGAGGGAAGAAGGGGGGAAAATAAGGGAAGGTGTAAATCATGCGCCTTTTGCGGGGAGTGGGGCATTGAGGTATGGATCCATAGATAGGCCGACAACGGCGCCGTGAGCGCACGGATGCCAAGATATATTCTATCCACCATAGCGAACCGGCCGGGAAAAACGAGAGCAAAGACACCCACGCGAACTGGTTTTGCATAGAGCCCCACAAAGTAAGGGCGTCAACTCTGTACTTGTTTTTTTTTTTTTGTGCGGATCGAGCATGGGGTTGGGCCGGCGAACGGCGGCAGGTAATAAACGACCGCCATCGCGACCGACATCGCCGCGGTGGCTAACCCCGGTTCGGGTTCGCTTGGGCGAACCCGGTAGGTAGTGCCACGCAGACGCCACATCAAGATGGCGGGTTCGCTTGGGCGAATCCCACGGGTTCGTCTGGGCGAATTTTCGGGGTTCGCTTGGGCGAACCCGGCTGGCTCCTGGACTTAATTTCGGGAGCCGATCGAAGCACCGCACGGAGCTTGGACCGAGTGCCGTCAAACTTCTCTGACAGGCTGATCTTAGGCTCTGATAGCCTCAATCCCAAGCTAGAAGCAGATTCATGTGAAGCAATACGTTCCTTAAGCTCTTTGTTGTCCAACTGCAACTGCTGGCATACTTGAACAAGCTGCTGGACCTGCTGTAATAAAGTCGGAACCTCCTCCATAGATATAAAATCACCAAATACGAGCAAACGATGCTTAGGATCAGAGCAGGCAAGAACCGGTAAAAGATTCCGGTTCAATCGGGCTATTGTATTATTGATTCCTGTTCATATATCAGATTCTTTGCCGATCTTGGCGTATTTCTTCCGTATTTCTTGCATATTTTCCACGTATTTTCCTTGTTTTTCGAGTAGGTTCATGACAGTTTGAACTGGAATGGTTTGACAAGAAAGAGATGCCTCCTTATATATCTAAACCAACGGTCAGGATCGCGCCACTCCAATGGATGAGATCGCGCTAAGTGTCGCGCATGCATTTAGGTTCTAGAACATTCTAGAACCTTCTGGAGGTAGTCCCACATATGAGGAAGACGTGAAGGAATGTCTTCAACAAATATTGGTAGTGCACTTGGCAAGAGTGTATGACTCGCAACTGGAAGGTTGCGAGTTCAAACCCTGTCTTGTGCAACTACCCTTTCGCATCTGTGTGACGACCATCTTTTGTATAATGATCGTATGATACGAATATCCGTATGGTCGTCACAACAGGTATTCCTGGGAGGTAGAGTCTTAAAAGATTGGTAGATCAGAAAAAATTGAATGCCATACTTTAAAAGGAACAATAAAGCTCCACTGCATAAGGCCATGTGACAAGAAGAACTCTTTGAAGGTAGCATACAGACCTTTGTCATGCTTTTGCAACTATTGCATTCAATTTAAGTGGGATAAATGCTCAATATGAGTCGAATTGGTGATTAGGAAAAGAGTATGTTGAGGTTGGATCCTAAGGTTACAGGCGACACTAATGAAATGTTGGAAATGTTCATGCCAAATTCTATATGAGGGTGCTATCATTACTAGGTTAAATACACTAGGTTAAATTCTTTGAATTTGACCTAGTTTATTTGATGCAATGGTGAAAGGTCTTGAGGCACCGAAATACATCATTTAAACTATGAAAATAGAATGTTGACTTTAACCTAATGAAGGAAAAGCTGGCATAACAAAATCATGATAGAAACGACGGTAAATCCATTCGGTTTGGCTCAACCGACGGATCATTGTGTATATATCAAATGAATATTATAGATCTGGCACTCTGGTGTGCTGGATCGAAGATAATCCAAAGAGTATTTGTTCTATAAGTCTATTTTGTCTTTGGTCAACAAATAAATAGTAACTGAGTCAATACGATTTGAACAGTGTATTTGCTCAATAGTCTTATTTGTTTAATAATAATTAGCCTAGACAATTATCATGGCATTGTTACATTGTGAAAGTAATATGAGCGAGCAAAAATATACATGGCTAAGTCATGACTTTGGAGTTATGGAATTGAAGGTTTGAATTCAAACTTGATGTATATGACTAATAGTTGAACATAAATTGCTTTCATCTGGTATCAGAGCAGGCAATAACGACAAGTAGACTGGGAGCTTCATTGTTAAATGCAATTGAAGTTTATAAAGGAGGTGCTGGCTTTCAAGTATAGAAAGAAAAGATTGAAGAAGTATTGAGAGTTGAAGGATTATGGGATTTTGTTGAAGAACAAGTCTCAACTGTGGAAGTATCTAACAGAGGACGAACTTATGCAACTGCTATCTTGCTAAAAATGAGAGGCATGTCTCCTAAGGAGATGTGGACCTACATGGTACAGACTTATCAAGTCAAGTCCTCTTCTTAGCTGGATGTCTTGGACAAGGAGCTCAGAGAATTGAGGTTTAATGATAAAGATGATGTAAAAGATGTTTTTGAAAAGATTGACAACATTATTGCAGACATGGAAGCAGTTGGAGTTCCCATATCAAAGGCGTTTCAAATAAATTCCATTGCAAAGATATTCTCAAAGCATAAACAGCTTGCCACTTTAGTTAGAAATGTAGCTAAGAGCAGAGAGGAGGCTGAGAAAATGATAAAAACAGAACTAGAACAGCATGAAGTATTAAATGATGATGAAGAACAAAGTGAAATTTTGTTTACCTCAAATGGTAAAGATAAAATTGGTCCATGCTTTAATTGTGATGTCTATGGGCACCTTAAAGCTAATTGTTCAAAATCAAACAAGAGGAACAAGTGCTTCAATTGCCAAGGTTTTGGCCATATGGCAAACAATTGTCCCAGTCCCAGGGACAATAAAGGTAGTTTCAAAACTAATGCTGGTAGGGGGAAGACTTCTAATGGCAAGGGAGGAGCTCGAGGTGGCAGAAGTTATAACACAAAGGGTAGAGGGAAATCTGCAACAGTAAACTTGGCTGCTGAAAAAATAGAGGAAGAAGAGGAAATTCAAAATAAGATAAGATAAGAAGATTTTTAAGGTCCACGGAAACCCAATCGGGTTATAAAATAAGAATAGAATAGAATATGATTTTATCGTCCACGGAGACCAACTGGCCTATGGGACCCAAGTACAAAGAGAGAGCAGCAGGCGTATTACTACCAGGATTAAAAAACCCCCGCCCCGAAGGGTTTTCGGGGGAAAAACCTTAGTAGCAATAAGGAAGCTGACATACTGCACAGTTATATACATAATCACAAGTACAAAGTGAGGTTAATGCCGGACGGGGGCATAATTGAGTCCGCGTATCCATTACCTCTGAGGAGGCACGATCCCAACAAGCCCTACGAGGCCGTGCTCGATAGCTCATGCAAGGCCCGATGGGGCACAACTAACCGTGCATACCGAGCCCGGATATCTTGGGTACGCCGGACAGCACCGAGGGCGTGACTTTCATCCTCAATGGTGCCCCTGTTGGCAAGAGCGGCGGACTCTGTCCTCACGCGGCTCGAATCCATCTCCCCTGTCTCAATCGGAGGTGGTGTGCACAATGCGAATGGGAAGCAATCACTCTGCGCTTTTTCATGGGTAGATGGGTGTAGTGGTAGTGGTGTGGGCCCCTCGTGAGCATGGGATTAACCCGCTGTCGATAATTTGCCACCTTGACATGTGACGGGGCCTCTGCATCCCAAAGCTTGGCCATGAAGCAAGCATCAAATCTTGCTTCAAGGCAAAGACGTTCCGCCGGTGTGCACTGGTCCACATCTGTGTGCCTGCACATTCCATAGCGAACCACCGGGCTTGCTTGTCTTTCCCAGAGGCTTTGAGTCGTTTGCGGGCCCATCGCCCCGCCAAAGCAAGGTTGGGCAGCCGGGCTTCATCCATAGCCACCACCTTGCGGAAGTAAATAATGTGACGTTCCAACGACCCTCTCAGTAATGGAAGGAAGCCCTCTCTCTGGAGCAAGATCGATATGGGACCGTGGACTTCACTCCCCGGTTTAGGGCCAAGAAGGCCTTCGTACTGCTCTAGATCGTTCCAAGTGGTGAGGGATATCAGCGGCCCCCACACTTCTACCCCATAGAGGAGGACCGGTTCAACCAAGGCCCGAACAAGTGTGCTGGTGACCCCATGCATACTGACTCTACCTACCAGTTGTTGTTTTGCATTGCATCTGAGGGCTTTCCGACTGCGGTGACCGAAACGATGGATGCATCCCATTGTGTGGTAGTAGAAAACTCAATGCCCAAATACTTATAAGATCGAGCCACCTCCACTACACGTCCCGGTAAGTGAATAAGGGAAGGCGTGGTGCTTGGGATGATGGGACCAGCAAAGAACACCCTTGTCTTGGCCAAGTTAACTCTCATGTCGGTGAATTGGCGAGAAAGTGTCCAAACATCCGGTGGCGTTGCATGTCCTCTGGGGTATATGCGAGCAGGTCAACATCATCAGCATATATGAGTTGCCGTATTATGTGGTGCATCAACTGAGCGCGCTCCCCCCCCGTGCTCAGCTAGCCATTCTTCTAGCTGGTCAATGTACAAGCCGAAGAGCGTCGGGGATAGAGGGCAGCCCTGGCGCACCCCAATGCTACTAACAACGGGCTCCCCCGACGGTATGAGACGGCCAGGAGCAAGCCTCGTGATAGTGCGTATATAGCATTACGCAAGTCGATGGGGGTCCCTAGTCGCCTCAATCGTCCCACAACTTATCCCAGGCACCGTGTCAAAGCCTTTGCGAAATCCACAAAGCAACAAGTCTGATTCTTGCGTTGATTAGGCTATCCTCTATGAGTGTTCGCAGAGTGAAGATATGGTCAATAGTAGAATGCCTGGGGGAAGCCTTGCACCTGCGAGAGCCCGCGACTTCTCCATCCTCGCCCAAAGTGTCGGTCCGCTCAAGAATCCGGCAAGCAACTTGGCAAAGGCAGTAACCGATCATAATAGTACGATAGTTGGTGGGCTGTGGGGTCCCCCGCTTTGTATATGGGCACAACTCTTTGGTAGTCCGGTGTGGGGGGAAGCCTTCTTGCAATGCCCTGTTGAAGAGTCTTTGAGAACCCGGCACCATTGGGGCCCGCCCACTTGAGAAGCTCACCGCGCATACCATCCAAATCTGGCCGCCTTCCCTTTAGCGAGGCGTTGCAGGCCCATTATGACATCCCTTCAAGAATGACCCGGTGCTAGGCCCGCCCTCATGGAGGTACCGGTGCCTCGCTTCCCATTGGGTCATACACATTGCTGCAAGTATCTCACCCATTGTTAGGGGTAATATTTCCCGTGGGTCATGGAAAGCTTACTCAAGACCTTTCTCCGTAAGGTCCTAGGGTGGCGGTCTAGTAGACCAAACATCTTCTTGAAAGTTCCGCAAGGTACCGGCTTTCTTGGTCTTGAGGAAGGAGCGGTATTGACGGACGGCTGCGGGCTAATGGTGGGGTCCAAAGACTTGGCGGAGCCCTCGTTTCAACTCCGACATTCGCCATCGAACCCGGTGATTGCGGGGAAGGTGGTTGCAGCCCCCGTGGATCGCCGAGAGCGGCCTCTCCCAAAGCATCGCCCCCTACCCTCGGAGGAGCTGGTTCACCTGGGCCGTCGCTGTTGAAGTGTGGGGAGCTGAAGCACTCCCGGCAGCTCATGCTCAAGCATCCTCGCATAGACCGCCGCATGATCATAGTCCGTGACGCCAACCGCGTGGTACATGGGGTGTTGGGGCAATGGGTGCTCGGTTGGCTTCGCCAATCTATCTGCAAGAAAGGGGCTGATGGTGGAGTCTACTTCCTCGTCCCGACCAATTGCGGAAACATTACAAGGCCAGTGATCAAGTGTAGGCATTGCTCGTCTGCTAGCACGTAATCCACCCACCTGGTGCGCCCCACTGGTTCTCCACGTCTACAAGTGAAGCGGCTGGAGGGCCCGGCCCTTTGTGCCGACCCATTGCAAATGACCAGGTCAAAGATCTTGCCCGACAGCGGTAGCCCGGCCATACCGCGTGTCACCCCGGTCATCATCGGCGACCTTAGCCAAACCATCTCTGCGGGGTCCATTTGCAACACATCCTCGGCTAGAGGTGCTAATTTTGGGATCTGCTCCCCAATGCGGCGCATTGAAATCTCCAAGCAACATGACCTTGCCCAATTATGCATGCTGGCGTATGTCATCATATAGATCGACATAGGGCTCCCCGCCCGCCCACATCCAAGCGCGTGCGGTAAAAGTTGCTCTCAAAGATGTGGGAAGTAGCAAGCCGCCACAAAGAGAGGGCTACCATCGCCGTTCTGCACACTCGTACCACGTGTATCTGTTATTGCCTGTCGGGCTTTGGGTAGTGGAGACCGATTGGGCCAAAGGCCGCCCGGTAGTAACACGCAATTCCTCCGGTGTCCTCGTTTCCGGTGCACTCATTGAAGACGGAGTAGCTGGCCGGTATCCCGGGCAAATCGTAGCCTCGTGACCGGCATGTTCCCATGTTTCCATGAGGGAAGATAAGGTCCATGTCCATGGCGGCGGAATTGAGATCGTCCCCTTACGCCATGGAAAGCCACGGCAATTCCGGGATACCGGTGCCGAGGCACGATCCCTATTTAGTGGCATGCATCGCCACTTCAGTCCGGTGGTAGTGGTGGTCCCGTGGGGAGTGGAAGATGTGGATGCCATGCGGCTGGGGGCCCCTCGAGGGGACTCGAGGGGGGAGTGCCCGCATCCCCTGTTTGGCTGCTTGAATTCCCGCATCCTTCCCGGACCAGCCCCACCGCCCCTCCATGTTGCGGCGGTCCCCGACTTTGGTCAGCTCACGCCGGGTCTCTTCTGTGCTCGGGTCAAGTCGGGTCCAACGTCTGAGCCGTGCCCTTCAACTTCCGGGCCACGGACGGGGATGGCCACCCGCCTCGCACGCTCTCAAGCGTGAAGATGACCACCGGGGCGTCAGTGGAATTCCATGACGACTTCGCCTTTCCAATGGTCGCAGTCTTTGGGAACATCATCCGTCCAAGATCCGTAATGCGGAGTCGGGAAGTGAGATGTTCTCCCGACTCCTCTGTCAGGCCTCGCACTACCACATTGCGGCTCCTGCGTCTCTGTTCCTGGAGTTCGGCAGGGGCCGCACCAGGTGTTGGTTGAGGTGGGTGAGGCTGAGACATAGGCTGTGGCCGGCGCCTGGGTGGTGGTGGCCCGACGTGATCTGATGTGTCCGCAGCAGGTGTTGCAGGTTGACGCCCTGTAGGAAGATGCTGAGGTAAAATATCCTAAAGCATTATCTGTTAGTTATGATTCCAAACTAAGAAATGATGATCTCTATGTGTTAGATAGTGAAGCTGAGAGAAGCGTGATCAAATCACTCGCTAAGCTAAAAGGAAAAATCTGCAAGAACTATAGTTTTGTTCAAATGGGAGATGGAAACTTGCAGAAAGTTGAGCATGCTGGACTATTAGAATTATTTGATTTAGAAGGAAAACCAGTAATTCTTGAAAATGTACTTTGTGTTCCAAACTTTCTGTTACTCAATCCCATCGGATCGAAATTCTAGAATGGGGCGAGCATGCATGTCTTGCATGCATGCATGCGGCGCATGCCTTCTCTGGTTGGAAGATCGCTATTTTAGGCGAGGTTCTTCATCAATGTCTCATCGGCGCTTCCTCTCCTCTCTCATCAGTACCTTATTCTCTTTTCTTTGAACCAATGCAGGGGAGGGGCTTCTCCCTGCTTGGATTGACCAATTTGGCGTTTCTTTCATGCTGTGGCATGTCCTTTCTCGGCCTTGCCTCTTCTTTAGCCATAATCCTTTGACCTTTGTCCTCGATCCCGTTTGATAAGGAAGTTCTCTTCTATTCGGGAGGTTTTTGTGGTTTTCATGCGAGCCCCATTCTAGAATCCTATCGATCCGAGCCATCGGATCGAAATTCTAGAATGGGGCCGAGCATGCATGCATGTGGCGCATGCCTTCTCTGGTTGGGAGATCGCTATTTTAGGCGAGGTTCTTCATCAACGTCTCATCGGTGCTTCCTCTTCTCTCTCAGCAGTACCTTATTCTCTTTTCTTTGAACCCACCCTTCCCCCCTTCTTTGTTTAATGTATTTGTCGCCTGGCACGCGTGACCAGCCCCTCTATTTGAAGAGGTTTTTGTTTTATTGTCGCGTGGCACGCGTGATCAGCCCCTCCATTTTGGGAAGTTTGTTTTGTCACATTTTTTCTAGCATTGGTGATGTGCAGGTACAGGTTGGCGAGCGGCCGCAGCTTCGACTTTTCTATTTGTGGGTTTTGGGAGCGAATTCTCAGCCTTACGTTTGTCCAAGCCCCTTGCCGAAGGCTTATCACTAGGGTTTTTCCTCGAAAACCCAAAAGGGCGGGGTTTTTTAATCCCAGTGATAAGCTTTCGGCAGGTACACAAGCCAAACATCTATTAGCATTGTATTTTATGGGGTCCAAATTATATAATTGGACATTCCCTTTATTTTTTCGTGGGTAGTTCGCATGTGTGCGGCTCCCACTATCCACCATTGTAGAAAATCTGTTGAGATGAATGAGAAGCCTATCTATCGGGAGGTTTTTGTGGTTTTCATGCGAGCCCCATTCTAGAATTAGTAGATCTTGGATATCAGGTGCACTTTGAGAAATACTACTGTAAAGTGTTGATGGAAAATGAAATTAAATTTTTGGAAGCACTGTTTCATTATTTATGGACTTTCCCTGAGTCCATACGTCTCCGAAATTGAGTCAAATTTCTAAAATATGATGGTTTTTTAAATAGAATGACGGAATTTTTCGGGAAACGTGCTGGTAGGTGATATGGCAGAAGCTTTTTCTATTAAGCCAAGGACAAGCCCGCCCAACTCGCGGTCAAGGAAAAGTGCGTCCTGTGTGTGAGGTGTTGCTAGTGAGGCTTTGTTTTGCAAATCTGTGCAGCATAGATTCATAACGAAGCAGTGAGAATGGTTGAAACGAGGCGCCGGTATGGATTCACAATGACTGAAATGCAGTCCCATATCGATGAGTGAGATCTTAGCCCGCGAATCAATTGCGGTTGAGGTGCGAGAATGAGATAAATCGGGAATGGAAGAAACGAAATCGGTGGGCAGGTCATGAAGCTCCTCCGTGGGGATGGGTTGTTAAAGGAAAACAATTATCAACTCACTAGGGTGGAGTTGGAAGCTTCCCGACATCATTGAAACGACTTGTCTCTGAGGAGAGGCCACAGAAGAGGCTACTCAAATTAGAGGATGTTTGGCTGCACAACTCATTCAGACCATTATTTAAGAAGCTTTATAAAAAGAAGAAAAGGCAGCGTGAAGATTTGGTAACCAAGCTCATTGTCAACACTCCTCACTCGATCCTTGAATTGGATGAATGGCTGGGCCTGTATAGCAGAAATTACATTGATGAGTTCGATCGGGGTGATCTTATTCAAGTAGAACTAGCCATTGGTGAAACTTGGCACCCGATATTTTCTACTTTGTATTACGTTTTTTGTCGAGGCGCCTACGTCGAGGCATGTTGTTTTATTTGGTTTAATAATATGTGTATCAAATCTATGTAATGCATTTCTTAATGAATGGAACCGGTTCTATCTATTTTTATGATGGAGCATAGGCCACAATCCGTAGACATCAATTTGTTTTGTGCAAATTGGGCGCCCGCCCAATTTGCCCTGATAGTCGTCTGAACAAAGTTTAATAGAAGCATCCAAAGGAAATAGGGCGACGCCCAATTTCAATTAGACTTGAGAAAATAGAAATACAGACTGTCACAAATATAATTAATCGAACGCAATTAAAAGTACTTGAAAACTATAAGACCAAGTGTGGATGCTACCTAATACAGTCATATCAGATATAAATTCTTATGAACTTATGAAATACATCTCATAGATTGTAATTATTGGTGATTTTGTCAATCTCATAAGCATCGCGCTCCGGAACCCAAACAATATGGATAGTAACATGGTACTCGCCGGGGGAGTCTTTCGGTCGACCAGTAGCTATACCATGCAGCCAGGTATCAAGGGTGATCCCTTTGATAATGCATGCATGAAGGTCGTCGAAAGTCATGAGGCAAGTGAGGGTGTCCAAATGCTCTGGAGGTGGAGGCAATTGGGACCTCTGAAGAACTCTAGCAGGGCGGCGAGACATAGGAAAGGGCTGTGCTATGCACTCGAATGCGGCTATACTTATAGCCAAGTAATTATTGATGAAGCACTGTAGTAACATTATTGGGCGTACATACGACTGGTAAGTATATCCAATAATTATTGTGTACAATACCAACAATAATTTTGGTTGGTATAAATATATATCAAACCAATGTTGGCCAACAAATTTGGCCTTAGTCTAACCATGTGGTCTCCTGTTGGTCCTGAGCGTGATTCCATTACGTGCAAGATGAATCACGAAAACTTCAAGCAAAGGTCTTGGCGAGAAATAGCCATGGAAGATTGGATGACCATTGTGAGTCTCAATCCCTCGCCATTATCCCGATCCCTTCGATGTTATCATCCATCCATGATATGGAATAGAGAGCATCAAATGTACATGATAGAAAAGATCTCCGGGGTGGGCTGCTGAAAATGATTTCGGAAGAGTCCCCTAGATCAGATTGTTGTAATGTGATAGTCATGTTGTTGTAATCGGATTGTAGTAATACTCTTGCTTTTGTAATTTATAAGGCAGTTCCACTTGACTTCATGTTCAACTGCTCGCATTGATAGCCTTAAGGTTCAAATTGGGCGCCCGCCCAATTTCTATGAGGGAACTCTTCTAGTGCAGGGAAATTGGGCGCCCGCCCAATTATGTCAGACTTCTATTAGAATACAAGCAATTAGATCCAATAGAATGAACAACTTCACATGAAAATTTTGTATTTCAAGATCTCAAAATGTTACAGATAAAAGATTATATGTTTTACTTTAGATAGAAAAATACATGATGTACCATAGATTCGACATATGTGGGATCGTGAAATTGGTAGGCCCAATTTCAACAACTCAATGAATCATTAAGGTTTTTCGCGGATCCGGGGGTTCTCCTCGGTGTTGTCGGCGTCATGAAGTTGATCTTGTTGTTGCATGGCAGCTTCCTTTATAGCTTCCATCTTGTTTATGAACTCTTCATTGCTCGGGGAGCCACCTTTTCATCGGCCCTCCACGCCCTATCTCTATGTCACCCATCTCCTTCGTCATCCATTATTACATCAGCGTTGTGTACACGATTTTCTTCCTCGTCATCATCTTGAGCTTTCTCTGGTTCTTTTTCCTGCTGACTTTGAGGTGTGTCCTTCACGATGGATTCCTCACGATCATTGTCCACTATATCATTGAATTTCGAGCTGGCGTCAATGACATCGAGTGTTCACCATTTGGGTTCTGCCCGACATATTAATTCTATCTTTTTAATTCGGAAGATGGATAGATCCTTACTTCCTAATCCCTGACCTTCTTTATTTGATCTGCAAAGGGAATCCTTACTCGGTGGCGTGGATTTGCAGTTCTGAGCGATCCGGCGGGGAATGGATTTGGTGTGGGGCAATCATTTGTGGACTGTGGAGGCTTGGAACCTGATTTCTTCTTCTTGCCCTCTCGCAATCTTACATCTCCGGCGGGCCAATGATTTATTTTCGTCCAACATTATTTCCAATTGATCGAAGATCTGCACTAGCTTGAGCTGTAGGGTCTCCTGCATCTCGAATGAAGTTGCTTTGTATCCTTCACATAGTGCTGCACGACTGAATGAGCCTCCAGAAAAAAAATCAAGGACACTGCAACCCTCCATCATGAGTTTCCGCACCAAATATGTGCATGTCTTGGCTTGTAGTTGATTCGGAACGAGAGGTCCAGACCCACCAGCTGCAGTCTTATCACCCCACGGACGATACAACCAATATGCTGAAAGAGAAAATATTTCAGCAAAAGCAACATAAATTGGGCGACCGCCATATTTCAAAGAATATTACCTGCCGAGCACTCCTCGTCGGGTAATTTCTTCGCGATGTCCTCTGCCTCCTTAAGGTGCTGTGGAAATTTTGAATGCTGCTGTGGATGGTCACTTTGAATAAAGCATAGATTCAATTCATCCAGTGCAGGAGATGCCGCTTGGTCTCGGGCCACGTACATGACCAACACAAGACTCTGAAGCTCACGAACTCTGGAGGTTGACCCTGACTTTGCTTTCGGATCCTGGTATGCTCCAATCCACACCCGACTACCGCCGTCTATAGTTTTCATTGCAGCCAAGCACTCGTTCAAATGCTCTGGGTTTATAAATATGGTAATCCAATACAACTGCTGGTCCGTTAGGATACTAATCTGATCCATGAATTTCTGATACTCCTCCACGGACCATTTAATATGGTTCCTAAAGTCACATCCAATAAGACGTGCTGACGTGTTGACGACATTAACACAAATCCCTAGTGGACTGACAGTGAGGCATTTGAAAGCCTTTGGACCCTCTTCAACTGGTCCACGGAGGTATTCGTTCACTTTTGTAATAAGAGTCTCTGGTAGATTTTCCTTCTCAGCTTCTTTCCGACTCTCCGTCCAATCACTGACACTGTTTGCAAACATTAGCATGAGGTTCTCTGTGAATATGGGATGAAACTGTTTGACTTCATCCATATTTTCAACTTTCAACTTCTTCACCTCTCTTAGATATTTCAGTAATGCGGCTCAACAATGCCAATCTTCCTTAATTCTTGCGCTCTAGTCTTCATGACCGCCTTCCTTTATAAGCCTTCGTGGCCTTGATGAGCGTCTTTACGCCATGATCTCCCTCATTAACCTCTGCAAATCCATGGGGTGCATAGACTTCATCGGCCGACAAAATTGTTTGTGAACATCAAGTAGGCGATCCTTGACTTCAATTCTTTCGCCATTCTCATCCTTCAGCTCGTCCTCGTAAAATAGTTGAGCGACTCGAGTGCACATATTCCAAGTTTCTTCGTCAAGATAGACGAAATAATCATAGTCCCGTATGCTCTTATTCTTCAGGGTCTGCTTTGCTATAGCTAGCCATTCCTGCGAACAAAAGATAGTGTAAGACAACTTGAGACGACTATAGAATTAGACGAAACTACAATATGGACAGGCATGAAGGCTATGAAATTCGGCGGGCGCCCTATTTGGAGTGAAGCCGATTGAGGGTGCATACATTAGAAGAGATTAGAAGAGCAATTGGATGGTTGAAATTGGGCGGGCGCCCGATTTGGTTAATGGGGACATAACTTACAGAGTAAGCGCCTTCCGTTGATTGACCACGCTTTCCTTTCTTGGGCTTGCCATAGAGTTCCCACTGATTGCGAAGTTGCTGGACCTCCTCAAAGAAGACATCTGCGTGAATTGTCTTCACTATGATATCATTTGTTTCCTGGCTGACCTTAACATATTCCGTTGGAGTTAGGTTTCCAGCCAGTACACGACACTTTCTCTTCGCATAAAAGAAAAATATCAAATCTTTCAAATGGCTCCTTTCAGGAGGCCATTTCAATGCCTGGTTCACAAGGATCTGAGTAACGGCTGTAGTGTGATTTCCATTAACGATCCAGAACTCTGCATTATCCAAATCACTTGCTCTTTTCCATTTAATAGCACGACCTGTTGAAGGGTCAAACGGAACGACATCTACACAAGGAGGATGCATTTGCATAGTTATGAAAGATTCATAAAGGGTATCCACGTGTTCAGCACTGATGATCCTGCAAGTCATGTTTGCAGGGGCTTGATGCATCTTGAATATGTCGACCTCAATTTCGAATCCTACACCAAGTGGGTAAATCCTCTCCCTTTGCTTGATGTTTAACATCGCGCTCTGAGATAATTCACGCTTACTTTCCTGTGTTAACTCCCCAGTGGAGGCTGTATACTGTACAATTGGCAGTGATCCCCCCTCTGCACTATCGCTAGCCGTTTCACTGTCCTCGCTTGTGGCGGATGGACTCTGAGGCGGAGTGGGACATCTTCGTGTCTTATGGGAGGTGCCTGCTTGATCCTCTGCTCTTTTTTTCTTCTTCAACCGAAGATCAGGAGAATGTTCATTAGATTCTCCGGAAGTGTTGCTCCGTTCAGAGGATCTTGGTCTCTTTTGCATACCTCCAAGCATGACAACAGGCATCTCAATGCTGGGGTTTGTTGTCAAAGACGATCTCTTCTTCTTTGTAGCAGTGCTTTTGTCACCTACCTTAGACTTCTCTACGTCTCCCTTTTTGGTAACTCCGTATCGAGACTTCAACCAGGCCGTGTCATACACTTTTGGCTGGGCCTTCCCATGATATTCTGTATACAGGCCTTTCGACCTGGTCTGCTTGTGTTCAAGAATCCACTGCCTGACTGTGTAGAAACCGTCAATAACATCTCCACGCTTTCTAATTCCAGATTTTTCCAAGCTCTCATATGAGTCCAGCTGCCAACCCTTTGCGGCGCACGAGTTTTGATTTTCGGTTATGCTTGCCGACATTAGCTGAGGGTCATACGTGGCGAGGGGTAGCCTGTAAGCACGGAAGCACTTGTCCAATACGTCTTCCACAAAAACTTCTATCTCCCCGGGTACTTCTGCGTTTATCCCCATATCAATTGCTATCCCGATATTGCTTGTCTTCTTTGTCCCAGGCACGGCAAAATATAAACATAAATCCTTCAGATGGTTTGTCTTTGGACTTCAATTTCACGTTACCAATTTCAATGCACCATGTGTACTTGTCAGCAACAGAAGTGATATCTTCTGGAACTACTTCAATTCCTTCAAATGTCACATCCTCCTCTGTCTCTTTAGCCGCAGCAACAGCCTGCGGCAAGCCAGGCCCATAGCCGGGCATGCGGGCAGTCGATTTTGTCCTTGCCATTACTCCTGCATTGCATCAAACTTGAAGTGAGTACAGCTTACGGAAAGTACCGTGGGCATACATTTAAGATAAATAGGGCGCCCGCCCAATTTAGTGACTTGAAAGTTAGTAGGAATGGTTCAAGGTGGCGCTAGGGGAGAGGCATGCCCTTTCGAAATTGGCGTCCGCCTTAATTTGCTAGGCGAGTCGTTCGGGCACCAGGCCGACAAGCTTCCTTGTGGAGGCCCAATTTTGTCCGCGGTTAGGCTTGAAACCTGGCCGAATTCAATGAAGGGGAAGGAAGTAGAGGTGCTTCGACTTCCATGCAAGTGATCTGCTCAGAGCGAAATAGGGCGCGCGCCCGATTTAGAGAGCGGGAATGAAGGTGACATTGTTCGACTTTCCAACACAGTTCCTGCTGAAAGAAGTTATTAGCAAAGAAAAGGCGGCCGCCTTGGGTTTCTGAAGCGGGAATCACGGCGACCTACTTCAAGTTTCCAACACAGTTCTGCTGAAAGGAGTCATCAAAAAAAAATTGGGCGGGCGCCCAATGTACTGAAGGAAACAAGGTTAGGTGGATCGACTATCAGACCTTTTTCATGCTGAAATCTGTCATTGTCAGAAAAATAGCTTGAGAAAAGAAGGTGAGGGAAGCAAGTCTAGGTGGCTCGAATATCCATCACATAAGATAGTTGATTAGAAGGATAGAATAGAGAGGGATTAGAAGGAAAAAAAGATCATTATTGCAGTAACTTCAGGTCAGACCTTGAATGAATAGGAGCAAGCTTCTTTTCAAGCACGAAGGGGAACAGATGGAAGACAGAATGGATGCCATGTCGTCTTGGGAAGCATTATTAAAAAATAAATAAACATTGACATCAACCCGGCAGTGATGCAAGCATTACCTTTCGTTGGGCGACTTTCCATAACCAATATAGAGCTGGCGCCTTGTCCTTAGTTGTCGTCTGATGATATCGTGATAAGGAAGCGGCTGTTTCGCAGGCGAACTGAAGACTGTTGAAAATGCGGTTATCCAGAGAAAGGAATATTTATAAGTGAGGCATGCACTCACATTGCACCCGCTGCGGACAAGTGTCCGATTCCGGTTATAATGGACCGTTGCAGTCCATAATTAATTTGCAGGCTCCAAAAATAATGAAGGGTGGCCTGGACGCCACCTCGAAATCCCTCCTCCACCAATATGTAGGCGCCACATGGCATGCCGTATGTGAAAGTATTAAAGGGTACACAATTCAAATATGAAATTCAAAAATATTGAATAATGCATACGTGAGCTACATTTAATGACACCACCATACGTGTCCCCAATAACGTTAATAAAGTTTGCCCCCTAATAAATGCATACAAATGGGGGGAGAATTTGAATTCTGAATTTGAATTTGTTGAGTGACTCAAATACGCATCTTAAATTCCCCCCCATTTATTTCTATTGCCCTCTGTTTTTGGAAGCCTTCATTCTTGAGCGCCTACTTTAATATACTTTGTCGAAGATCTTACATGGCGCCACTGACTCCAAAGGTAATTTTTCTTAACTAAGCTAGATTTGTGATCTTGGGACTGTTTCTTCAGTTATGAATCATGTTTGCTCGACTAGTGCAACATTTTTTGCAAGATGTTTTTTAGTGATGTCAGCACCTGGGATTCAATTTCTGTCCCCCTGGCTTTGCTAGCTGCAGTGCATCCTTCCACCTTATTCAAATTCTACAAGAAATCTACTTGTCAGGTTTTTAGACTTCATGCCACATTGGCAGGCTAGTACACAGAGGAGTTTGCTGTGTATACGTTCTCTCTCTATGGCCCATCAATTCAATGCTTGTAAGATTGAATTTTCATAAGTCAGTGCAAGTTCTGATACATATGGATGTCCACTGTGGGGGAGTTAAGTTCTGACACTCTTCAAAACCAGCCAATATTGTGTAGCCCTCCAAAAACACCTGGGATAAACGTGGGCGGGCGCCCACTTTACTATGAACACTGCCACGTGTACAACATCCATTTTGGGCGCCCGCCCAGTTTGCTTTGGCCACTGCCAAGTGCACAGGATCCATTTCGGGCGGCCCAGTTTACTTTGGCCATTTCCACGTGCATGTCATCCATGTCTTATGGCCAAACCATGACTGTAGGCGCTCATGTCTTCCCACCTGCAGGACATAGAAGAAATTGGGCGAGCGCCCAATTTACATTGGGTTGTGTGCTTTGCCCAGTCTGCTTTGGCCAGTGTGCTTTTGCCTATTTACATTTGGACCAAGTAAATTGGGCGGCCGCCTAATTTAGTTTTCCCAGTAAGCTCATAAGCGATGTTTCAAAATCAATTTGGGCGTCCGCCCGATTTCAGACCCGTATCGATGCCCGTTGCAGTATGTTCTGCTCTCAATAACCTGGCCCCATGTTCTGACCCATCTGTTCTGCAGGAAGTGTACATCTTCAAGGATGGTCGTCCTATTGCCAAAGGGTTCGCTGGAGACTCTAACCAATGCCATTTCAGAAGCATCCCCCATGGAGCTGTTAGTGTTGGTGTTGAAGAGGTTTTCGAGGAGTGTCACGCCCTACCATGGCCCACTCCGGATGCAGAAACTATAGGAGAAGCCAAAGGATCCTTCATTCTTTGGAGAGAGGAAGACGTCCGTGAATCCAATGTAGAGGATGTCGGGTCCACCTCTAAAAAACAGAGAGTGGAATCAACTATGGGACTTATCCCCCAGACTAGATACACTTTACTGGAGAAGGACTGTGAAATATGGCACTCTTGCGTCTCCATTCCCGCTGGAAAGGGGTTCATATCCTTTACAGGCCCAGATGATGCAGTATGCGATCAGTTCTTAGGGTTGAAATGCATTGGAGTGACAATTGTTGAGGGTTACCCGACTCCTCCTGAAGTGAATTTCCGCTGTCAGGCTTGTTTACAGGTACCAAAAGCAGGTATGCTTGTGAGGTGGAGTAACAAATATGTTACAGTGGATGGTGTAAAGGTGTCGAAATCTTCTTTACGCAAAGCCAAGCGAGCAATCAAATACTCCCTCAAGTCAAGGCAGCTCTATTGTTGAGAAGCATCCTAATTTCGAGAGGCGCAAGTACACTTTCCACTCTCCCGTCAGAGGGCGGTTCTTGAGACAACCTAAGATTGAGCGCCTTAGCTCTAAGGAGGCTATTTTAAAATATCGAGCGACCTTGTGTTGCAAACACAGGTGTTGTGCAAAGTTCTCACATAATCAGGTCATCGAGATGCGCAAGGAGTTCTATGCAATGAAGTGTAGCGACATGGTGACATTTGTGTATGACATGCTTGGGAACAACATGAAAGGCCGTCGAGTGGAACGTCTGGTCTTGCATGGGAGGCTAGTCTGTGAGAAGGCCTGGTACCTTGGGCTGGGAATCTCAAAGTCAGGGTATCTGAAATGGAAAGCACAATACATCGAGGGTGCTTGGCAGCGAAAGCACCGGAACCGCGGGTACTTTCAAGCGTCGTGCATCTACCTTAGCCTCAGGAGGCTGTTTTCTCAATGTTAAGTAAGGGAGAATTTGCGAATCCTTGCCTCACCATAGTCGGAGGAATGAAGAAGGCATCCGGAAAACATCGAGGGAAGTTACGCAATGTTTACGAAAACAAGCATCCTAGAAGAGGTGAATGTAGAAGTCATGGCAGCGATGGGCAAAGAAAGTATCGCCAGCGGGCTTTCATAGAACTTGGAAAAGGAGCTTCATGGATGTCAGTATTGCAAAAAAAATTCCGTTCTCCAAATGTGATACATGCGAGGTCATTCGTACAAAGTTGTTGAAGACAAAGGATGAGGCAGAAAGGCGGATATTGCATGATCAGAGAAGAGCACATAGATTGGAGCAAGCCTCCTGTCGTACCCAGTACTGGTCGTGGAGATTGTTGTCCCATAGGCATCCCAAAGACTATGTTTGTATAATTCATGATAAGATGGACCAGGCAAAGACAATGATTCCTAAATTGCAGCAATCGGTGGAGACTGGATAAACTTAAAACATCATTGACGGGTGCTCTCACTCATGGTCATGGGAGGGGAAGCTATGGAAACTTTGCTTTGGATCTATGGCCAGATGACTCGAACTTCCATGTCGGTTCTTTGAATAGTATCTTGAGAAGGCTTGAGATGGTTCATGAGTATCCTGGAGGCCATCTTTCAATGCCGGAAACTTCAGCTCCAACTTGGGTGACTTCCTTGCGTAATAATGCGGCACTCAAATCGAAATTGGCACTCACTAATAGCAACATCCACGCAAGCTTGCACCTTGCGAGAAGGACCTTCTTTCAAGCCCCTCCCAGAACATTGTTCTTTGCGGCCCGAACAATGCTTGGGTCAAAACAAAAAACAGGTATGTTTTCTCGTATCTTTCATACCTAGTATATCTTGGTGTGTTCGAGGAGATAGAGTTGGGTTTCATGATGCCTGGACATACACATGAAGACATTGATGCTATGTTTGGCAACTTCTCCTCCACTCTAAAGAAGGCCGAGGAGACCATGACCATGCCCGAATTGTTATATGAGTTCCACAAATGCAATCTAAATGGACCTGTACCATACATTGTTGATAAAGTGCCAGATTGGAAGGGGTTTATAGAAGGGTACATACCCGACGGCGATGATAGATTGACTGGCCACACCACCCCCCTGACATTCAAATTTGCAATGAATGGAGAGTGGCCTGTCATGTATTACAAAACCCGTCCGTGCTTCTTGGATTGGCTGCCTACAGGCGGTATAAAAATGTGGAAGGAAGGGGAAGACGGGAAGCCCATGATGCCTGTAGGAACACCCAAGTTGCTTAAACCAAAGGCAACAGTTAAGGACCTTGGCCAACAAAATGGAAACCATGAACTCTAGTAGGACTTAACTTCATTCAAACTTCATCTAGGCTCTAGTAGGAAGAAAACGAAAGAAACATGCCAGAAAATAGTTGTAACTTCAGTTCTATTTGCTTAAAATTTAGCTTGCAAAATCTAATAACACAAACCTGGACTAATTATGATCAAGACTCCATAAACTGCTCAATTCCTTGTTGTGCAATGCCTGAGGATGAAATTACCATTAGTAGCTTTTATGAAAGTCTGCATCACAAAGAACAATAGCTCAACTTGTTAAATAAAGATTGCAAAAATGAAACATTTGAGGCACATATATGCTACCAATGACAAAATACTACAGAGTGGTCTTGAAGAAAATATTATTTTTTTGCAGAACTTGTCTTCCTATTCTAAAGCGGCCATAGTAGTAATTAATTCAATGTATAGGCCATGAGGTTGTGGCTAAACCATCGTTCCACCACAAAAGAAAAGCACAGTACCCGCTATTGAGGTTGCAGCAGAAAAACGAAGCTCCTATAAAACTTAAACGCATGCATGACAAAATTCTTCCCGTCTGGCACTCAAAGCAATTCTTCCCGTCTGGCATAATCACCATATCTCATATGGAATTTTACTTTATCACCTCTTTATATTTGCACGACATATAAGTAGAATCATCACCAATTAAAGAAGCAATAAAATATGCATCAAAGTTTAGGGTCAGCAATTACCTGATGTTGCGAATCAATTTGACGTCCACACACTGCTATGTGAAATCTAAAATCTAGAAACAACAGAGATGGCATGGTGTTGCTTGCAACCCTTGCTGGCTTTGCTATGATATGTCTTCAACTGCAACAGTTGCTTGCCTGGCGTTTCTACAGAGATGAAACAACAATTGCTTGTTAGAAACTGCCAATGCTTCATAAATCTTAATGCTCATGTATAACCAAAGTGCATCATGATGGCCTTTTTGATGACATCTTTGTACTCCAAATACCTAGAGGAATTAAATGATTGTGTTACCCAAATGCAATATGATCTTTCCATTGTGGGAATCAGAGATCAAATCCGTGACAAAATACCAAGCAAGAAGAGGCCGGAGCAAGTAATCCAGAATAGCAAACCGTTTAAGAAAGCATTTTACCAGAATGGATGCTAGCTCCTTTGCCAGCCAATGGATGTAAAGATAAGCCCAGCGATTGTTTCAACTCCAAACTCCCTCCAAATAGCCAAATGCAAACTATCTGTGAACTACCTGTGAAGAACACTAAGCAAAATAAGTAATGCCAGAAAACTCAGAAACAGGGTGTAAATCTAGCGATCCATTCTAAACGCTCTAAACATCTTTCTTGATGCCATGAACCTGGCCGAATGCAAAATTTCAAACATTGATCTCTGTTTGTGCATGAACAAACCTTGATGTGGATCGATGCACTCTCTCAATTGTGGATTTAACTCTGAGCAAGAGAGGAAGAAGATTTCAGAGCTCCACAAACTACAAAGGATCCTACAAGCATTGCATGAGACATGGAGGTTGGGAAGAGGCATTTTCGACCCCGCGATTGAAGAAAGGATGCAGGAGGAGGGTGGGAAAATCGGTTGGTCAAGCCAATGGGTGGCTCACGAGGTACTTCCTCGTGAGGCTTTCCATGTTGTTCAGTTCCAGAGCTTATAGAAGGAAACAAGATGCCCCACGAGTTGTTTCTCTAAGGTGGAACACCATACAAAATGGATGTAACCATAGTGACACCACGACTGCCATGGTCTCTTCGTCCACAATAATATACATTGTAACCATCTCATTTACGAATAAAAATTCTCTTCGGACTATAACTTTGTCTTGAATTTCCCAATATATGAGTGAATTCCCCTTGGCTAAATTCGTTGATCAAGGGGTTTCTTCAGTTCTTTTGATGGAATATCATACTTGCCTCAAACTATTCCTAATCTGTTATCCCTTCTTAAATTGGTGAAACTGCTGGAGAAGAATCTCCAGAGTCAAGTTGGATTTCCCTAAACCTTAGGGAAATTTAACTTGACACTATTTTGGTTCCACGATCACCTCCAGACTTTAACAAGTGGTGGTCAAGTGAGCATCATTATGTGGATAAGTCCATGGTCTCACAGAAAAATATAGAACCCTGGAAGGGCAGCAGGTTTATGGAGGATGTGCCTTCACTTGACAAAGTCAACACTGATGGTGTTACGGGTCCAATACACAAGATTTCCATACGGCCGAGAGTTATCAAGTACATTATTACAAGCTTGGTCGAAGGAGATCAGATTGTGTGCGAGTTGTACATGAATGGCCTGTCCTCCCAAGGGGCTATGCTATATGGAATGAAGTCAATATATGTGGTTGGAAACAAGGACCTAGTTGAGACCATTAAGTCATACTTAGATCCACTTCATTACCATTTTCAAAATAGAAAGACTGAAGGAAATAACTGTTAACCACCTAGTGGTTAACAATGTGCACATGCTAGGTGTCAGTGGTGGCAGACGACACTTGGCATGATTAGGTTAACATAAGTGTATGGCTTAGATTTTTTTTTTTTTTTTTTTTTTTTTTTTGAGAGAATGGGGTTTTTTTCATTAATTATAGAAAAAGGTACAATGATGTGAGTGAGCCATATAATTGACTACTCAACATTAAGCATGTAAACAAAATAGACATAAGTTAATGCTATGCTATATAGATAGCAAAAGTATTTGTAATTATGGAGTCCTTGACTGCCTTGTGGAAGGTATGAAACCTGCAGTGCTGCTACTGAATCAAACCAGTGGAGAAATGAGAATTGAACAAAATTGAAGTAACTGTAGGCAGCAACATATAGACAAAAACCTGTAGATCCTGGTAATGCTCTTTTGGGATTCAGAATGGGAGGATGAAAAGGTGCAGATAGGATCATGAGAATGGGATGTTAGGATTTTAGTTCAGGAGTTGGGATGTGGTAGGATATTGGATTGGAAACGATATGAATGAAGATAGTCAAAGTTTGGCTGGAAATCTGGTTGCAGAATGAGAGTGTTACCATTCCCCCAGTTTAGCTCTTGAATTAGTCTGTCAGCATTGGTTGTGGACATCAGGATGATGAGTGTACCATAAGCATCTGCCAAACATCTATGATGGTAATATCGCTGTCTGTAGTACTCAAATTGTTGGTCTGTCATCCTTCTGCTATTGCTTTCTAGGAACCACCATAGTTGTACCATTAAGTAAGTGCCTCTGCAAAACTCTATTGCCCAATCAATTTCCTGGTTTGGGATATCAGGAATGTCAATGTCTGTGATGCCTCTGACTAGGCCTGTCCATAATCCATCATCTGTGTACTGAATGTCATGAACCAATCTCTGCCCTGGGAAAAGTGTATGCTCAGCTGGCTCAATTGATGTATTAAAATCTCTGCTAAGGCTCATCAGGTAATCTAGCAGAAAGACAATCATTGTCAGTAAGAGTAGCATTGCAATTTAATTTAAACAAATGATAGAAGCCTATGAAATTACCAATACTATACCACCTGTTTGCAATAATTTTTGCACAAACTTTATAAGTAGAATTTGTCAAAGATATTGGCCTCCAATCAGAGAAGGATTGGGGATTGTCAACTTTTGGTATCAAAGTGATGAGTCCAGCAGAGAGAGCAGGGTGCAGGTGATTTGAATTCCAGAAACCTTTAATCATAAACATGAAGTCATCTTTGAGTATGTCCCAGAATTTAAGATAAAATTCGGGTGGTAGGCCATCTGGGCCAGGACTTTTCCCTTTGACAAGACTTTTGAGAGTAGCAAAAGTTTCCTCAATGGAGGGTGTAGCTTCCAGAGCATTGGACATTACAGTGTCACTGTGAAGACCATTATTGATAATCATATCTGAAAATGATTTGGCTTCAACAGTTTGAGTAGGGGTATCAATAGGTTGGGAAAAGATTGTAGCATACTTGGAGCAAAAGTAGTTAGATATCTCTTTCTGATCATCCAAAGTAACATCATTATCATCTTTAATGGAAGAAAGTAGGCTTTTTAGAAGCCTGGATTTAGCCACCCTGTAAAAAAATTTGGAGTTCCCATGATCCATTTTGGAAAAATATTTAAGCTTACATCTGATTGAAGAACCTTTGGCTTCTAGTTCTTCAATGGTCTTGATGGCCATTTCTAGATTCCCCTCTTGCCAGTGAAGCTCAATATTTAGGGGATCATCCTGAAGTTTCATTCTAACTTCTTTCATATCATGAAGATAAGCTCTCTTCTCAGCAAGCTTACTGTCATGAAGGTGTTTAGACCAGTTCTTAATCCAGGATTTGGATTCTTTGAGATTGGAATAAAAAGCCCTCATTGAGTTTGTAGATCTAACTCTGGGGAGAGAATTATAAAAGGCTATAAATTCCTCACAGAATGCATCAGAGTCCAGGAGGGAGCAGTTTAGCTTGAAGGGGGTGTTTCCCTGAAACTGAGGCTGATGGTCAGAGATGGAGGTACACTCATCACTGTGAACAAAGCAGTTATCCCAAAAGTCATGATGAATGTTATTAATATAGAATCTGTCGAGTGCACAATAAACCCTGTTATTCCCTTCTTGTTTGTTTGACCATGGAATATGTTGTAAGAAGTGCATATCAAGCAATAAATCCCATTGAGTTCTCTCATCAGTACACATGTTTAAATCCCTGCCAATTTTCATGTCCCATGTTGGAGTGTTATTGAAATCACCTGCCATAATCCATGTTTCACAACTCTGAGTTGAAAGCCAGTTGCTAATAGAAGGCCAAATTGTAGCCCTGAGTCTAGAGTCAGTTGAAGCATAAATGTTAATGACTCCAAAAGAAATATCATTATTTCTGAGAATTACTGACTGCCAGGTCTTGCAGGGGCTATTGTAAATCAAACTTTGATTTAGATGCTTCCAAATAATGCACAGCCCACTAGATGTGCCCGTGGCTTCAATCCAAATTGAGGAAAACCCAGGGCCTATCCAATCTGCAAGGTTTGAGCACTCAAAGTTAGGCAGTCTCAGTTCCTGCAGCAGGATAATGTCACTGTCATAGTTTCTTATCTGAGATATTACCCTCCTCCTTTTAAGAGGGCCTTTTATTCCCCTGAGATTCCAACTAAGAATCTTCATGGAGAGTAAATTTATGGAAGGAAGCAGAAGAGGAGGGTGCTTAAGTATCCTTTCTGGATCTTAGCCTTGTGTTAGCTGCAGGAGTATTGGAGGAAGTAGGTGCTCTTTGAATTTTCTTTTTCTTGGCCTTTTTGCTACTAGACTTGGCTATGCTAGTACATTTTTGATTGGATGTGAGGTAGGCATCATCATCCCAAGCATTTCCATTGGTGTTGATATTATTTAAAGCATTCTCCTTGTCTGATTCAGTATCAGCAGGATCCATGTCAGCAGGGTTTATAGGATCAGTATTCTCTGCATGGTGAGGGCAACTCCAGAACTTTGACTTACAGCAATCTGCATTAGCAGAGTTTGAAGCAATGGGGCTGAAGTTTGTGGTAGTATCTATCAGGATGTTTAACTTGTTATTTTTATTACTAGAATCAAATGCAAGGTTTGTTAAGGAAAGATCTTGCCTGGAAATGAAGTGGTCATGCTGTGTAGAATCTGCAGATCCAGTCAGTTGTTGAACTTCTGTTGTAGTTGAGTCCTGTGGAGCTTGCTGAACTAAACCAACTGTTGTAGCCTCATCATGTAGCAGACTCTTTTCCCAGGAGGTCGATATATCCCTGACACTACCTACCTCTGTTACCTGTGCAAAGGCATCTGACACACTTACAGGCATTTCAACCAATTGCTGAAGTTGCAGAGCTATCTCAGGGGAGATGGTGGCATTTTTTGGGTGAGAGGAAACAGTTTGAGTGAGGTCAAGCAGGTCAACATGAAGCAGGTGAATTTCATTTGGAGGAGGAAGTGGTGATGGAGATGGAAATATAATAGGCATGATAGATTCAGAAGGGAGAGTGGGGTGAGTGGTGGTTTGAGGCAAAGATTTTGAAGAAATGTTTGCGGGTGAGTTAGGATCAGTTTCCTGATCAGCAGTATCATCTTCAGAGATTTGTGATAAAACTGCATAAGTGTTTGAGCATTTCAAGGTTTCTGTGTCAATATCACGTGCAGAATCTTCAGGTTTACTTTCCTCAACATTAGCAGTGCTTTGAGATCCATTTACTGTTGAGTGATCAGTCAAGGAACCTATGTTGAGGTCTGGAGGAGTTTGGACTTGCAAATCCTTGTGTTTGATACTACCTTTTTCATTAATTAATGAAACCACATTCAAACAATCTGACTCAGGTCTTTCTTTTCTTGAGGCAAATGTCATTTGAGCATGCAAATCCTATGAGCCTTTGGATGGGAAAGGCTGGACACTTGTAAGTTTCCTGGAATCCTGTAGAATACTTGATAAAGTTTTGTGCAAATCAATCTTTTCTGGCAATTCAGGAGCTTTGCCTTTCCTGTTTAGCAAGTTTATATTGTGAGCAATATTTGCCTTACTGATTACAGGAAATTGAGAAGGCTCAGTAACTTTTTTATGAACTCGATCATTTGGCATACTCTCCTTGTTCAATCCAACTGATGGAGGGTTTTCTTTGATGAAGATACCTTTGTTCAAAACCTTAATTCCAGCTTGTTTGATAGGGAGAGATGTGTTGTTGGTGAGTTGAGACCTGGAGGAGCTTGCAGAATTTTGTGGCACTTGTTTTCTTGCTTCCCTCTACTTTTGAATTCTTCTTGTACTGCCATTGATTCTTTTCCATTCATTTTGAGCTTTGGAATTATCATAAGAAGCCATAGTTTCTACCAGATCCTTATGGTAGCTATTTGAATTATCCCTGTATGATATGACTGCAATTCCATGATTGGTAGGCATGGAGGTCACTGCATCTGATTTTTTTGGTGCATTTAAATCCCTGTTACCTTCCTGATAAGAACATTCACTGCCATTGAGATGTCTCAGGTTGCAATTTTGGCAAAAGTTTGGTAAGCCTGCCCATCTAAGTTGCAAGATAGATTTATTCCCAAAGTAATCCAGGAAAGGAAGTTCAGAAGGGATGTTCTTGGTGGTGTCAAGCTGGACAAAGCACTTGGGAGGTTTGTAAGGGTAGTACTCAGTAGTCAGGTAGGTACCAATTGAGTTGAAGATTGTGGAGAAACAGTCTTCATTCCAGTAAATAGGGCTGAGCTCACTCATAGTAACAGAGGCAACATGAAATTTGTTGAATTCATTGAGAGGTAATTTGGCATTCCATTTGAGAAAAGATAGTTGAAATGTTTCAATAGTGGAGAAGCCAAGTTTGAGCAAGAAATTTGAGGTTCTTGTACAACCACATTCAACCAGAATGTAGGGATAATTTAGCCAGTAGATCGAGTTAATTACGATGCCTTTGTGGAGTCTAAGAAGATGATCCCAAAGTTTTTCAATTTTTAAGCCAGTCGAGTCTACTTTGACTATAACAGCAATTTTAGACAATGATTCAATCTTAGAGGCAACCACAGGTGAGTTAAGCTGAATACCTCTGAAGAGCTGGATATTGGTAGGTGCCCGGGATTGTTGGTACTCGAAGTCAGAAGCCAGTTGTTCATCAGAGATAACTGGGGATCTCGGCCTCGGGAACAGGGGAATTGGCACACCATTGGCATCCAAATGTGGCAAAGTTTGGGATCCTCTTGGGTCCAGAGATAAAGTATCCCAATTTGGAGCAAAATGACTGTAGTGATGCATATCTGTTACCTTAGGAGCAGGGTTAGAGAAATCTCCAAATTTGATGAATTTTGAAGGATCACGGTGGAGAATACTTAACTGAGCAAGAAGATCGTCTCTGGCAACAGAAGGGAGGAGCATAAAGTTATGAATAAAAGAGAGGGAAGATGGGCTTAGGGCTGACGAGTCATTGAAGGATATATTTTTTTGGGGAAATACCGACATTAATGCACAGAAAATGAAATTCAAAATGTGAGTGGCTAAAGCTAGGAGGGGATGCGAGAAAAGATCAGGGAAGATCAGAGGAACAAAGCAAGAGAATAATCTATCTAAGAACAAAGAAGGAAAGGAGAACCATAGATCTGCCAAAATACCTTGAGAGCATCCATTAATTGCATCAATCTGAGAAAATCTTCACTTGAATTTTTTTGTCTGTCCATTCACAGTAAACTTGAAAGATTGCTGTTGCTGAGATATTTCTTTTGCCTGTGAATTCCAGTACCCAAGATTCAATGATCTCAGACTCTAGTTCTTCTGTGTGTGTTGTAGTAGTGTATTCTGGAGCAAATAGGGAGTCAGGAAAGTATTGATGAAGAACTAGCGATTCCCAAAGTGTAGAGTGAGCTTTAGATAGAAAACCACACGAAATTCTGTCTTCCTGCTTCAAGATTGTAAAAAATTTAGTATCCATACAAAGGCAATCAGATGATGAAGAGGATAATTGCTGGGCCTCTACAGGGCCAGCAAGATGAAGAGAGCAAATTCGGATCAAAAGGAAAATTCTCGGGTGGATGAGATCAAGAAAGAGTTTGAATCATATAGGACAAAAGATTCAAGAAAATTGGCGCTGGTTGGTGACGTGTCCATCCTCCGCTGTTGTCCAGATAATCTCTCTTTTATGGCTTAGATTTAGCTAGATGTAAGGTTCAAAATTGCGTTCTGCACTATATTAGACTGGAGCCTCTTCAGATGTACTCAGGTTTTATCTCAAATTTGGAGAGCCTCATTTGGCCACGTTCCCTTCACTCTTTGTACATATTTGTCTTTCTTGTTCTTGTTTTGTGATCATGAGCATGGCAGCTTTGTAGCATCCGGCAGTCATAGACTGCTGCTGCAGGGTGTATGCCAAGAACTCACAATTAACAGTAATGACGTTATGCTGGGTTCGCTCGTGATCAATTTCTTGAGCCTTGTTGTTTTGTTGTTGTCCTTGCTGCTCTTATTATCCTCAGTTCTTGAATACTCCTTGTATATTACTCTCAAAGCTCACTTCCCCCACTGAAGGTTAGGGTGCTTCTGTGGCAGGTGGTGCACCGCTGTATCAGGATGAATGCTCTTGTGAGTCAGTTTAGGCCGGGTGTGAGCCCTCTCTGCCCTTGTTGTGGCCTTCATCATGAGACTGTGGAGCATTGTCTGGTTTTATGCCCTCACTTGCAGGCTGCCTGGGATTGGGTCAGGGCTCTATTTCAGGTGATATTGACTAGCCAGCAGTTGCTGCTTCATGTTATCCTGGTGCTTGGCCGCTCTTGCGGCAGCAAGCCTTGCATCTGTGTGTGGCTTGGTTGGTGTGGCTGATTTGGAAGCGACGGCGGTTGTGGATCTTTCAGGGGATTCAACAGCCTGCAGCCTCTCTGATTCCTCGACTCAGGTACAAGCTATTTCAAAGCCTTTTATGTTCCCGGGATTAATAGAGCGGAAGTTCACTATTTGGCGGGACTTCTTGGGTGTTGTAGATGGTGATGGTCGGTTTGTACAGCAGTAGAGTTGTAGTTTTTCTGTGAGTTTGTTGTGGAGTGTCGAGGTATCGTTGTCTCTTTGGGGCAGTTCTCCTTCCTCCTCACTTGATTTGTAACATTACCCTTCTTTTAATATATTGATGACACAGTTCTTCAAAAAAAAAAAAAAGATATAGTTATAGCATGACATGGTTTGAAAACATACAGTTCCAAATGACCTGGTATAAAAACACCCCTGCTTGTCTGTTGGAATTACAAGGTCATGGCAGATAGCAAGATTGTTGAAGCAAGTAATCATATTGTGCTCTATGGGTAGATAATGCTTTTCACTAGATAAGATCAGAAGGAAAGATGCAATTTCCTATTCAAAGAAGAGAGGCCAGATTGCACATGTACGAGTGGAAGTAAGTATATGTAGGTTGAATTGTCAAAAACTTGGGCTCTGGACAACAAATTAGACTTCTATTATTGCAACTACAGTGCACTGAATGAACAGTGCACTGTGTGAATAGTGAATCCTGAAAAATCAATGGTATTGAATTATTAATTAAACTATTGCATATTTGCCTCATTTATTGTGGAGATTGAATTTAATGTTGAAAATCTAGCATATTATTGAAAGATCAATTTTCTACTCAAATTGAACAATGTACATCATGTAGCATATCTTCCAAAATCTACATAGCTTCACCAGTGAAAAGTGTAACTCCATGTCCGTTTCCAAAGTAGTTCAAAAGGCATACATAAGTATTAGCTTCGTTAAGAGTGAAGATCAAGTTAGGCTTAGGGTCTTTGGATTGCCCATCAGGGTTCAAGTTTGACGACTTTCATGCCTGTTTTTGGCTTTTTTGCTCGTCAAAACAGGCAACAAAAAAATTGCCCTGCATATGAAGGGTAACAAATATCAATTTGCCTGTCATATAGAAAGGCAAAAAAAAAATGTGTATGTCATTTGAAAGGTCGCAAATATAAATTTGCCTTTCATTTTTGTATTAGGGTTATTTTATAGGCATAGGCATATCGACTTAATGTACTTTACCTGCCTCTAATAGAATAATGAATTAGGTAACATTAAGATTTTTTTTTTAAACTTCTACATTCCCAATTCCTCCTATTCTCCCATTTCCCGACGAATCCACCAATTTGAAAAATTCGAGTCATTTCTCCTCTGCCAGCTGCCAGCTGCCATGGCTCTTTTCAGTAAGCTAGTAATGCTCACTATTTCAGTTTTTCTAGTTCTTCTTTTTTGAAATATTCTCAATTGCATAATTGTCTGGTTCCTTCAAGGCATCATTCTCTATAGCTTCATCTACAAACATATCTTGTTGAATTATGTTTCTTGTATCTGATTTTTTTTTGGATTTCATCAATGTCATCATCAATACCTTTATAACTGTCTGATCCTTTTTACTGCTTAAGTCATGCTTTAAACCTTTATTGCCTTTACAATCCCTGTCCTTGTAAAGCCTGGTTTCTACAAATTTTACATCTCTACTGGTTATGATTTTTCTCCTCTGGGGATCATAGAGATTATAACCCTTTGACTGATGATCATATCTGATATGGTGGCGCTCGGGGGAGTGGTTGTCGGGAGCAAGAGTAGGAGAAAGAAAGCTATAAATGTTTATGTTATCCCTTGGACCCTAGTATCTTAGTGAATATACAATAAGTTAAGTTAGCAATTATCTTTAGCTAGACCATTGGTGGATATCATTCAAGTAAGGCTTATTAAGGGATACCTTTACCTTTTTATAAAGGAAGTGAATGTTATATAAAGAGGCAACTATGTAAGCGTATGGGGGAGGGGGAAGCTTGTTTCTATCCCAATTGAAGATCTAAGCCAAATCCTAAGCCTAGCGTATTCCTCAAATTTATGTTTTTGCTACAAAGGATTTGTAGTGGCTAACTTGCGTTATTGCCTTTCTTTGGAAGTCTCTTGCTCAAGGACAACCCGGTTGGGTGGAGAGCTTACCCGGAAGGGTGGATTTGTGCTTACTTGACTTGTTTCTTGACGATTGTTTTTTGCAGTACATTTTTGGAGACTAGCTAATCGTATCAAATTGGTATCAGAGCACGGTTCCGATCTCTCTTGGAGCCTGTGTGTTTTCATTTTGTTCATTTTGAGTGAACGAGTAAGAACTAGTCTAATTGCTCTATTAGAAATATTTTGGTATTTGTTTGAGCGAGCGAAATTAAAAGCCTGAAGAAGTAAGACTAGGTCCCGAGGAATGTAACTAGAATTCTGGAGGCATAAGAGCATTAACTTGTTTTTTTTTTGCATGATTTCCCTCAGGGGTTCTGCTCCAAAAAGATTTAAGGTACTGATTGAATCTCGGCCAAAATCAAAGATGGAAAGACGTGCTAGGAAACAATGCTAGTTATGAGCCAGCTTATGAAGAACTGAGAAAATTATAGGTCGCTTGGACCATGAAGTGATTGGTTAATATGAAATAATTGCAGAGCATCACTTGGTATAGAAGTTTACTGAATATGGAAATGGGTCGTGCCATGGTCTCTCCCTAGGTTGTGATTGATTAGATCTTCATAAGTGTCCGCATTTCATTTGAAGCCATTGATAAACCATTTCAAGCCTTAGAACTTTCTATAATAGTTCTGTGGATATGTTGAAAGAAAAATCATTTGAGGATATGTTAGTAAAGAAACGTATCATTTGATTGAATATTCTAGGTTATTAATATGTAAGACATGAACCTATGTACGTGATACATGCAATTATTGGTATAACCCAAAGAACCATACCATTTGGTTGGGTTTGCAGTTTCTAATATCATGATTGAGTTTTTCGCAGGACATAGAAATTGTCATGCAGGGAATTATTTTGAGAGATATTCTTACCTTCTTATTGGCACATGAGCAACCTAAGTTTTAGGCGTTTGTAGCTATAAGGTAAATAGATATTTGAGTTACATTCGCCTTAGGGAAATCCAAGGTGGAAGTAAGGTGTTCTTTTCTTTGTGTAATGTATAATAAGTCCTGAGACAACTAATATGTTTGCAGCATAATAGTTGGACTTGGAAAATTTTTAGCCTAAAGGGCTGGACTTGGATTTTTTTTGGCCTAAAGGGCTGGACTTGAAAATTTTTAGCCTAAAGGGCTGGACTTGAAAGTTTTTAGCCTAAAGGGCTGAACTTGACCATTTCTGATTGTGCAGGTTGCAACCATGGACTTGGTTGTGTTAATTTGCCATATAATTCTTGATCGAGGACGATCAATCCCAAGAAGGGGAGGAATTGATATGGTGGCGCTCGGGGGAGTGGTTGTCGGGAGCAAGAGTAGGAGAAAGAAAGCTATCTTCTTTTTTATTTTGAGAGCATGTTGGGTTCCGTGCGAAGGGAACGCCGCATCTTACGCCGCATGCGGCGTTCCCTTCCAGTTTGCGTTCCCCCTTACGAGAGACGCGGGCTGGCAGCATTGATGGCGAGTTTTTGAATTGGCCAAGGTGCTTGAATGCTGCCACCGCCAAGAGTTTTGATGCTTCCTAGCTCCCCCTACGAACTTTTGCCTCGAGATTTTTTTCCTGCTCTATACGGTTTTGGCGCCTCAGAAACGTTCTGGAGCCGAGATTTGAGGTTCTGTAAAACCTGCGTTTTCACGTGCAAGCTTATCCAAAGCCCTGGTAAAAGTGTAACTTAAACAGGATTTGTTCCGGGTTCCTTGCCATCTAGAAGAGAGAAAGTCGATAACTCACAATTACGGTGCTATTAGCTATGTATAATGAAGAAAAAATTGCAATGAAATAGTTTGGAAATCATTCATTCCATTTAGGTGCATCCAATCACACGCACATTTGGACAATCAGTTCCTTTCTCGACTCGAGAGTCGTGATGGTCGGATCGAGGTCGTTCACGTGCTCGAACTTTTCATTGCTCCAAACAAACTTGAACTTAAAAACGGGTAGGCCGAGCATGCCAAGGACATTGACAACATTTCACTTCATCATACAAGACCATATAGCCACTTCAAATCCCCATTCCAGGCACCAATCAATAATTTCTTTTGCTTGAGGCCGAGGATAGACGATCTTATTTGTGTTTTTGATGGCTTCTATGACGTGTTGAGCTTAGAGACATGAACATCTTGGTACACTGCAGCCAGGACTCCATTGACATTAAAAATTATAAGTTTTGTGGGCCCCTCCAGATCCCAGGTCGAGTTTATCTCTGGCCAGGTTTCTGATTGGGATCTAGAGTCGGGATCTTGATTCTTTTGGGTCCTTTGTCCTCTGGCTTGTAGCTGTTTCTGTGGCAGTATCTTCTTGTGGATTGTTTTTTTATGACCAGTGTCCTCTTGTGCACACGAACTGCACTTAGATTCGTGGACTGATTAATCGATTGATTTAATTTCAATGTCCCTGAAATCATAAAGGCATTTAGTTAGTAATATCGGGACGGGAGGGGGGAGGGGGGGAGGAGATGGGGGGGTTGGACTTCCTCGACTAGAAAGCCCCCATGTGAGAAAGTGAAATGCTTTCAGACTTGGGGAGGAAGTCCCCCGAAAGTCAAAGACCACTGAAACTTGAGACATTCGAGATTGGAAAAAGTACTGACCTTAGCCAAAGATTCTCCATTATTTATGCTGCTGTCAGTTCGTTCAAGCCTTCGATATGTGAGGGTTCACCTTCGCTGCCTTCCATCTCCATCATCTTCGTCCTTGTTGTTTCCTTCTGTCTTTCTATTTTGAAAATGGTAATGAAGTGGATCTAGATACGACTTAATGGTCTCAACCAGGTCCTTGTTCCCAACCACATATATTGATCTTCCCCTTGGGAGGACAGGCCATTCATGTACAACTCGCACACAATCTGATCTTCCTCGACCAAGCTTGTAATAAAGTACTTGATAACTCTCGGCCGTATAGAAATCTTGTGTATTGGACCCATAGCACCATCAGTGTTGACTTTGTCAAGTGAAGGCACATCCTCCATAAAGCTGCCGCCGTTCCAGGGTTCCATATTTTTCTGAGAGACCACGAATTTATCCACATAGCGATGCGCTTTAACCACCACTTGTCGAAGTCTGTAGGTGATTGTGGAACCAAAATAGTGTCAAGTTAAATTTCCCTAAGGTTTAGGAAAATCCAACTTGACTCTGGAGATTCTTCTCCAGCAGTTTCACCAATTTAAGAAGGGATAAAAGATTAGGAATAGTTTGAGGCAAGATGTATGATATTCCACCAAAAGAACTGAAGAAACCCCTTGATCAACCAGTTCAGCCAAGGGGAATTCACTCATATATAAGGTGGGGTATGCCATCTGTATGCATGGGGTGGCGAAAAACCCCCCTGCATACAGTTTTTAAAAAGCAAAATTTGACCCCTTCCGAATAAAAATTACCTAGGATAGTGCAAAAAATACTAGAAAAAAGATCCCCTGCCGACCATATATGTACGAAAAGGGGTCGAAAAAACCCCCTTACCATGCATGCACATGGTTATACGTAAAAAAACGGCGAAACCCCCTTGAGTTCAGCACTAAAGGCATCTACAAAAGTTCAATACAAGATAAAGGATAAGGGTTTGAGAGGTAAGAGGAGCAATTGATTCGCAGAAACTATGGGAGCTAATCGGCCGAAGAATTGGTACCCTTCAAAGCTGGTTGCAGTTTATTTCAAAATAATCTGTGAGAATATTCTTAGGACCTCTACTCCTACGACAGTAGTTTTACCTTTAAATCATGGTCTGTCAAGAAGATCATTTGGAGGAGTTAAGATGAAGAGCAAATCTGAGTATAAGATTATCTTGATAATTGATGAATATTTATCGCGATAGAGATTAAAATCTTGGTTGCAAAAATGGTTGGAGATAGCTCATTGTTTGGTCATTGTTTTGCATTATAGTGAGTAGTTCTAAGTCATGTCGGAGTGGATAGTTCCATGGTTGCAGTTGCTAGATGTTGCAAATAATTGCAATCTGCTAATACATGCAGATGCTAACTTCTGATTACTACATAATATTATCCTGCATAATCTGGTTGCATGGTCCGTTATCTGATTGTTTGTCTATCTCTATTTAACTTCAAATCTAAAGAATCTTATTTTTTGAGCAATCAGAGAATGGCATTTTGCAGTTCATATAACTCAATCACTCGCATATACTGACTCTTTCAAATATCTGCAATCCAAAGAGATCTATGCCATGCTAAACATTTTAACCAACTAGATGGAGGAGGTAGGTTACATACCAAAATTTGCCTTGATTTTGAACCAAATTCCTACAAAATGACAAACATTGTGTTTGATCATTGTGAGAAATGATTGTAGCTTTTGAATTGTAAGTATATCTCTATTGGAAATATGTTAAACAACCCAGGGTATTTCAAATATTATGGCATCCATGCATATTTCAAGCTTATAAATAACATGTCTGAGAAGTGCATCAGCCAGTGAGAGAGGTACCATGAGGAGGAGATTATGTTGTAAGTAATTTTGGAAGTGGCATTTAGCTACTTAAACCAAATACGCTCTTTGTTTCGGTCCCATGGGCAAATTCGTCTCCGTGGACGACAAAAATATATTCATTCATTCGTTCTACAAATAAGGGACCATTCTTAGGCTATATTTTTCAAGTCCAAATGGGCCATATTCAGTAGTTATGATCCCAATGGTGTTCTGAAATCACAAAATGGAACATGTTTGCACAATGGGCAAGACTTATAATCCAGGAAGCACACTTGTAGTTTAATTGACCAATACAAGAAAGGGTGTATGACAAGAACTTGATGTTAGATATCCATAAAAACAAGGGTTGCTCACAATAGGCATCACTAAATGCAAACACACTTTTGGGTCACTAGAGGGTTGTTTAGCATGTGCAAGCCAACTTGATTAATATAACATATTTTAGCCGTCAAGACCTTACCAAGAATCTACAATAAAATAAGAGAGAAGAAGAAGAAGAAGCAACTATAGAAGCTACATTAGTCAAATGAGTTGAATAGTGAAAGAGAATTGAGTGGCGAAGATGGGTACCATTTAATATTTAGATAGGTAGATACATAGTATTTTAAAGTCGCGCCACTAGAGCGGCGGTATCTCTATATAGTCTATACTAACTAAAATCGTAGGCCATGAATTATATATGTCCTGGGTAAAGATACAAAATTAGGTCTAATGGCTTCCTGCTCGATCATCCTTCTCCTGCTTCTATTTCTGTGCGTAGCCTCTGCCAATTTTAACTTCGATCCCTTCAACACAGAATCTTTCAATTCCGGCTGCACACTCTTTGGGAACGTAACTGCAAACACAAATTCCGTCGATCTTATCCCAAACGTAATCGGAAACAGTCAAGGCAAAGTGTATTCGAAAGAGCGATTTAGATTTAAGAATGCAACTACTGCAGCATCCTTCTCTACGTTCTTCACGTTCCAGATCTCTACATGGAGTGGGTGGTGTGTTGGGGACGGAATGGCATTCTTCGTGCAAGCTGATCCCACACCGATGGCATCGGGAGATCAAACAGCAATGGGTCTGAAAGGAAATTCCACGAACCCATTTCTTGCAGTGGAGTTTGACACTAACATTGATACGGTTGATAGCAGCGACTGTGGAGGCAAATCTTCTTCGTGTTACATCCAGGATGCGTCCAATTCTGCTCACGTTGGGATAGATTTGAATAGCATGTCTTCTGTGAACCATACTTGCTATGCCAAGCTCGTAGGCAGCAGGCAGCAGGCCTGGATCGATTATGACGCGCATTCTCAAATTCTGGAAGTCAGAATAACTAACGAAAGCAGTACGCGTCCTTCTATACCCCATTTGTCTCTGCTCAGCTAAATCTGCTCAAATTTCTGAACACGGATTACTTGCATGTTGGAATTTCTGCTGCTACCAGTGGCGCAGGAGAAACCAATACAATCTACTCTTGGAGTTTCAACATCACCCAACTTGAAGAGCCTTTGTCTGATCCTGCTCCTGCTCCTGATCCTGCTTCTGCCCTTGATCCACCATCTTCATCCAAAAAAAAAACTCGATCAGTTACTCTCATCGTCGCTGTTACCGTTCCTGTCGTCTGTGCCTTCCTTTTTGCTTGTTTAATCTGTATCATCATACGGAGGGCCCAGACCAGGAAAGAAAAACGCCAGAATTTGCCACAAATTGCTGAATTGCAAATGTCTCTTGCACAGTATAGCTATGCAGATCTGACTGCCGCCACCAAACGTTTTAGCGAGGAGATGATCCTTGGAGAGGGCGGATATGGAAAAGTTTACAAAGGAGTATTGCCAGGCGACGGATCCTCCGCAGCTATTAAAGTCATGTCTGCAAAAGGGCTGCACCAATTCCTCGCAGAACTCTCTGTAATAGGGCATCTAAAGCACAAGAATTTAGTGCGCTTGAAAGGATGGTGTCACCATCAAGAGAAATTGATTCTGGTGTATGATTACATGCCCAATGGGAGCCTGGATCAACATCTATTTTCAAAGGATAAGATGCTAACATGGAGTCAGAGATTCGAGATAGTAAAGGGCATAGCAGAGGGACTGTTGTTCTTACACGCTGGATGGGAACAGAGGATAGTGCACAGAGATATCAAAGCTGCAAATGTGCTGCTAGATGGCAAATTTGCTGCTCGATTGGGTGATTTTGGGCTCTCAAAACTCATGGAGGACAATAAAATACAGCAGACCATGACCCAAGCTGGCACCAGGGGTTACATTGCACCAGAATTAGCATACCTGGGCAGGGCAAACGAGAAATCAGACATCTATAGTTTCGGCATCCTCCTTCTAGAGATAGCTTGCGGAAAATCTGTCCTTAATTTTGCTTATGGATCCCGTGAGTACGAATTTCTGTTGGACTGGGTTTGGGAGGCTCATTTCAGCGATGAGTTGCTTGCAGTTGCTGATCCCAGGCTTTGTGCCCACTACAACGAAGATGAAATGCGAACAGTTTTATGTTTGGGATTGCTCTGTAGTCATGCTGATGCAGACCTGAGACCTGGCATGAGAAGATGCTGCCAAATCCTCAACTGTGAGGCTGCACTTCCAGATCTGCCCAATTCGAAACCAACTGTCTTTTTTGGTGATCATAGCCGATTAAGTTCTGCAGTGTTTTCTCAATCTACAAGTTCTGCAGGACAGAGCAATGGAATATCTAAGAGTAACAAGTCGGGATCTACAAGACAGGGCAGTGGCATATCCAACAGTATTAATTTGGAGAGAGGCAGTCTCCCCCTTCTTCACCACACTAGTTACTAAGAAATTGTTCCGATATTTCTTCGTCCATAGATTGACTTCTCTTATTGTATCATTTTAAACAATTAAAAGAGAAAATCAAGTAGTCACATTACACATCACACTGTTTCGTATGGAATGTATAATCCTTCCTATCATTATATTTACAAGAAATTTATCGCGGCGCCCCCGCGAACATTTCTCTTTCCTGCAATACACTTTCGGCTAATATTTCTTCTTGTTCATTCCACCAAATGTCTTAACAACCACTATGTCAACCAAAGCCATGCCATGTACATGGATTAATTGCGGGCATCATAAAACTAGCCTCTAAACCATGTCTAGCTTCTTGTTACCTAACATACGTCACAACATGCATGCTCTATGATATGTACATTCTATAGGCATGTCTTCTACAAATATTGCATTGTGCTCTACCAACATGCGAACTAAGTTTCTAATGGCATGCCATAATACAAAGCGTGACAATAAATCCAAAGCATCCAAAGCCTGACCTGGAGTTTGAATGATGTAGGAGAATTATAGTTCTTTTGGAAATAACATACAACTATAAAATTGGAGCATATGAAGCGAATGTGCAAAACAATAAGGATGTGCACATCCAAGAATATAAGAAGTTTCTTGGATGTCCGGATTGTTGAGTTGAAATAGCACTAAAATAACATGTAAAAGTTAGAAAAACAGAGGAATCTACTTTGCAGAAAGTGTTTCAATTGAACTATGAAATATAGTTTTTATGTTAAAAGCAGCATCCCGGAGGTTTATGATCCCAAGTATACCCTCCACATCTAGTTGTGATAGTTGACGATGTGCTTCAAAATCCATACCATCGACCTTATTGGTGCCAAAACTGATCAATACTTCAAACTACATTCTGCGCAGAAGATAAACTTCTCAATCCCAACATCTTTCTTAGTGGTTGGAGCTTACCAAATTGTATCTACACACTATTTCTATCAATAAATGCTTAGTAGGATGTGTTGGTAAATCTCTAGTGGCAGACCATTTTACCAAATCCATAAGCTGCGCCATCTTGAGGTTTTTGTTGGGCCTTTTCATTTTTAATATTGAGCCCTACAAATGGCTGTAAATCTTAATCTAGCCTAAAGAAGTAGCAGGAGCAGTGTATTTGTGCAAGAAACCCTGTGCACCAAAAAAAGTCTGCCTTTTACAGCTGAGTTTGCAAGCTATCTGCCACTGTAGACTGATTTTCTTGGCATTCACTTTAGAACTGTATAAGCTTGGCTTGTTGGCTGATGCAGCCGTGTGAAACATAAATGTTGGTAGAAACCAGATTCTTTTGCTCCCCTTGTGCTTCTTGTGTCTTGCGGAGCCTCAGAGCTCGATTTACATGGGTCCCTTATTTGGCCCAGATGGAAATTGGCACAAAGAATGTACTGCTTGAGCAAGAGTCGAATGGAGCCCTGGCCATTCTAGGAGCTGCGCTGTGGCTGCCATAGCCACAAAAAATGCATAGAAGAATGCTGAAAATTATAACCTAGAACTTTTGTTTTCCTTTTTTAACCCAAAAACCCCAACCGCTTGCTAATCTGAAGGTAATATGCCAGCGCCATCTCAGAAGGCACTCAATTTGAACCGCATCAATATTTCTTGCTCTGTGGTGGGCTTCGACTTACTCTAGAATCCTTCTACGCTCTCCTTAGGAAAATGATTTTTCGATTCCTCCTCTGCGACCATCCGGGGACCATCCGCACTTGACTCTTTACGGTTTATAAATTATGTTGTGTACAGGAGTGAGTTGTTCCAAATCGTTGCATCCAAAGGAAATGAAAAGAGTTCTAAGGCAAATGCTTGCTTGGCGAAAACGATTGCCAGACTTCTAGAATCAAGACAAAAACCAAAGCATCCCCTGCGGCAAACAAAAAATTTACCTCACTAAGTTTGTAGATCCCAGCGCCGCTATGCCGAAGACATTGATGCATGAAATAAAAATGAAGAAACCCAAAACATTTCTGGAACCTTCTCTTCTAGGTTATGAAAGAGAGCAGAACCACAGACGTCGCAATGTCGAAGGACGCCGTAGCCAACAAAAGTTTTCCATGCCGAATGCAACGTGTCAAAAAAATTGCTATCTGAAACGTGTCAAAAAATTTTATGAAGGAGTGTTGCGCACAAGATTCTGCCCTCCAATAATTATATATGTTAAGATATATTTATAAAATTATTCTATGTGTCCCAGGGAAGCGATGCACCCATGGTTTATATAATGTGCTAAAAATATGTGACATGTTTCTTTGCCGTCGGATTGGGGGCACAAGTTGTGTGGCGAAACCTGGGCCATTGGATTATGGATAGGTCATGCATGGGGCATGCATGGCCATGCATGAGGGCATGCAACACATCCCTGGACCATTGGATCAAAAAGGGGAGGCAAAATCATGGCCCTTGATTTTTACAAGCAAGGTGCAAGGAAGCTTCTTAAAAAGTGAATTTGGTGTAATCAATATTAACCGTTAGATCAAAAGGAGGAGGAGAAATCCTAGCCATTCATTTTTTTATTAAAAAACATTTTTTATATTAAAGGAGGTGAGGTGGCACCCTTATTTAATGAAAAGGTAATGAGGTGGTACCCCATTAATTATGAAGCTTTCCAGGAAGCTTCCTTCTTTTGTGCTGCCTTCAAACGACTTTATTTTGCGATGGAGATCTCGGATCAATGTGGGACCCATGCCATTGGATTCCTCTCATTGAAAACTTTTTAATGAGTAGTGGTTTGGCATCGTTCCGTGCAACCTTGGATAATTTAGGGGAATCTTCATAGAACCTAAGGGAGTCTAAGAGAACCTATGTAGAAACTTGGGGAACTTAGAGGATCTTGGGATAATATTTGGGAATCAAGGGAATCTTAAGAGAATCTTAAAGAATCTATGGGAATCTCAAAAGAATCTAGGGGAATCTAAGAGAATCTTCAAAAAATGCTTAAGAATCTAAGGAAATCCTGATGGAATCTTTGAGAATCTAGGGGAATCTTCATAGAATTTAAAGGAATCTAGGAGAATCTACATAGAATCTTGGGGAATCTAAACGGATCTTCAAATAATATTTGAAAATCTAGGGGAATTTTTATATGGAACCTTAAGAATCTAGGGGGATCTTAGTGGAATCTTAGGGAATCGATGGAGAATCCTAGGATTTTAGGGGAATCTTTGACAATAAGTGTGTTCTAGTGGTAACACACTAGTTCCTTAGCAATGTGGTCTCGAGTTCGAGACCGCTCAGAATCGCACTCGGTACTGTTGGGGGTCAAATCCCAACAGACGCAATGTAAGGTGGTTGGGGGCAGAGCCCAACCAAGCAATGTAGTGTGGTGTGTGGTCACATGTCTAGTTGGATGCTGCCTAGTGGCGTGACGTTAAAACTACTATCTATCTATCTATCTATCTATAGGGGAATCTTCATAGAATCTAAGAGAATCTAGAAGAATCTACATGGAATCTTAGGGAGTCTAGAGGAATCTAGGGAAATCTCAAGAGAATCTTTAGGAATCTAAAGGAATCCAAGGGAATCTAAAGGAATCCAAGGGAATCTAAAGGAATATTGGGATAACCTTTGGAAATCAAGGAAATATAAAGAGAATCTTAAGGAATCTCTAGGAATATCAAGAGAATATAAGGGAATGAGAATCTTCAAAAAATGTTTGAGAATCTAGCAGAATCTTGATGGAATCTTAGAGAATCTAGTGGAATCTTCATAGAATCTAAAGGAATCTAGAAGAATCTACGTAGAATCTTGGAGAATCTAAAGGAATTTTCAGATAATCCTTGAAAAAAAGGGTAGTCTGTGTAAAAACCTTAGAATTTATGGAATCTAAGAATCTAGGGGGAGTCCAAGGGGATCCAGGGAAAACTTTGACTCTAGGTGTGTTTTACAGGGGAATCTGCAGAGAATCTAAGGGAATCCAGAAGAACCTCCATGAAATCTTGGGGAATCTAGAGGAATCTTAGGATAATCTTTGGAAATCTAGGGGAATGTCAAAAGAATCTTTAAGAATCTAAAGGAATCTTAGGGAATCTTCGTAAAATCTTTGAGTATCTAGAGAATCTTGATGGGATTTTGGAGAATCTCTATAGAATCTTCATGGCATGACTTTAAGTTTGACTTCTAGTTGAATTTGTACAATCCCTCCAAGAATCATCAATGGATCTTGGGGAATATAAGCGAACATTGATGGAATCTCATAGAATCTAGGGAAATCTTTCTAGAGTCTAGAGAATCTAGAAGAATCTTAATAGAATCTTTGTTGGATGGCACTGCATTTTGCTTCTAGTCGAATTTGTACAGCCCCTCATAGTACAACCTATATATGATTACTAGAAAACCAATTAGATATATCTATCATTCTCCCAACGCCTCTTACCTTCTATGTCTGTACAACTCAAGGGCGGCGCCCTCCTGCAGCAAAACCCGCCCGCCTCGCAGCAATCCCCTGCATCTACAGCCTGGGAGCAGTAATTGTGAAGAGGGGACGGCCAACATTAAAGTACGGCACTGCACAGGCTATGTTTTAAAAGAAAAAAAAAACCCATTGACAGGCAAGTTTGTAGAATTAAACTTCTGATGAATCCAGCGTCGAATTTTTAGCTTTGTAGACTGCTATGGGAGGCCCCGGATCTTGAATTGATGACCTTGGCAAAAAAATGCAGAAAATACAGTGATCCAGTATTTTAGAGCGTCCGGCCCTAAACCCATCCACCATCTGTGAATCGTTGCATAAAGAGGTAATTTCCGCTTGAAATTTCTTGCAATTTAGGGCCAAATTGCATTAGAGTACAGAGTGCCTTCGTTCTTACATGTCCAAGCTTTGTAATTAACTGTTTTTGGAGGCAGATTCAAAGGGACCGAAGAAAGTTATTGAAGCCTCTGGCCCTGGAACCTTTTGGCATTTTGTGAACCCCTGCATAAATCAGGTAATTACTTTGTTATCTTCGATTTTGAAGCCTCGATTCAAAGTTTGATTTCATCAGCATAAAATTTGATCTTAGATCTGGCATTTGATTCCATTGAAAGAAACTCAGGGCTTAACTCTCAAATCCTTTCGGACAACAGATGGTTATGATTCTAGATTGTTTGCACTGGCGAAAAGCTCCAGAAGGCCGTGTAAAATGATCTGTAAGTTCCCAGAAGTTTATATTGCTAAATCCGTGATCCAGATTTCGTCCTTCTATGTGGCAGGAGAGCCCTTCTAATGCATTCATTCCGCAGGAATTCCTTGATGCCGGAGATAGGAATCTCTCAATTTCTAAAATCACCACATATCTAAATATCTCAAGTCACGCTTGATTACTCTGTTTCTCTGCTTCAATGTGGTTCAATTTCTATCTTCTGGGCAACTTGATTGCTCATCTACTTCATGGACCAATCACATGGGTTTCGAGCAATTTTGCTTGAAGGCAGCTTAGGGCCTCATTTTGATATACTACAATCAAAATTGTTATTTGTTTGGGGCTTCTGTGCGGATATCTGGCATAAATGGTGAATCCCAAGATATTTTTCTCAAGTCGAACTCACTGGGCAAATTGCAGATTGACGCCTTTGAAGGCCACTGCTTTCCAAATTAATCAGATGAAAATCGAGAGTTGAATTCTTAAGGATGCAAGGTAGATTCAACTGTGGGAAGCAGAATGTATCTAGGGAAGAACAAAGCATTTTGCAGTACAAATGATCGGTTTGAATGCAGGGTGCTGAACTTGGGCTTCCAATTCGAAAAAGGACTGTATGGAAGCAACATCAACACTGACAATTTGAAGCCTGAAAAATAATCTGGTATTATCTACTGTACAATAATTTACAAAAGAAATTCAATCATAGAGCCAGATCACAACGAAAAAGGTGCTCCAATACCCGGGAAAATACCCCCCAAAAATGCCTATAGAATCCCCCTTTTCTGTAGAACAATGGGGTATAAAATGAATTTTTAGAATCGGGGTATTTGGCCATAATCCCCCCTTTCCTTATTTGTACGATAATACCCTGTTACATTTTGCCATAATTCCCCCTTCCTTTGTTTGTAAAACAATACCCTATTACATTTTACCATACCCCCTTTCCTACTTTAACCATAATCCCAGTTTGGCCATAATCCCCCATTTCCTCATTTGTAAAAATAATACCCTGTTATACAAATACCCCATTATACCCCGTTATGCTATTTGGTTGTAAAACATTCCTGGTAATTATATTTTTCGGTGAATTTGGTTACCTATATTCTAAGCAACTTATCCAGCTTTTGAATTCAAATTCCAGATTCACAATTTCACATCAAATTTCATTTGCAAATAAAAAGTTAAGTTTTCATTGCAAAAGAATTACATTTCTAGTCCAGAAGTATTTCATTTCACAAATTAACACAACCATGCAACGCTGACCGGCTGCAACCAAAGGCAGCACCCACTAATGCATTCATAGTTGAAACTGGGTCTGCATCAGGCATTACAACAGCATGGTTTTTGGCACCCATGTTGCACTACACATGAAGGGACATCATATGAAATCATATCACAGAAATACTCCATGCCATTTGCTTCTTTTGCATAACATAATACCTGCACTCTTTTTCCTGCAGCTGCAGCACGGGAATATATGTGCCTGCCAGCCTGGGAAGCAGAAATAACAAGGGAATTTAAACTCAGGAAGTGAGTGCAATCTCATCACTGAGATAAAGGATCTTCACCTTATCCGACCCAACAAATGAGACAGCCTTGATATCTGGATGATCACATATGCTATTAACAATGTCCTAACACAAAACAAAGAAGAAAATGGAGTTATAATCTCATGACTACAAAACATTGATCAAGCTTTGCCGCTATGCTCAAGACTGGAAAAGGCCCTCGAGAGTCCGATGCATATCTAATCAATGGCCACACGGTCCCCGCAACACTTGTTCCGATGGTAACTACATAACTTGAGAATTGTTACTTACGATTTTTGTGCTGTGCTATGAATTGTTCCTTTACCCTTGCAAACATCAACACACATTGTAGATGTGGGAGCGAGAATAAAAACAATTACCTCCTTAGAGTTATCAACAATGCCCGCAAAGCGGATCTCTTTTCACAATAGCGTGTCACGGTCTTACGGTTGTAGGAACTGATGCATCTTACACCAATGATTTCCAATTCTTCATTTTCGATCCATCCGGGCCGGACATATAATTTCCTCATCACGCAAAAATCAAAAGAGGGCCAATACTACATAGTTGTTTCACCATTCCAAAGATCCAAGAAAGGCGTGCAAGAAATACCTGCATTGGCCATTCTGAGATACAATGGATCCTCATCTTCTCCTATTTTTCCAAGCCATGTGCCTGATAAGCATGACAGAACATGGTTTGAAAACCCTCAGATGCAGGTTAAGAGTCTGAACTCGCTTGTTTACCCTGCCAGTGTTCCAAAAAATGTGGATTTAGATCTGTATTATGTAGTCTCTATAAACAAACTGCCCTGCGATAAGTCTTTTGGCTGTGAGGGAGATACAAGCTTGGCATCCCCCAAATCTTCGGTACAGAATCTGTAAGAAAATCAAAAGAATCTACAAAAACCGTCCAAATCTTGAAAACTGTAAGTAAAACTAAAAAAAGATGCTGGCGCCATAGAGATTTACCTGAGCGCCGAAGAAAAACAGGCCGCCATCGTCGAGGCCCGCCAATACAGGGGCCGCCCGCCATCGTCGAGGAGAGAAAAAATGAAGACATAAAGACAATACAATAAAAAAACAATTACATTTGATTACGTTTTATTTATTCCAAATTAATTACATGTAATTTATTTATGTTCGGAGTTAATTAAGTTAATTATGTCCTTGGATTGAACTATAATTCCTCTATTATGTGGTAATTCACTTTTTGAACCAATGCTCCTTTCTCAAAAATACCCCAATTTGCAAATTCTCTTTTGACCTAATCCCCTTTTCTTGAAAATACCCCAATATGCATTTGCAATCCCCTATTTCTACTAATTTCCCCCATTATGATATACCCTTTTTATTCAAGTATCCCCTGTTTCTACTCATCTTCCCCCTAAGCTTCTAATTTCCCCCAGTTAGGATATGCCCTCTTTGTTCATGAATCCCATGTTTCTACTAATCTTCCCTAGTAGGATATACCCTTTTGTTCTAAAATTCCCCATTGCCAAGAAAACAACCCATTGCTTTCAAGTCCCCCGGTTCCTCAACGGGGGATTTTTGAGGGGATTTGAGCACTTTTTTCGTAGTGGATTAGAGCCTATGCGACTGGTAATTTACCAGATATTGACTTTTGACTCTGTTGTTTTTAGCAACTCTTTCTATCAAATTCCAAATTTCGGCCAATTCTTTTCCATACAGGCTGCCACAGATTTAGAGAAATTGGCCGGCGGTATCAATATGGTTTAATGGTGAAGAAACAATGGGTAATATCACTAGGTGCACTCGGCAGAACTAGAGCATCCTATCGAACGGGTGAACTCGGCAGAAGTGGTGCAGCTGAGCTCAGCTATAACAATTGGAATACACTGCTTACTTGCAAAGTCAACATAAAAGTTTCAGATTTTTAAGAGCTTTGATCAATCAAGCTAAGGATATTGTGTAATACCATCAAAAATTGCTCACCCCGAATCTTTTTGACGAACGCAACCTAAAGGGCTATAGCTAAAGAAACAAAATCTGGCGCTATTGTATTGCTGGCATACAACCCGCAAATCGTCCAAATTTTGAGCCATTCTAGCTTTTTGGATTCGAAACACAGATTTTTACAAATGCAGCTATCAAAATACGGCAAGTGGAATGGGATTTCCTGCTTCGATTTCTTTAAAAAATCTTGGGGCGTTCAATACTGCAACTACTTATGCTAACCTTGAGCCTGCTGTGACTTCTACAAAAACCGTAAATTTGGATGTTCCGCCAAACAAAGGGTGGATTGTTTACCTCAGAAAGATTGACTTGTGCATGTACATTTTCGTGCTCTAAAATGTACACGGATGGATATTGCTCCTTTTTTTTTACGTGCTCTATAAAATGTACCTGGGTGGGTTTTGCTCTGTTTCTCTTCTTTTTTGTTTCACCTGTAATGCCGACATGATAACGTTAATTGTACAAAGTGCCCTCCAATTCAAGTTTTTGCAAATATAAACTGTGCAGCTCACAGATATAGCTCCGTAAGGCTACAGGTGCAAGGCGAGCTGTTTGGAGGATATGGGCCATCACTTTAAGGAAAGGATTCAAAATTAAATGATCTGACCCTGCAATCAGCAAGCAGTCATAGTTCTCAATTAGACAAACTTGGCTTCAATTTTATAAAATAGCACAGACTTGGATTCAACTTCGAAAGTGCACTAGAGCCATGCTTCTCAATTTCGATAGATTTTCAACCTAAGTTAATACACATCTAGAAAAGCACCTTTCTTTCAATTTAGAGGTTAACATATTTGTTGTGGACCTTTAATAACAGAATCAGAACTAGAATTGCATAGCTACAAACCATTGTATGTATAACAAAGATATAGGTAAATTAAAATGGCAAAATGTGCAAGTAAATTGCTGTATAAGCTAGAGTTCCTTAACGTCCTGGGCCTCGTCCTTTAGGCCCAGGTTTCAATCTCAGCCATCCATTTGAAAATGTTATCTCCAGTAACATTATTTGTTATGGCCATAACAAGCATGTTATGGTCATAACATTATCCTCTAACCCATAACCAAAATCAAAACGTGGGTTTCACTATGCAAAATTACATATGTTACAACATAGTAGATCCTCCAAAATTACATCTGTTACAACATAGTAGATCCTCCAAAATTTATAGAACAAAATAGTCTTAGAAATCTGTTACAGGATGTACATCGAATTTCTACAAAATCTGGTTGCAGCAGAAATTATTACAGCAGAAATCTGATTGCAGAAATTATTACAGCAGAAATTATTACAGCAGATTATTACAGCAGAAATTATTACAGCAGAAATTTGTTGTTGCAGAAGTGTCATTGCTATCTTCTTTTAAAATCATTCAGAATTTCTTCATCTAAATGATGCTACGAAGAACACAAACAGAATATTAGAACCGCAACAAAAACAGATCTACAAAACTAAAATAATCTAAAAACTACGTACCTGTTGGAAAGTTACAATTATAAAAATTCATCACTGTAGAATTCTTAGTTGATGCAGATATCGAAGCAGCCCCTGGTGCAAAGTTCATTGCTGGACTACTCGGCCCCACTGGTATAATGTTTGATGCCGAATTTATATTTGAAGGCTCAGGTACCTGAATATTTGAAGGCCCAGGTATGCTTGTCGTAGATCCAACAACTTGTGTTGAACTCCCTCCTACAACTTTTGCTTCAGTAGATGAACTTACCCTCAATGTGTTTCGAGCCTCTACAATAAACCAAAAACAGTGTCAAATAAGAGAGAAACAGAACAGAAATAAAAATAGAATATTGACAATTAACTCTTTTTCGTTTCATCTAAGATCTCGTTGTAAGAACGAGTTTCTCCAGGCATTAAGCTAGCTTGCATGGCCATCATTTCTAATTTGCCACTGTGGTCATAGTTTTTCAAAGTAGCTGATCTCTTATGGCCTGTAAGATTAACCAGTGTATCATCTGGGCAACCTTGCTCTCTCTCGCGAGTAACAGCAAAATGACGAAAAGTCATGTTTGTTACTTTGACACCTATTAACCAGCTTGAATCATTAGAAAAATTAAATACAAAAGGAGTAATCAATTGGCAGAATGCATCATTCGCAAACTCAACTTAAATAATTCAAATTTCTGAAAGAAAGGAATAAACAAAAAACAAAAATTACCAAGAATTGAAGATACTGTCTTCGCCAAGTCACTAATTTTATGACGACCAAGATTCTGAATTTGAAACCAAACTGAAGTTCTTGGCTTTGTGATCGCTGATAACAGCAAATGCCTCTCCATAAAATCCTCATCGTCCTCCGGAGGTGGCATGTGAGAGAAGTAAAGTCTGAATGTCTCATAAAGATCGGGATTGATGTGCGAATAAACCTCAACAGGCCGTCTCCTATCACTCGGCTTACAATTCTGCATGTTTAATGGCCTGTTCTTTGATGGCTGCTGGCAGAACCTAAATACATAACAAAGAGGATATAAACAACAAAACGTGTACGTATAACAACAGACAAATGAACTCACCGGATAAACGTGCCATGAACATCTTTTTTGAAACTAAAGTCCACGCACAGAGTTTCCCACAGCTCATTTCCTGGCCGGATAAAGAAGCACGTAATACAATAAAATTCCACACGACATAAAAGGCCATTTGGATGCGAAGTCGACAAAAATTCAGATTCAAGAATGTTTTTAATCATGCTGTCCTGAAGAAGAAACTCGTCTTCATAGGACACACCACTAACACGAGCATTATCATTAATAACCTACAAGACAATGATATATCGTTATATATAGAAATAAAAATTATAGAAGAAGAGAAAGAGAGAATAAAGCAAACGACCTTGTCACATGCATCACGAGCTGCTTTAAAAAGCGCATCAGTAGTTACTTTTATCTCTGGCTCATATTGTCCTACACATACAAAAACAGATTTAGGCAATTTACATGTGATCATCAACAAAAAGAAGTTACCTGTTGTACGAGTTCGCTCATCTCTGCCTTTTTTTAATATTCGACCAAAAGTATGCAAATAATCCTTCATTGTATTAGGTGCATATGGCTCTCCATTTGATTTCTGGATCTGCAACAAGAAATTAGAATATTTGCAGCATGTTATGCACATAACACTATAGCAACAAAGAAAGCAGAAAGAACTTACCTGCTGCATAAAAAATACAAGATGGCGGCTAAAATCAACAATTTCCTGCATGTTGAAGTCTTCAATCCTCTTATTGCATGTGATACCAAGCGCTGGCCCAAATTCTGCCCTCCACTCATAATATCTAGTTGAATACTCCCTGTTTTTCCGGGCTGTAGACTTTTTTTCAACAACAGCAACTGTCATATTCTCCTTATCAAGCTGCTTATACTTGCCCTTCTTCCTGCCATTAAAAAAGAAAACAAAATTAGACATAATGATAGAGAGCCTAAGATTGTAAAAAACTTTACATATAAAGCTAAGTTACTGTCATAATGTTGTAGAGGAAAAAAAATTCAGTAAATTGTTGATAGCAGAGATATGCTGGAGAGAAACAGAGATATGCTGGAGAGAAACAGCAGCTCTAATTCGTCAGTTCCTGTGACAAAGGACGTGATAGAATCCCTTTGCAATACTATGGGATTTAGCACCAACACAAAAGCCTGCCCAAAAGTTATGCAGTATTGCTTTGGAATGACAAACAATGAACTGCTTTCTCAGCAGCTCATGACCCCCTCTGTATTTCCAGGCACACTGGGATCTGCTATTCAACGTGAGTTTTTTTTACCCTGCGGTAAAACAATGAGGTAAAAAAGGAGATCGAACATTGTTGTAAATAATTCTGCAGAAAGATGCACAACTCAGCAGAGATACTACAAGCTGCAGAGTTATGTTACAGAAAAGAAAAGAAAAAACAGGAGAAGGTGATGATTTCTGACAGGGAAGGCGTTTATTTGCGCAGGTAGTAGTGGACAGAGATTCCGGGAGGCCAAAGGGCTTCGGATTTGCTCAGAACGGAGGCGCTGGAGAATAATATTACGGATCCACATGTCGAGATCCAGGAGTGCAGGAACGAGGAGTGTATTTTAAGCAGAGATATGAAGTAATACAAACGTCTCCAGATGACTAAATCCTTGGTTCTGGTACCAGACGGTATGCATGCACGGCTTTGTGGCCTTTTCTTTATACACTATTTTAGTCGGATTCCAGCAAAAAAACATGCTATTCTGGTCGAAAGCCAATGCAAGAAACATGTGTACTGTATACGCTTTCCACGTTCAAAAAGAAACACAAAATATGCAAAAGAAGAAACACGGTAGGAACACGGTTGCTTTCACAGCCGGAAAGAAAAACAAGTTGAGCGGAAGCCAATGCAACAAAAAAGGTATACGGGTTTCCACGTTCAAGGAGCTTGAAGCATTTGATATGTTTGAAAGAGGAAAACTCGCGCACATGAGCTTCAAGAACGGCATTCTCGAGGCTTTCAGAGGATGATCTTTGGTGGCCTTGTCACTATATTAAGATCTGCGACTATTTGTGATAATCCAAGTTCAAAAGATGGAGTATCCCCGAAAGAAAGCACAAAAATGCATCATACATCAACAAAAATCGATGTTCCAGCAAGAACAACCGCAATGGGAGAGATCTGCTCACTTGTTTGGTAATGGGCGAGGGCGGACATCGCCATAGCCGCCACGTTTTTTCGACTAAAGGACTTCGACCCGCGGGGCGTTAAGGCGATGCGTCCTCTCCACCGGAGTTATGGGCGGAAAATGGCCTGCGTGGCCATGTGGCCTACCGAAATTCCCAAAATGCTTCGCGGCCACATGGCCATTCGTGGCCCATTTTCCTGGCCCATAACTCCTCGGGGGAGGACGTTATCTACCCCTTACAACAATCTTATGTTTCAGATTGTGGACAAAGTCGACACACGAAACGTGATTGAATGAAACCATTATTCGACTGCGACTCACATATTCAATGACGTTCCACAATTGCCTGGGACTAACCCTCGACAAAATAGTCCTCGACCTACGAACTGAGATCTTCACACACGGACAATTATACACGGCGCTCACACGCGTACGAAAGAAAAAAGACGTCCTAATCCTCCTTGACAAGTCAAACACAGACAAGACCACAACAAACATCGTCTACAAAGAACTACTTCCATAAACAAGGTGCGTACCCAAAAAAAAAAAGGAAAAAAGAAAAAAGAAAAAAGAAACACTCCTTCCATCTCATGCCCAGGATGTAGATGGAGCACCGATCCCCTCGGAGATCGATGCTCCCTCTACACCATGCACCCGCACCGAGGGTCGCACCTGGGTTCGACTCCCAGGGGTTCATTAAAACTCAACTACAAATACAAAAAGGAAGTATAAAAAAACGCAAATTATCCCTATCTACAACATTCTAATACACTATTAACCCTGCATACACCACAAACCACAATACAACATTGCACTAGGTATCCAACTATTTATGGTGTTCTTTGGATGCACAAAAGCCGGCCGGGGCCGCCAAACTCTTAATATATATATATGATTACTAGCAAAAAAAAAAAAAAAAAACTAGTAGAAGGGCAGGATTGAGGTATTGGAAAGATATCGGTCGAGACCTACAATGGCAAGCTTAGTCCAGCGGTTCGCTAATATTCTGCAAGGAACATCCAGGTGTTTTCGTGATTGCATAGCTTAGGTATCAAAAAGCGGTAAATAATAGAGATGCTCAATAATTATACAATTTTTATGAGTAAGAAAATAAAGGGACGAAGGAACTTTGAAGAGCAAATTTATGTTTTCAAATGTATTGTGCTTCGATCGTGTAACACGATAGAAATTCAATGCAAAGCTATAAATTATTGACCTCTTGATTGCGGCACGTTTAAAACTGGGAAAAAAAAAAGGTAAATAATAGAGATGCTCAATAATTATACAATTTTTATGAGTGAAACAAAGAAGAGCCAAATTATGTTTTCAAATGTATTGTGCTTCGATGGTGTAACACCATAGAAATTCAATGGAAAGCTGTGAATTATTGACCTGTTGATTGCGGCACGTTTTGAACCAGCTACATTAGCAGCGTCTTGTTCGGCTGGAAGTCCGCCGTCATGATCGGCGACACGATCGACAGTTGCTTCCTGTCCTTGATTCGCGAGAGCATCACGTACAGCAGCCCGGGTGTGAACGCCCTCCTCACGACCGTGATCGCGTTGTCTTCTATCGTGGAGCTTTGGCTCTTGTGCCCCGTCATGGCGTACACGAGCGCGACGGGAACGTCTTCTTGAAGATGGTCTTGGGCCCCTGGTGCCTGTACTCGACCAGCGTTCGCTTGACGTGCATGTGGTGGAGGGAGTCGTCGATGCGGACCGTGATGCCTGGAGCTTGCCTTGTCAAGTCCCTGCTCCTATTAGTTAATAATCCCCATGCTTTCCTTGCCTCATCAAATCTTGCATAGGATGAGTTTGTCCGAAAAACTAAGAGAAGTGCAAAGGCGATGGTAGTCAACTGGTGAGTTAAAGGGTCCACATGCAGCACTGGGGAATTAGACAAAAATTCCAACCTCTCTACAGCCTCATTGTAAGCTGCTGTAAAAACTGAAATTAGGGTAAGACTAAATACTAGCGACCTTAAAACACAGTAGTCTGGCTAACTCAGCAATGGCAACAGCAAATTCGATGATCTCTCAGGGCACTCAGCCGGATTCTGCATTAGAATGAGAAGAACAATTGTATTTAAAGGCAGGGATGAACTATTTTCCGGATTACCCTTTTCTGAATCCCCAGATATCTCTTAAAATGTAAAAAAGATCCTAATTAACTGTGATTCGGCTAATAATATCTCCGATTCAACCGTGGGCGAGCGGATCAACCTTTTTCCCTTAGATCCGGGAGCTTTACGGAGCTCACGATCACATTATAGGGAAAATTAAATTTGAAAAGGGTCCGTGACCCGTTATCAGCCACTATATTTGTATTCTTTTTTTTTTTTTTGAAACTAACGGTCTATGACTTTTAAAAACATAAAGGTTAGCTAATAAAGAAGGAGAAAAAAGGGATATCGGTTTTAAAGGTATGTATGGGCCTTTTTCCCTCTCTATTTTCCTATATATATTCATGCAATAGCCCTTCTATTTGTTAACCTCGTCAGTTCAAGTCCTCTTTAGCAGTTTGTTTTTAGTGTGCCTTGCCTTATACATGGCCCCTCCGAAGACCAACTCTAGCGCGTCAGAATCGAAAAAAAGGAAGGCTACCAAACAGGTTTTTGTTTAGTCTGTATTTTTTCCATGGGGTCTCACATGTGGAATTTCTATTTTTTTTTTTATTCTCTTTGTGTCAAATACGTTTAGGCTTGGGAGCTTTTACTAGAAGAGATTAAACAATCATCTCCTGCGTCGGCTTCATCGAGCTCAAAAAGGTTTACTTTAGGCAGTGCTCACATGCGGCATTTGAATTTGTGCGGGATGGAACCAGAGACATACATAAAAGGTTGGGAGACGAAGAAGGAGATGGATGAGTTTACTGATCTGGCAAAGAAGAAGACATCTATAGCTTCGGCATCCTCCTCCTAGAGATAGCTTGCGGAAAATCTGTTCTTAATTTTGCTTACGGGTCCCGTGAGTACGAATTTCTGTTGGATTGGGTTTGGGAGGCTCATTTCAGCGATGAATTGCTTGAAGTTGCTGATCCCAGGCTTTGTGCCCACTACAACAAAGATGAAATGCGAGCTGTTTTATCTCTGGGTTTGCTCTGTAGTCACCCTGATGCAGACCTGAGACCTGGCATGAGAAGATGCTGCCAAATCCTCAATTGTGAGGCTGCACTTCCAGATCTGCCCAATTCGAAACCAACTGTCTTTTTTGGTGATCATAGCCAATTAAGTTCTGCAGTGTTTTCTCAATCTACAAGTTCTGCAGGATAGAGCAATGGAATATCTAAGAGTAACAAGTCCGGATCTACAAGACAGGGCAGTGGGATATCCAATAGTAGTAATTCAGAGAGAAGCAGTCTCCCCCTTCTTCACCACACTAGTTATTAAGAAATTGTTTCGATATTTCTTCGTCCATAGATTAACTTCCCTTATTGTGTCATTTTACAACAAAAAATTTAATAAAAGAGGAAATCAAGTAGTCACATTACACATCACACTTTTTCGTATGAAATGAAATGTATAATAACTTAGACAATTTTTAAGCCCATGTGTAAGTTGATTCATTTGCATATGCTTTCAAATTTACTTCATTGTCAAGTCTTCATTAATTAGCAGGCTTGTCTAACCCCCCTACAACAATTTCTCAAATTCTTCCACATCAGCAATTTTCAAGTTAAGCCATTAGATTTTCAAATTACTACATCTACAATTGAAGCATTCCATATCAGCTATTTTCAAATTAGGCCGTTAGATTTTCAAATTACTACATCTATGGCTGAAGAAATTACAAACGGTATTTAAATATGTCATCTCTTAGTAGTTGAGCTCGACTATCCAGGTTAACTACATTCCGTTTGTTTGCAATAATCTATAAGATATGAGCCTTCGCCAGAGAAATGTGTAAGCAGATTCTTCCATACATCAGTTATGGATCCTTCTTCTCAAAATGGGGCTAAATGTGCCTCCATAAATGATAGTTCCTTGTATATTGTGGATGTCAAACAGTTTAATGGCAATTCCAAGCCTCCAAAGCAGCAAATATTTCATAGTGCTTCAGAAGATGACTCTTGTCTGATTGAGCAGGTTCCTCTCACAGTACTTTGATCCAACCCTGGCGGTTTGGACCTTCAGGATGTGATCGATTGGCCTTGCTGCATGCATATATTTAATTTTTTCACTCTCCCCTAGACAGGGACAGACATGGAATGTATGTTTTCTTCTTCCTTGGTCAAGCATAAGCAAAGCAAGCTGAGCTGATTATTGTTATGAACAAAGAGGTTTTGAATGGTAGTTTGAAAAACATTTTTTAAGCGAGGAAATGAGATAACAATTTATCCGGGGAAAAACTAATGTCGGGGGAATTAGCTAAGCTCATCTATTGCATGTGCATCGGGGAACATTCAAGAGCTTACGTATAAACATTTGGCATCTTGTGGAATCTTAAATTATTTTTGCGAGATGATGGTGGAGGAAAGGAAGTAGTTCTTTGGATAATATCACAAATATGAAGGAAAGAGCAAAACTTATAGTTCTTTGTGTTCTTGGGAATAGCCCCGGTGTGGCTACATATAGGTGTATAGGTGATATGGTATCGAGGCGGGGAGTTGAAGAAGATCCGAGAGACAAGAAGGCGAGGAGGAAGAAGGATCCTAGAGGTAATTAAGTTGGTACCTAATTTTTTTTCAAGTTACTCGAGGGATCCTGGCGATGTTCAAGAGCAAAAGGATTTAAGGATAATAAATCCAAGAAAGTATGCTGCAAAGTATGATGATGCGGCATGGAGCCCAAAAGAAAATGTCATGGGAGCATTTAGGCTTCAAAAGATTGGAAGAAGAAGCTAGATACGGCTCGGTTGGGATCGTAAGTTCTAGGAACTCATTTGGGGTCGTGAGTTCTGAAAGGAACAATGGCCTAGCAATATGGGGGAGACGTGTATCCCATGACGCTCCATGTGCTTATTCCCAATCAAAAAATTTCTCAAAAGTGTGGCCAAGGCCAGGCCACAAAATGTACACAGGAGGACCCAGATTCGACCAACGTTGGGGTGGTTGGACAAAGTGTGCATGGGAGGAGATGCAATGATAGTTTCGTTCAGCAGGAGCACGAAAGTGTGCTTCAATACATATGTAAGTATGCCGATGACGACGAGGAAATGCTCAAAACAGTTTGTATTGTTTGTGACATGAAGAAAATGGTGCAAGAGATCCTTGAATTAAAGAGAATAAGGATAAATGATGATGCACCCTATAATAACCATAATGAGAATAATGGTTATGGGCAAATTGGGCAAGAAACTGGAGATGTTTGCTCAAAATTTGGGGAAAAGGGAGAAACTTTAGACCCAAATTATAGTCCAAATCCAGGATGGATGCATGGTTTTGTGCAAGATGCTGAGATTCGAGATTTGTTGGATATTTCTTACTGCAAAGGGAAGAATCAGCAACAAAGTGATGGAGTGCAACAAAGAGATGGAGATTTGTTGAAACAACAACGAAATTTAGACCTGTTTAAAGAAGATTCAACAAAAATGAAAGAAGCCAAAGTTGCCATGGCTTCTAAAAACCCTAACTGCAAAAATTGTTGTGCTGCATTGGAGCAAATGACAGACGTAATTTCTAAACCCAAGTCGGTTGCTTTGATCTATGGCGGACTGGTAAAAGATCACACGTCATTTATTGTGATGAACGGGCTCCAGTTGCTGGCCAAAATTGAAAGGGCGCAGGAAGTGCCACTTCCTATTACTGCAAGAAAAAGTCCAGAGAGACCTAAAAAGGTCACATTATAAAATAACCACGAAGGCACAATTGTTGTTGGTTATGGTGACATGGCAAACAATAAGGAGCATACGATTAAGTCTTTAATAAGCTTCATAATCACAAGGCATAGTTTTATGCACATGAAGAGGAGGCGTGGTCGTCCTCAAGTGAAGATGAAGAGAAATATTTGCCGCTGGTTAAGAGACATCCAAGTGAACATCCAGACTATGTTTGAAGGAATATTGTGAGTACCATAAGTAAGTTAGATGTCATATATGTCCTAAGTAGTCTTATCCCGGGGATTCACCTTTCATTAGCGTATAACCCATGAGAGTTCAACGGAGGGGTGTTTTTTGGACCATTTGCGTACGTATATTTAGGGGTTAGGGTGTTTTTAGGCACTAATCTAGAGCAATATCTACACACACAGGGGTCAAATTGCCTTTTAAAAATGTGTATACAAGGGGGGTTTTTTGCTACCCTCCGAACACAGATGCCATACCCCCTTTATGTATAAGTGCATCCCCGGGGAGTCTTATCTTAAGGATCCCGTGTATTGATCAAGTTAATGATGCTTGATCAAGGGGGAGTAAAAGCCTATATTATGTGATCAAGGCATCCTTTAAGATTTAGAGTCTAGGTGTTAGTATATAGACAATTAGAATTCTCTTAATGGTACAGCAAGGGGGAGATGTGCTGAAGGAGAATTCAACTCTCATTGATCTATTGATCAAGGGGGAGGGTTAAGGAATATGATGATCCTATAGATCAATAGGTGATGTGGCGTATATTGCTGACTAGACTGCCAAGTCAGTGATCCATATCAAGAGGCACACCTTTATCCAAAGGTCATGTCTATTAGGTGAAGAGTCACCTATACACCTATATGTAGCCACAATGGAGGCTATTCCCAGTAACACAGTAACCTTAAGTTTTGCTCTTTCCTTCATATTTGTGATAGATAAGTGTAATAAAAAAAGGAAAACAACATTAACAATTCTGGACCCTCTCAGAGCAGCACGACACAAAGTGAGACTTTTTTTGCCACGAGAGTTGAAAGGCAAAGCTTTGACTATAGCTATAAAATAATATAGGGCCTTGGGGAAAATTCTAAAGTTAAGATATACTGCACTCATGGGGAAGCTTTTGTTTCAAAGGGTGGCAGATTGGAAGGTTTTCTGAAAGCTAGTGAAATGAAAAATGGTCGACTGTTATACTAATAGTAAGTTTCTTGAAATTACGTGCTTTACATGTTTGATGAGGCATCATTTCTTAGTAGGGATATGGTTATGATGTTCCTTAAAATTGAGGTTTGCTTTCTCAGTGTACCCAATGCTAATAATGGACAGAATAACCTATTGCTACATGGGTATCTATCTTGTGAACTGGTAGTTTTCTTGCTCAAGAGATTCGGTTCACCACAGGTGTATAACACATTCCATATACCAAGCAGTTGCCAAGTAGTCAATATGGATAGCAGACAGGATTCTGCTATGGCAGGACAAGTCAACTTAGCCATGCATGTAAGTGCCTCTCTTCAGATGTAACTTTATCCAAACTGAATCCAAGGCTGTCTCTAACGTTCTAAGCTCATATGGCATCTCTAGAATGACTATTTCATCACGTTGTACATAAAGAGATTTAATATTCACATTTGGATAGTTCCTTTAGGTCTGCAGCAGAATTTTAGGGTTGTTTATACTGCGCACCTACTGATTTTTAACCCTTGGGTTTGTTGTGTGTAGCCATAATGTCCAATTTGGTTTTCCACATGAAATGTGATCTTGCCAATATAAATCACGATGCTCTTGTAGGTTATCCATCCTCACTATTTCTTCATTTCTAGAGAAAACTTGACTTGGTATAGGTAGATGGGATCTTTTTGGTGGATGTAATATTGTTTTTTTTCATAACAAAATTTTAAAATGGATTTGAATATACTTGACCTTTCCAAGAGCGCCATCAAATTGATATATATGTGGAAGTCGCCTTGGTTTAAGTTCTAGTAGTGTTCTTGTGCTTGGCAGATGCACAAAGATGTTTGAAGAAGTTGCATCTACCACATCTTATACTTGAACTTGTAGTACTCACTATCACCATCTAATCGGAGATCTTTAGACTGAGATAGTTTCTCCTTGCTCCTCAAGCATGCCTTTATCAGTCCAAAAGCATTGTTATGCTTCGTTGTCCATATCGTAAAAGCTTAAAATAATAAATGCTTTTCTCTTGCAAAACTTTTCTGCTAAAGGGTTGTACTTCTGTAGCCATAGATGCGCTGGCCGTCCTTGGAGATGGAGAAGCAGGACTTTGGGTTTATCTAAAATGCTTCCAAGTCTACATGAGGTCTGGTTGTTTGCCTATAAACTCACCGTCATTGTGCCATAAATCTTAAAATACCCCATTTCCTCATAAGCATATTCCACTGTTTTGAAACATTGTCTACTTTTTAAGTTCAAATCTTAAGAAATAGATGCCAACACTGAGTTTCTGCGATATATGAGAGAACAACTTGAGAGACTCAGAATTTTTAACATAATATCTACTGGGAGACATTTAGCCAAATGTTACCGGAGAGCATTTTGAAATTGTTAATTCTTGCAATGTTCTTCTTGAACACGAGATGTCATAGTAATGGGAGACTTTAATGGAAGAACATCAAACAGACAAACGACAATCCTGAAACAAGAGAAGACCCACTCTGGATGGAAGAAATGGATGAAGATGATTGTAAGATTGTTGAGTGGGCAAGGAACTCAGAAGATACAGCTTATACAACACAAATGGGAAAATGTATGTTGAACATGTACAACGGTCTAGAAGTGAGAATTTTGAATGGGTTAGACAGGTTCCTTTGATTAGGAAAATATACTTGCACAGGTATAAGTGTAGTTGATTATGTAATTTGTGGAGAGGGAACAGCCAGGAGAATAAGGTTCTTACATGTTTGGGATCAACAACCTGCGTCAAACCATGTGCCCGTTTCCTTTCGTTTCACTATGGATGCATTTCCAGGGAAAAAACAGCAAGGTCGCAAGGATGGCATTAGAATAGATCATAAAAGATCAAGCAAATACAAGGAGACTTGCAAGTCAAGAATTCATGAATTGAAGGATGTGCAACATGTTTCCGAACTAGATAGGCTTATCTAGAATATTTTATTAGACTCAGCAAAAAAGGTTTTTGCTCATGGGGGAAAAGCAAAAGGGCTACCCTGTAATACTTGGTTTGACAAAGAATGCAAGGACAAACGGAAAAAATATATGATGGCATGTAAGGAGGATAAGAAGCTAGAAAAGAAAGATTATGCTGCACTAATTAGGAGGAAAAAAAGGGAATTTCTCAAGCGTAGGCAAGAACAACACGCTATGGATTTGATTAGGGAGCCCAAGGCATTTTGGAATAGACTAAAAAAGAAAACATCAGAGAACTTTGATATTGGGGCAATGGAATTATTCCGTCATATGCAGAAGCTATATTAGTTGCCTCAATGTCGTCAAAACTTGCGAAGAGTGCAAGATCACGCTCAGGTGTATGCTAATAAGCGTAGGTGTGACGTTACCTATGAGGAAGGTGACTGTGTTCTTAAGGATTGTGTATCCTTCATCATTATGAATCAACACCCTTAAACCGTTGGTTAAAGGGCGTGTGCCTAAGTTAACCCCGAGATATGTTGGACCTTTTAAGATTGTTAAAAGATTAGGTACCACAACATATGAGTTGGCGTTACTGCAGGATATTGGGATCCATCCTGATTTCATGTAAGCCAGATTAAGCGAGCTATACTAGATATGGACAATCTTGTTAGTTCTGAGAGTATACCGCTAGTGTTAAGCTCCGCTGTAACATCCAAACGGATTCTAGATACTCGTGTTTGGTAGTTGTGCAATAGAGATATTCGTGAATATCTGGTCTTGTGGCGAGGCCAGTCTCCCGCGAATGCCACTTGGGAGACGGATGAGTTTGTGCAACGTTTTCCTCATTTAAAACTCTAGACCTTGAGGACAAGGTCCTAAGGGGAGGGGAGGAAATTGTTACAGACCAAGGACAAGTCGCGCTTGCGGGCCTCGAGACCGAGGGTCTGCCGTGGGAATGCCACGGAATGGCCTGGGAACATTCCGAGAGTACTTACCGCCTAGGGGCGGCATGGGGTTGTTTTTTAAATGGTTAAAGTTTTGTATGTTAAGGTGACTTTTTAATAAATTATAAAGTCCTTATGAACAAGCCACTTAACCTTTTATTTGGGGTATGAGTTGGCAATACCTCATTGGTTGAGTAGTGGTGCCATTTTAAGTTCAAAAGTCTTTTTGTGCCTTTTTTATTTAGAGCCTTTTAACATTGGGTAAAATGCAAAAAGTTGGTCTTTCTTAGGTTTAAATATTAGTGTCTTTTTTGCCCTTTCTGTTTAGAACCTTTTACATTTGGGGGGAAAAGACAACACGTGTTTGGAGTTCAAAATGTGGCTTTATTTTTTTTTTTATTTTTTTTTGGAGGTAAGATTAGATATATGTATTAATAGAAAACAATATGTACACTGGACGATGTTGCGGGAACCACAACACGTGTACTACAGAGAGCATCTTCTCGTCTTCCCTACTTTAAGGGTACTATAGGAGTCGCCCATCTTCACCATAAAGCAGGTACTATAGAGGAAAGCAACTCTGTTCCACTACTGGGTCCACATAACATTCTCAACTCTGAATAGATCGAAAACCTGAGCCATTGTCATCAGTTGCTGTTATCAACCCAATGACACTTAAAATAAAGGTAGCCATGTAAGGATCCAAGTCTGTCAAGGTCCTTGTTGTAGTTAATACCATGCCTCCGGTGATGTGATAGCGCCATCAGTGCCACTTCTGAGTTAAAAGAATTCTTTAGCTTCAAAATGGATATCTCTTGGCCACCTAGTGCCACACCACACCGGTGCTTCCAGATGACCCATAGCGCAATATTCACTAAAGAGGCTTCGATACTGCACCTATCAATGATCAATAAATCTGGCCATCTCAGATGGTTTACCATCAGCCCAATTATGGGGCAAACCCAGTGCCAGAACTCTCCAATCTTGGGGCAGAAGAAGAGGTGTTCAATGGATTCAGTGATATGGCAACCAAGTGGACACCTATCATTGTCCAGAATACCCTTATTAAATAAACTTTCCTTTGTACTAAGCCCCCCTTGCAAAGTTGTCCACCTGAAGAATTGTATCTTTCTTGAACAAAGAGACTTCCAGGAGTTGGCTAAAGCAGCTTTGGCAACTCCATTGCTCACTCCAAGCCTTACCTCAGCTATCAAAGGAGTATCTACACATAGTCCTCGATAGATTCTAGCCACATTATACTGTGCATGTCCATCAAAACGCCATTCCTCACGAGGTCCCATTGTTCCAGATAGGTTGGCGACACTGCCTAAGATTTCACGTAGCACCTTACGGTCACCTTCACCTGGGTTCTGGATTTTACTCTTGAATGTAGTCCAACAGACCCATCTCCCATTCGTCCACAAATGCTGCAACCTAGTGATTCCACAGCTCTTCCACTTAATGAAGATGCGGGGGTGAGAGAGGGCCAGAGGAAGGCCCTCCCTCTGCCATACCCTAGTATTCCAAAATAAGCTGAAACCACCTGCTTCCCTAGGAGGATCCATAGGGGTAAAAAGATGTTGCACATCCAGCCACGCTTGGAGAATCTTTCTCATCACAGGAGACGTACCCGGGGCTATCTTGAAGCTAAAATAGAAAGCTCCCACCTCATCTCTGGGGAGAGCTGGCTTTCCCAAGAGCTTACCTTGCTTCAACCAATAGGATATAAATTTTAAAGCAGGAGATAAAGTAGATGACTCACCTTGTAGTACTCTCCAAACAAATTTAGCTGCCAAGGCTTGTGCCTGAGTGAAGGGGTCTTTGCAGCCCAACCCCCCATCCCTTTTATGCCGACACAGCTCCTCCCAAGCCACCTTAGCCATGCCACCCCAGATGAATTTCCTGATGATAGTTTGCATTTGATTGTAAACCCCTTTCTGGGCAATCATAGCTGATGAGTAATAGATATGAGAGGCAGCTAGCACTGCATTAGCAACTGTCACACGACCAGATGTTGCCAAGGTCCTTGTGGACCATAGACCTACCTTCCTTCTGAGTTTATCCAATATGGGGGCCCAGAGACCTTTGAGGTTGTCTAAAAGCACAAGGGGAAGACCCAGAAGCTTAACTGATTCCCCGGCTGCCACAACTGGAAAACCCAGACCCCCGGCCCGAGGATCAATGGGACTATCTGAAGCCCAGAGAACTGCACATTTATTCGCATTAAGGCCGATTCCAGATATGACCTCAAAGGACGTCAAAATCTCTCGAAATGAGTGGAAACTATTGTCATCATATCTGAGGAACATGAAGGTGTCATCTGCATACTGCATAATTGTTAGCTTTTCAGTACCCCCGGGAAAGGTAAGCCCTTTCAGGTCCCCTTCTGACGTCTTTAACTGGATCATTCTTGTCAAAAGGTTAGCCATGATGAGGAACAGGTAAGGAGCGAGGGGGCAGCCCTGTCTAATCCCCTTCTTGAGTTTAAACAGGCCAAATGGTTGTCCATTAACCAGGACCGACGCAGATGCTAAGTTATTCATCCCCAAAGCCAACTGAATAAAGTGGGACTCAAATCCCATATGGTACATGACTGAGCGCAGCCCTTCCCATCTAAGAGAATCATATGCCTTTCTAAAGTCCATCTTGATCATTACACAATTTTGTTTGGAGGCCTGGCACCAATGTAGACCTTCCCTGGCTGCAAGGTAGTTATCCAATATGTATCTGCCTGGCAAGAAAGCTGATTGCTCATGCCCAATGACCCTGTTCAAAATTGGTTTCAAGCGGTTAGCAATAACCTTCATGATAACTTTATATATGACATTGGTGAGTGCAATAGGCCTCCATTCCCCGAGGCTTTGATGTCTTGGAACCTTAGGAACAAGAGTGATAAACCCTGCTGCTAGTGACGGGTGTAGAGAACATGATGACCATGCTCCACATACAGCTCTGATGAAGTCCGGTCCAAGGACATCCCAAAATTCAACAAAGAATTCAAGAGGGAAACCATCTGGTCCAGGAGATTTCCCTGCTGCAAGGGAGCATAAGGTTTTGTAGATCTCATCTCCCTCTATATTATGTAGTAAAAGCTGATTTTCTTCACGAGTGACCTTCCCCCCCCAATCCACTTTTGTTAGCCACAGTGCCATCTGAGTGTGGTAAGAGGAGGGTATAGGATCTTCCTTAAATTGATTCTCAAAGCTTTCTCTAATAAATGATCTGATCTCCTGTGGATCCTTCAATACATTTGAATTGCCATCCTTAATCGATGAGATACTATTATCAGCTAACCTTGCGCCAGCCATTCTAAAAAAACATTTGGAGTTCTCATGGTCAAGTTCGGCATACCACTTAGTTTTAGAGCAAACAGCCGCCCCTCTAGCCTCCTCCTCCTCAATTGCCTTTGCTTTCCCCTCCAGCTCTGCCTCAATGTTCTGTTTGGCAATGTTGTGTGGATCAGATAATAAGTCCTGCTTAACTATTCTCAACTGATTGTATACATCCATCTTTTCCTTTTTGAACTCCATGGCTCTGCTCTTTCCCCACACTTTAGCCCAGGCCTTCATTAGGCTGAGCTTCTCCACCTAGGCTTTCATGCTTAGAGGATTAAGATCATTAGAGAGAGAGGAAATAAATACCCTAAAAGGCTTGCAAAATGCCTCCTTTCCTAGCCACGAGGTATTGAATTTGAAAGGGATATTTCCACGCTTGCCAGTAGTAGGCATATTTTCAAGAAATAAGCTTTGGGGAACATGATCAGAGTGGGAGAAGGCAAGTTCCCCCTCAACATAACATTTATCCATGAAGCATGCTGTTTTATTGGCCATATAAAATCTGTCTAATAGACAATATACTCGGTCTTGGCCCTTCTGCTTATTCGACCATGAGAAGGTAGCATTGGAGGGCGGAATCAAGTTAAATCCCACACTATCAAGCAAAGAGTTCCAAGAAGTATCCTCATCTCCTGATAGATTCCTATGCAACCCAATTTTTTGGTCCCACACATCGGTCATGTTCAGATCTCCCCCTAAAATCCAGTTTTCGGTGACATCCCCTTGGTGACCTATCCAGCTTTCAATTTCTTTCCACATCGCGGCCCTTTCTGCAGGCTTATTTGACGCATATACATTGATGACCCCCCATTGGCACTCATTAGATTGAAAGGTCACCACCTGCCATCGACCATCCCCAGCAGCATAGTAGGACTTCTGAACAAGGCCTCTCCAGAGGATACAGATGCCACCTTTAGTTCCCCTGGCTGCACAGCTAAAGGAGGAGTAGTTGCCTCCTACCCATTTGCCTATAGAACTTGCTTCGAAGTCAGGAAGTCTATGTTCTTGTAAGAGAATAACATCTGCCATCATAGAGCGTATGGCAGCAAGCACTCTACCACGTTTCAGGACGCCTTTAATACCTCGGAGGTTCCAGGATACAATTTTCATAGTATATAGTATAATAACCTCTCTGACAAGACGGCAGTGTCTCTGTAACCATACAAAAATTCCTTGCACATGGGCCATCTGAACCAACGTAAATACGACCTATATATATGGGAGTGTATTTCCCCAGTGGTCTCGGTCGGTCCATCTGACAGAGGGCAGAGGATATATGACCTTCCCTTTTCTGCGTCGATCCCCCCCACCAGCATATCTTTATAAGTGGCCCCCCATCCCTAGCGCTCTCTAGGTGTGTTATTGCACCCATACTTAAAATGAGTGTCTCACCACCCCTTGCACCCCTTAGGTGTTTAATTTGCAATACCCAATAATTAATAGCTGCCACCCCCTCCTGGCCAACACGTTTTCCAGTCATATACGTCAAACATGTGGCCCTATATAGGTTCTTACTTTGACTTCACCTCCAGGGTTGTGGAAAAGTGTAATTTGTCCTTTCCTCTTCACCAAAGCTTTAATTTGTCTTTCCCTTTCCTTATTAGAAGGGATACATGGAAAGATACCCATACCCCTTCGTAATACTCCAATGTATAAAAATCCCACTCCCACTTGATCAAACCACTTCTTAGTTAAACATTTGTACCACAATGATCCTAACTTGAAATGTGTGTAGGTAGCCCAAGCACCACTGGTACTAGCCCAATATTGTACAAATAACCAGGTATTGGGGTTCCAAGGTGGATTTAACCCGGACAATAGGCCATGCCACTTAGCTACCCAAGTGGTGGATTTGTTATCCCTGTTGGTAAGGGTGTTAGTATAATGGCATACTACAATGCCCCCCAATCAACTTCCATAGGTGACCCCCAACCCACTCTTTTTAAATCCCTGAACCCTCCCATCCGAACTGTTATTCTGTTGGTAAAAGTGCTAGTACCGGCATACTACAATGCCCCCAAACGATTTCCATAGTTGACCCCCATCCCAATTTTTTTTAATGAACCCTCCCAAACTGATATTCCCATTTATTAGTTGTTTCCTCATCATATAAAGTGCCCCCACTAACTTCCAGGCCGACCCTCTAAGCTTGTCGCATATTTTGAAACATGGAATATGATCCCCTGTTTTTTATGAGTGAGAGCGGGGAGAAGTTGGCAGATCCCATACCATGATTGTAGCACCAAATAATTAGGAGTTGCCATATATTTCCCATACCCCTGTTAATTGTCTTAGATACTTGGGATTGGCAATAACAGAGAGCACTTAATTCCTTCCTTAAATTCATAACCAGATCCTTTGTGTCAAAAGTTAAACTATAGATCATAAAGAGTTCCATTAAACTGCCGATATGTAGAACATTATCCAAATACAAAATAGTCAGCCCTGGCTGGAAAATGGGCTCGATCCTTAACATTGTGTGTAGATCTAAACTTCAATCTACATCCCAAGTCCTGGTACAGGCCAGAATTGTTGCCTTTTCTGCTACATTTACCTATTCTGATACATTTGCCTTTTCTTGTACAATATGATAAACAGAGATATTTGCCTTTTGTAGTACTATTGTCTTTTCTGATACAACATACAAAACAGAGAACTATGGTGCAGCTAGAAGCCTCGAGCAGGAGAAGAACTAACCTGTGATTTTTAAACACCATGGAGATCAGCCGAACTCGAGAGCTGCTTATAAAGCAGCCCAGATCATCCCTTTTTCTTGGAGGTATCATCTATGGAGTGATCCAAGAGTACCTTTGCAATGGCAGATTCGAATTCACGATTGCAGACTTTCTGTGCCTTTTTTTAGCCTTTTTACGTTTGACTTTGCATCTTGATGAAGCTGCTGCTAAAAGAATGATAGCTTTATACGTTAATGAATCTTGACCAAAGCACACATTTAGCCTCATGACACCTCGATGCAATGTTGTGCTTGGGCGTGAGATTCCATTATGTCCTTAGGTCGGCTAATAATACAAGGTCATATAATAATAACTTATGCTCAAGTATAAAAAATCGTTTGTTAAAAAGACTGCTTATGCTTATGCCTTGGGTAGGGGTGGTTTTCAAGGAGTTCTCTCATTTCTATGCTAACAAAACATGTATTTCCATTCTCTGCTCTATTACACTTGTCCTTATGCTGTCTAGAAGTAGCAATTTCAATTGATTGTCAAAACATGACTTTGAACTACGATTTAAGCCACTCCAACCTCCGGCCATGGAGGCCAACCATCCGTGCGCAGCACCTTGTTAATTTCAGACACATTATTGACTTCCATCCTCTAGTTTCTAAATCATAGGATGACGTGGAAATGACCCTTTCCTCTACTTTCTAAATCATAGGATGACGTGGAAATGACCTTTTAACCGATCTTGATTTTAGGGAGACGGCCATAGTTGCTCCATGATTTTGCGTGTATTATAGTTTGGGGTGTCTCTCAAATTTTGGTGACCATTAGATTGGGGTATATTACAGCTGATATTCCCTCTCATAGCCTTTCAGCCCTTCAATGCAGGTCAAGCCTGGGGAGTCGAACCCCAGCATGATTCCCATGCTCATCCAAGCATAACAGTGCTGTTACGCCCAGGGGCCAAAACCCACTAATAAAGAAAACAATAACACATAAAAAACAAATGAATTCGGATGAACAACAATAACAAATGATTTCAGATGAGCAGCATGTTCACATGCATACAACCAACCACACTTAATTTCAACACACCTATATATTACCCAAAACCAAACTGTACAAGGCTCTTCGAGGCATATGGCCTCTTGAGCTACACCTTGAACTACTGCATGAGGAGTTCTTGAACTATTGAATCAGGATCATCTATACTTATGGCAAATCGGCTCCCTTTCCCAGGCCCATCGATCCAGCATGCAATTCGGCCGATAAATTACTAAAAAGAAATATTTCATTGTCCAAGAGCAAGCCTGGGTTCACCTCTCTCCTCTGCCTAGCGCAAACATCGAAATCTTTAGAAATAGAGCCCTGCCATGGTTTTTGCTAAAGCCCATATCTAAAACAAGCCATGGCCTCCATCGCCACAGCCACAGATTGCGCCTGTTATAGCAAACTTACAGGTACTTGTATTTTGGCCCAATCCAAGTTCAAAGCAATTCAAGCAATTCGCTGCAAGCAGCTCTACTCCGACAAGATCTGGTCTCTGACCAAAACCCTGTTTCTTTTGTTCAGTTTATGCTCCAAAAGCTCTTGTCTGAACCCAAGAAACTCACATCCCTTGATTTCGATTCTTTCCGCTATGGCCTTAGGGAAGAAAGCAAGCAAGCAGACACGAATTCCCAAGCAACACCTGCACTGCCATCTGCGGCATGTCCACGTGAAGCGCAGCCCTCCCGACCAACGGGCAAACACATTCAAACCCTAGATTCCCCTATTTGGAATCCAGGGTGGCAGTAGTAAGCACGGCCACATGACGTCTTTTTAGGTACCCCCCTCCCCTTTTTTCAAATTTTAGGGGTGGAGGCCCCCCACTCTAATGCGGAGGTGAGTTTTGGGTACCATTTTTTTTTTTTGCCCCCTTCCTTAACAATTTAGTTAACAAATTGGGAGGCCCTCTCCTCTTTTTGGAGGCCCCATCCTCTTGCGCATAATGTATATGGTGTAGATAACGTCCTGGCCCAAGGACGTTCTGGGAAAAAATTTGAGGGGGCGCCGGGGCGTGAAAATGCGCGGCGCAGGTATTTTCACCGCCCGCCCAAGACAACCTCCGCCGGCATTTTCACGGCCCGAAAATTTTTTTCCGTGAACGTCCAGGGGCCGAGGACGTTATCTTCCTTTAACTCTGGTTCGAGGGTTTGCTCGTGGGCGGATCGGCGAGGTGGTGCGGGAGCAAGAGGAAGCATGTCGGATGATAAGCTTCAAACTCTACCCGAGGAGGAGGTGGGAATAGAAGCATAAGAGTAATAGAAGCATAGCGAGAATAGCATAGAAGCCGGAATAGAAGAATAGCGAGAATAGAGGTGCTTGGGAAGAAGCGGTGGGATATTAGAAGCAAGGGGCGTCCGGATCTGCCGGATTAATCTTGAAAGCTCTTAAAACTCTTCAAACTCTTAAAGCAGGCGGATGATCGCTTCAAGAATCCATTTTAGAGGCGGCGTTCGGGTAAAATCTGGAGCTTTTCCTCAGGCGGTCAGTATCACTCTAGGATGTTATAAGCATTATGGACAAAAACGGAGTTATTCAGATTACCCTAGGATGTTATGAGAAACAAAGCAGAGAAACAAAGATAACATATCTCACGGTGGAGCATTTACTAGTCGGTAACAAAGACACTTTAATGGATCTACCGAGATTGGATCTCGACCTGTAAACATGAGAACCGGGGCGTTAAGGAGGGGGTATTAAAACCTCACATGTGGTATTCATATACAAATACCAGCCGAAACCATGCAAAATCTTAGGTTATGTTTGTACCCCTTATGATTTCAGCCGATTATGGTCGAGACAACTTCCTCTTCCTCTCTCGTGGAAAAACAAAGTGGAAAGTAAGGTTAATTATCGCCAAAGGTCTAACAAGGGGTTTTATACCATCCCTGTAGATTGGGTTTGTGGGAGCAGGTCCATGGCTACCATCGCCACCACAGTCGGGCATCCTACTCCAGTAACATGCCCATTTTTTGGTAGTCCTCAGGGGTTAGCAGGTCCACAATGTTCCCCATCCTCGGCATCGCGGCTTCTATTTGCATTGTCTTTATCAACTTCTATAGTCACCAAATTAGTAGCTTCAAAAGCTTCTCAATCAGGAACCGCCCAATTCACAGAAACCAAGGTAAGGCCCCATTCTGAAATTAAGAAGATTAGCGATGATATATTGCAGCGTCAGAGAACGGCTGTAGATGTGATGGAGGAGTATTTGGGTAGGCTTAAAAAATGCGAACCATCAGTTAAGAGTTTTTTGCATATAGCAGAAGAATCTGCTCTGAAGGCTGCAGCAGAATTGGATAAAAATCTAGCTCAAGGCCAGGAGCTGGGACCTTTAGCTGGAGTGCCAATTTCCATCAAGGATAATTTGTGCACCATGGATATGCCATCTACTGGAGGTTCGAAAATTCTGAACGGTTATCAGCCTCCCTATGATGCAACTGCTGTGAGCAGATTGCGCGATGCAGGAGCTGTTTTGGTGGGGAAGACCAATATGGACGAGTTTGGTATGGGCAGCTCCACCGAGGGCTCCGCGTTTCAAGTAAGCATTAATAGAGCAAATTACGTCAAGCTTGTATTAGACATAAAAGAAAGCCTCCATTTGGTAATAGACTTTGAAGCTTGTTTGAAGCCAACCGTGATAGAATCTGGCCTTATCTATTCTCTCATGGTTGTCAAGTGCTACCTCCTAGTATAGTCATCCTCGAGACAAGGGCACAAAGGAAGGGGCAGTTGCATTGGCCATCTCTCATGCTAGTTCAGCATGCATGAAGAGTGCAAATTGTGCTTGCACGAAGAGTGACATGATCCTCTGTAACTGGCTTCACAGTATCCGTTTTTCATTTACAAAATCACTATTCACAGAAAACATTAGAAGATGCCACACTTTTATGGCACGAAGGTAACGGTTGTGGAAGTGCACTTTATACCTGTATAATGCCAAGGACTAGTGGGTAGAAAGTTAATTCCCACCTTAATTAAGTGCTCTGGAGAGTATCGAAGTATCACATGGAAACTTGTCATATTGTTATATGTTTTATGTTAGACTGCAATGATAATTAACATGCCATTATATGATATGTAAAGTTCGATGTAATCGTCATTATTTCACACTTTTTTGCGAGCATCTAAGAATATTTCAATGCTTCTTGATCAGGTTACCTCCAATCCATGGGACTTGACGCGTGTGCCAGGCGGATCATCTGGAGGCTCAGCAGCAGCTGTAGCAGCCAGGCAGTGTGCAGCAGCTTTGGGAAGTGATACAGGGGGGAGTATACGGCAGCCTGCGTCGTTTTGTGGAATTGTTGGGCTAAAACCATCTTATGGACGTGTCTCTCGTTTCGGCCTTATGGCCTATGCTTCATCTTTGGATGTTGTTGGTTGTCTTGGTACTTCTGTCCTTGACACAGCAATTCTCCTTGGGGTAATTGCTGGGAAAGACGAAAAGGATTCAACTTCAAGCATCAAGGTAGGAATTTGATTGCTAGTAGTGGTAATGTAACTTGGAGTGGGTTTGATCATTTTGAGTGTTTTAGGAGGTGGGTGATTATGGAGCTCAATTACAGCCCCCGGAATTTCTTGAATCAAAGCCTTTGGCTGGGCTGCATTGTGGGCTCATCAAGGAAACCATGCATGAGAGTGTAGATGCTGGTGTAGCATCATCTGTTCAATCTGCAGCACTCCATTTGGAGCAGCTAGGAGCCAGAATCAACGAGGTGGAAAGTTAGGCACTATACGCATTATATTTTTGTGTCATTATGTTCTGATAAGATACTTTTCTTTTTAGAATTATTGGTTTTTATACTTGGTAGCAGATTTCTCTTTCAAGGTTTTCATTGGGGCTACCTGCGTACTACATTTTAGCTCCTTCTGAAGCATCGTCAAACCTTGCACGTTACGATGGTGCTCGGTAAGTAACAGGTGAAGATTGCTTATTTGACACCTAAATATGTTAATGGGAAATCACTGCATTTTTGTGCAGGTATGGTCCGCGAGCAGAAGCAGATGAGTTATCTTCAATGTATGGAGCTTCTCGTGGCCAAGGTTTTGGTCTTGAGGTAAATAGTAATTCTTGATTGCTAGTAGAACATTTACAGTATGCCAGCCTTTTTGTTCCTGCAGGTGAAAAGGCGTATACTCACTGGGACTTATGCTTTGTCAGCAGGATATTATGATGCCTTTTACAAGCGTGCACAACAGGTAAATGACAGCATTCTCTGTTTTATTTACAGAATGTTATCTTCCAATGTTAGTCAGCTCAACATATCTATAAAAGAAGTATAATTCTTGAAATTGTATAGTTGTTCTGATTAGCATGATCTAATGGAAAGCACATTAAGGATATCGTGACACATGCAACCTGCCAGACATTGGCTTAAAGGTAAACAGACCCATACATTGCCTACGATTCCAAAATATACAACTTTTACATTATCACGCACTACACATGCAACCTGCCAGACATTGGCATAAACACATTGCCCATGAGACCAAAATATATGACTTTTACACGTGATGCTAATTAACTCTTAAAAGAAGTGATGAACATCATACTAGATGTTCAAATAACATAAACTTACCATAGGAGAGTTTTTAGGGCTTTGGGCCTAGAATTTTTGGCTTGGTTCCTTGCGGAGGAGACAAGGCACAGAATTTATTATTAGCTTCTTTGCCGTTCTTTGACCTTTTGAACTGGTATATCTTGATATAAGCTGATACTAGACAGATTGCAGAGAAAATATATTGCCTAGCAATGCCTCTATTCCTTGTGCCTGCTTGATGGCAAAACGAAGAGCTGACGTCGCCTTAGCATTAGGGCAAAGCCTCCTAGGATGTGTGATTTCCAAGCTAGTGATTCCCAAACTGGTTTGACCAGCTTTAAAATCTATGACTATCTGACCATATGATTTATGACTGGTTGAAGCATACTACTCTGACTGGCGATGGGTGTTGCAAAACATTCCTGGACACTCCTGGGCTGAAAGACGACAAATGAACACGGCTTAAATATACAATAAATATGCACGTCTAAATTTACACCATATAAGGAGTCAAATTTTGCAGGTTCGGACCTTGATAAAAACAGACATGGAGGGGGCTCTTAAAGAAAATGATATCCTGCTATCTCCAGTCTCGCCAACTGCAGCATTTAAGATCGGTAAGGCATTTTCTTCCGCAAGCAGATGGATCACTGGAAATTTTATATTAAGAATATGCTAATGACAGGTGAGAAGTCAACTGACCCTTTAAGCATGTATATGGGCGACGTTATGACGGTGAGTGTGCACATTTGTAATATGTTTATGGAACCTGAACTAGAATGGCCTGCTTATTTTGAAATATCTTCTTTTAGAAATCTGTGGTGGTGTCAAAGTTGATGCACTTCTCATGCATGTGAATTTGAAACTGTATGCATATTTAAAAGTTGAATTGCATTGAATGCGGTGCCTTTGATAGAAAGCTCTTAATATCCATGCCTCAATGACTTCTTGACTTTTCTTCTGCATGATATTTCTTCATTTAAAGCTGGTATAAGTCACAATATTTTCCTGCCTAGAATCTTATATCTGATACAAAATCTATGTAAATTCTTCTTTGATATAAAAAATTTTCTTAATGTTTAGTTAAGTAGCCTTCATAGTCGAAACCTGCAGCACATGTTTCGTTAACTAGCCTTCATAGTAGAACCTGCAGCACTTGATTCATATGATTTACTCTTGGACTTCACAATTAAATCCAATAATAACAATTGACAAACGTATCTTGACTGTAGGTGAATGTAAACCTGGCTGGTCTTCCAGCATTAGTTGTACCTTGCGGATTTGTTGATGGGGAGATGGGTAGATTGCCAGTTGGTTTGCAAATCATTGGCAATGCTTTTGAAGAGGTAAGCTTATATATTGACATTATCTTCTTGCCAAATGCTTAATCATTTTTGCTTCTTATTGCAGGAAAAGTTATTATTTGTGGGCCATATTTTTGAGCAGACATTAAATTTTGATTTTGTAGCACCAAGTTTATAAGAAAGAAGACTGGAGATTGTGAAATAAAATTGAAATTGACAATGCCAGTTCGACTGGAATAATTTCAGGTTGTATTGTTGATTATTGATTCTTAGTGAAATGGACAACAACTTAAGCTCTCATACCTTCGCACCAAGTATGAACTAGCATAGCAGAATACTCTAACAAGTAATTTCAAATTGCTAGCAACACATCATCAGTTAGTGGACCTCTGCAAATGCCAAACTGAGAGAAGAATTGGTTTTCTAGGAAAACTACGTCGTCTTTTCCGGGACGGGGGTTGTTGGTTGAGAATATAATAACTACTACGCATGCTTTCTGATGATAAATGATGAAAAGTGTCATGTTTTCTGATGATGAACGCTGAAAGTTGTCGCCTTGCTACAAAATCCTTGTCATTAAGCCTTGCTACAAACTCCTTGTATCCAGCGAGTGGGGACCTCCAAGGAAGGATCACCAAGTTGTGTAAGTATGGTTTTTAACAGCTCGTCTAGACACCTTCAATCATGGGCTTGCATAGCTGGATCATTGGGTGCCTGACCTATTTGAACCATATAGGAAAAAAGATGCTGAGCCTCGTTTAATCTTTGTGATTTACAAAATCCATCCATTAAAATGTTCAATGTAACTACATCGAACATATGGCCATTTTCAGTCAAAGTCTTGACTTGCTCATATGCATCGTCTAATCTATCTGCTTTACAAAGACCATAAATGAGCATGTTGTGCGTAATTGTATCCGGAACAAGGCCAGTCTGCACCATGTCTTTAAGAAAACTCTCTGCTTGTTCAAGCTTTGCCACCTTACAAAAACCACTAATAAGACCGTTATAGGTGACCACATCAGGCATTATTCCTCGATATAGCATGGTCTCAAAAACTTTATGAGCCTCTTCTACTTCACATGTTCTGCAAAGTGCACCAATAACCCTGTTATAGACAGTGACATCAAAGACATATCCTCTATCTACCATGAATTTAAGAATCTTGACAGCTTCTGATGCCTTATTTTCTCTACACATGAGTTTCACAAGGCAAGTTACAGTACTACTATCTGGCTGACGCCCTTTCTCAATCAAACTGTCCAATACTATGCTTGCTTCATCTAATCTACCAGCTTTACAAAGATTTTCAAATGAGCTGGTGCATGCTTTGATGCTAGGAGCAGCCCTGTCAACAGTATCTTTTAGAAGCTGCCGTACTGCATCATGACTTCCTTTTCCACACCGTGAATGGATAATGCTATCTGAGAAATAACCCTTGAGTGACATATCAGCAACAAGCATACTAACTTGTTCCGTTTTGCTTGCTTTACTGAACCCACTGATAAGAACCTTATATACAGAAGCACTAGGATGATAACCACTTTGTAGCATTATTTGAAACAATGTATAAGCTTCATCAACCCTGCTTTCTCTACAAAGACCATGTATAACTGTGCTGTATGTCACTGAATCTGGAATATGGTGCTTTAGAACCATCTTGTCTAAAAGTTTATATGCATCATCAAATTTGCTTTCCTTGCACAGAGCATTAAGCAAAATGTTATATGTAATTGCATTTGGAAGACAACCCCTGTCAATACCTTCTTTATAGAGGTTGCATGCCGCTTCAAGTTTCTTGATATTACAGAGCCCTTTCAGGATAGAATTATATGTAGCGGTATTTGGTGTGTGACCTTTTTGAATCATTTCATTAAGGAGCACGTGTGCTGCATCTAGTCTTTGAACTCTACAAAGACCACTTAGAAGAATATTATATGTGACAGCATCTGGATTGCACCCGTAGTCAACCATCTTTCGGAATAGCTCATCTGCTTCGTCAATTTTACGTGCCATGCAAAGGCCATGAATTAGAGCATTGTAAGTGATCATATTAGGTTGACAACCTTTTGCAACCATAGTATAAATCATGTCACATGCATCCTTTATTTTCTCTGCTTTGCAAAGCCCATCTACCAAGGTTGAAAATGCAACAATATCTGGAGCATAACCGTGCTCAGTCATCGCCTTGAAAAGCCTATGAGCTGCATCCAGATTTCCTACTTTACAAAATCCCTTCATCATGGTGCTATAGGTGACAATAGTCCTTGACATGGTCTGCATTTCACAAAATAGGTTATAAGCTTCATCAATTCTGCCCTTTTCGCATAGGGCATCAAGGAGGATATTACAAGTGATAGTGGTGGGCTTCACACCTCTTGCTGCCATTTCCTCATGAATCCTGCATGCTGCATCAACTTTTCCTGATAAACAGAATGCACGAATAAGCAGGCCAAAAGTAAAGGAGTTTGGTTCATAGCCAGCTTCTAGCATCCGTTGATACACAGTACGAACTTTCTGATGGTGCCGTGTTTTTACCAGAACCCCCAAGAGACAATTGTATGTAAACACCGAGTGCCTATAACCATTTTGCTTTGTTGCCCAATCAAAAAGCTTGAAGGCAGCATCTGCGCTGTGCAAGTGTTTTAAGACCTCCCCTATAAGCAGTTGATTCGCCTTTCCACTCCACTGATTGAGTGCAATGGTTATATCATCATGCCTATTGCTTTGACTAAGAACTTTCAAAATAGATTTTCTGCTAGCCAATATCTCTTTTGACAATCCGTAATCTCTAAGTTTATTCCCCTCAAATGCGCAATCTTTTTCATCTGCCTCTTCATGTCTTTTTAATTGAGGGCCACGGTCAGTCCGGTAAGGGGTTGTTCCAAATTGCCAATTTTTTAACAGATGAATGTTTAAAGCTCGAGAAGGAAGGAGAACATACCTCATTGTGTGCCCTTATCAGACATTTTGCAGATCAGGCGAAGAGATGGCGTCCCTGTTTAGTTTGAAATTAGAGTCAAAACAGAAGAAAGCATACCCGGGAAAGGAAAAGGAAGCTGCATCGTTTACTTATTCTTTTCTCATTCTTACAGCAAGACAATAACAACTCGACATTTGCTAGTTTTGACATCTAGGTCAATACACCTTTACAGTTTTGTTTACAAAAAAGTTCGCATAAATTCAATTATGGGGTTAATTCGGATTTGTTTTTTCACAAAGTTGTCCAAATTATAAAAGTATTTAGAATTTAAAATAACATTAAGTTGCAATATAAATAAAGAAGTTTATCGCGGCAGTCTTTAACGACTCATTAACTATTCAAAACTGATACAACACACAAATTCAAAGCTATATCTGCATTGCAAAATCAAAATATTAGAGAATAAAGAACTTATCACTACACCACCCCTTAAGGGCAAAACTCACCACGCAACTAGGCTATTCGAGCAAGAGAACTTCTGAGAAAGACTGAATTTTTGGAAGAAGGAAAAGCAATTATGACACTAGAGACTCCGCTCTATCAAACTCACTAATTCAAGGAAAGAGATAGGTTTAGAAATTGGCTAAGGCAAGAATTAAGGATTGAAGGATTATCCAATCAGTCAATCCACAACACAAAATATATACCAAGATTTGGATGGAAGATCGGAAGGAAGCTTCAGGATAGGTTCAGGAGCAGCTGCCAAATCTCAAGAGTTGGTTTGCAAGAGCCAATGCAGATGTCGCCAAAACTAAGCAGATGTCTGCCTTTGTCTGGAACTTGTGTAGTCACATTCACGGTCAAGGACACGCCCTGTGTTGACCGAATTTTCACCCCGACAAAACAAAAAGGCCGCAGGCATGAGTTGGCCAAAGTTAGGATCATCTGCAGGCAAGGAGGAGGGGCAGGACTAGTCTGGGCCAAGATAAGATCTTCCGGCCGCCAAATGCTGCTACGAATGTTGTGATCCCTTAGAATCCTTTTGCCAATACCCCAACCGCTCCTGACCATGTCCCTGCTTCGCCCGCTACAACTGCACGCTCTGTTTCGTTGCCTCATCTATGTTGTTGCACGCACGCCGCATGCTGCTTCCCCTTCTATTGCTCCACCTTGTGTCGCCACCACTGAATCTGCAGTTGTAGCTCCTGGCAGCAAATAGGAATTGTGCCTCTGCATGATCTTCTAGAATTGTCGTGGCTTCATGTAGCAGAAAGGAGATAGTTTCAACTTGGTTGCTGCAGATATGGAACTCATCTTCCTCATGGAAACATCAGAGCATGCAAGACACAGGCTACCCGACTTGCCAGAGTGCCAGCACTACTCCATCTTGATCGACCACACAGGAAAACGGGGACACGGGAAGGGGAAGAGGAGGATCACTTGCTAACGGACAACCTGGCACTGTCAATCTTCTTGTGCAAGATGGACAAGCACAACCAATACATGTGGGTATGCGTGCAAAACTGAGTGGCAGCCCTCTCTTTGTCGCAGCCTGCTACTTTCCACATGCCGAGAGAAACTTCTATTACACCCATGTGGATCCGGATAGAATAGACGCTTTATGTTATGTCGATCTATATGATGACATATAGGCATAGTTTTTTAGGTAGCGCCATGCTCCTTGAAGATTTTAATGCATGCACTAGTGCAGAGAGCAACCCATGAGATTGGACCCCTTGACTGGCGATGTGTTGCAGCTGCGCTCTGCAGAAGAAGCTTGGCCACATATATCAGATGGCAATTAGGTCACTATATATATGTAGGCGTTGCTTTTTGCTTTTATCAGATCTTTGACCCGGTCATTTGTAATAGACTGACACGGTGGCCATCCTCCCACAAGTCCACTTGCGGGTAGGAGAACCAAGGGGGCGGATCTAGTGTGATGGACTATATGTATTGGTGGCGGAGCAGGATATGGATATGGTCATGCAATTCTAGGTCAGAATAGATAGCAGTGATGAGGAGGTTGACTCAGACCACCTACCAATTTACTTGGAGCTAACTTGGCAAATTGCCCGAACACCCTATGCAGTAGCTCCTGGCATGCCTCAGTTGCAATTTGGATTCTGAACATGGAGAGGCTGTCTGGATGCTCACAGATGACTTGGCAGGCATTCTGTAGTACCCTATGCTAGAGCAATAGATGGGCCAGTTGATTGACTTCCTCGGGTTTGCTGCTGCTTTGGGAGAAGCTGCCCTCAACAGACCTCAGGGACTACAACTTTCCCACGTAACTAGTGGTTTGATGCTGAGTGTCTCCACCATGTCATACACCCTATTCTACGCCCACACCCGGTCAGATAATACCGCATTTTCCTTTAAGGCTAAGAAAGCCAGGTACATCGTGACACATCAGCAGGAAATTTTCTACCTCTTTCCCAAGACCTTCTGGCAAAGGGTGCTCAGAAAGCCAGTACAACCTATAGAGAACATCACTTCAGAGCAGTGGGGGTGATACCTACAGTAGTTTATGATTCTCAGGATGCACGAGATATATTACCTCCCTAGGAAGGCCCGACGCTAGAAATTACAGGGGCAGAGGTGCGCCAAAGCTTACAGCGTCTAGGGATCAATGGAAAAGCGCCAGATTTGGATCTGCTCAAGTGAGGGGGGGAGGGAGAAGGGGGGAGAAGGGGGGGAGAGGGGGAAGAGGAGGCATCCATAGTACCCATACTAACCGCCTTGTTCCCATAGTGGACCACTAGCAATGTTGTTCCCATCTACAGGCAGATGACCCACACTGCCCGACCAATTACCAAACAATCGTGGTCAGTTCGGTGTTTACAAAACTACTAACCGACATTCTCGAGCAGCAATTGATAGGCTGGGCAGAGGCAACAGAGGTGTGGACCCTCATACGAGCGGGATTCAGGCCCCGACACTCAACCATTCATCACATCTTCACATGGTGCACTCTTTGGTTGAGGACATCAGGAATCCTCGGCAAGGCCTGTATTGCTGCTTCGTGGACTTCGCCAGGGCCTTTGATACTGTGCCTCGGGAAAAGCAATGGGCGAGATTGTGGCAAATGGGAATCCCTCAGAGATCTCAGATAATGCAATGTATATGCTATATGAAACATGCTCAAAGCCGGTTGCAAATGCATAAACCAACCATTCGAAAAGCAATATTGGGATCCTCCATTTGCATTTGCAGTGTTTAGAATCTTTAAGCCTTTTGATAATCTTACTAGATTGCATATTGCCAGATAATGAATTCCCTTCTCTAAGGCCTTATTCCTGAATTTTTGTGTTGCTAGAGAGTGTTCTCTAGTGGTTAACTTGAATTATTCCCTTTCTTATGTATTTCCTATGAATGGATTTAGGTTTTGCTGTAAAGAAGCTCTAGTACTTGCATTGGATTTCCTTTAAACCTTTCCTTCTCCTCAAGCTTTTTCCAAGCCAAAGCCAAATTTTGAAATTTTGTGTTAAGTTTGCTTTAAATGAAACTAAGGTGCTTCTTCTCTAAATTCTGAGCCAAAAACTATGTTGTTGAGAATTATTTTGTACTCTTAGACGTTTATGTTAAGCTTGCTAAAAGAAAACATTTTGAGATGGCTTTTATGGCTGCAGCATAATAGTTGGTCTTGGTAATTTTTAGCTTGAAGGCTTGGACTTGAGTATGTCTGATTGTGAACTTAATCAGGATTGTAACCATGGACTTGATAATGTTTATTTTGCCATATAATTCCTTGATCGAGGTCGATCAATCCTGGGAAAGGGATGAGGTTATCGTGAGGATGATATGAGAAGGATCTTAGTCTTGGCCAGGTTGACGGGTATGTCAATCGTCTAGCAGAATGTGTCAAGGGCATCAAGATGGCACTGCATATCTGCTGGGGTGTAAGCTAGGAGGTCCACATCATCAATATATATTAGCTATATAGTGATCTTGTGCATAAGGTGAGTTCCATCCCTCCAACTCGTCAATGTAGTCCAAACAGTGTTGGATAGAGAGGGCATTTGGGCTAAGAAAAGATCTGAAAGCTATGTACTAAAGAAACCTAGCCGAATTGGTGGTCATTGAAGTAGGAAACGAGGTTGGAGCTATTTCAGGACGATCTGTTGATGGTTGCCGCGAAACTATTTCTGAAGTGTCTTGCAGATCCACGACTGAATATCGCAGTAGTTTTTCCTTAAGGTGAATTGAACTGTACAAAAAGAAACTTTGTCTCTGTCGTGCACTATGGAAGGTGACATCATGTGTCTCTGTGTCGTCTTTACGTTGGCATAAGCATGCTATTATATACCATAAAAAGTAATATTTATGGACCATAAAACTACCTAAAAAGATACCCAACACTAGGTACTGGGTATTTTGATAATGTTTCAATAACTAATAAGGGTTAAATTGGATGCATCCATTTTGGCCCTTTGAACATTAACATGCTTTTGACCTTTATTTTGAGATTTTGAATTATTAATAGAATAGAATAGAGCTTTTATCGTCCATGGAGACCAATTGGCCTATGGGAGCCAAAAGGAGCCACAACAAGCGTATTACTGTCCGGGTTAAAAAAACCCCTGCCCCGAAGGGTTCTTGGGGGGAAAACCGTGGCAGGAATAGAAAGAACATGGAAATAGCACGCAGTCTAGAAGTATCTGTGTAGGTACTTTAGCAGGTTCCAAAAGTTGTCCTCTATAGCATGCTTATTGAGACTATGAATCTTCCTTTCTTTATTATTATTTCTATGTTCTTCTTGATCGACTCTTGCAATAACTTCCTGCTCTCCCTAATTTTGTTGCGACTGCTTTGTGAGCAATTCCTTTTGTAAATTCTTCAGAAGATAAAATCCAACGGTAAAATTCTTCTCTAGAAGCAAATCACTCTTACTCTCCCTCTCATCCTTGATTAAAATATGACCTGAATTTTAATTACAACAAATTAACACATTAACACAGATATGAGGAAATGTTACAATAGAAGATATAGACAAGAGGTTAATTGGCTGCATCGTATTTGTGTTACAAGTTTCTAATAGAAATTCAACTCTTCCTTTCTGAATTCTACTTAACTAAAATTCCAGCAAGAATTCAAAGTTCATCCACAGTGTCCCGAAGAAATCGGAACATTGCTCTGATACCAATGTGCAAACTCAAAGTTGTATTTGCAAGGTCAAAGTATTAGAGAATAAAGAAATGATATCATCCCTAAGGGCAAATTCACCACCCAATCGAGCTATCCGAGGGAGAGAACTTCTGGGAAAGACTAAACTCTTGGAAGAAGAAAAGGCTTAAGGGAAAAAATAATTACAATACTAAAGACTCCGCCTAGCAAACCCACTAATTCAAAAAAAAAAAAGATACGCTTAGAAATTGACTAAGGCAGGGATTTAGGAATTCATATGAGATTGAAGGATTATCTAATCAGTCAATCCACAACATAGAATATGCTTAGATTTATTAGGATGGAAGATCAGAAGGAAACTTAAGGATAGGTTCAGGAGCAGCTGCAAATCTCTCGCAAATCTCAAGAGTAGGTCACGTGAATTGATGCACATGTCACTAAAGTTGTAGGTGTATCCACCTTTATCTGGAATGTTAGTTGCAGCTGTTGCTTTTGGTTCACGATGTCGTCAAGCAGTCTGCAGATGTTCATTGTTGATATCTTGTTTTGACATAGAAGCCTCTTAAATAGATTGTTCTAGCTTTTAGAAAAGGTTCGCTGCCTTGTAAGAATAGTTTAAAGGCCTTACTTCATTTAAATATCCCTCTTTAATTCTAAAGATCAAAACTAGCGTTAATGTTTAGGCTAATTTAATCATTGGATATTTCACTTAGACATTTGGTTCCATTTCTCTTTCTCTTGCTCCCTCATAGCCACCTCCCCACAGCAGCACCATATCACGAACATTTCGAAAGAAATATAGAAGACACCTTGTCTGCCATTTACTTCACCCATGTTGATTTGTATACGCTTTGATGGTTATGGCTATAGGATCATCATTTAAGACAAAAAAGGTGTGTCCAACATTTAGAATCCATATTCCGAAAATGAAAAAAATATGCTGTCATTTTGAGTATCAAGATGGGATTCAAGCTCGAGATTCACCTCCAGTTTTGAGCTAGATGATGCTATTTTTGAAGAGTCGAGATGTGTTCTACAAGATTGTGGTAAAGTGTCATGGTTGCATGGTAGTTGGCATTTGGATAAAACACCTTAACTCCACGGAAATGTCACTTAGTGTAAAGGGGATATGCCATGTGCGAGGAAGGGGTCAACAAAATCTCCTTGTATATGACTTGTCTAGAGTCCCAAAAACCCCTTCCTGCATGGATTTTACACTAGATTATCCCTAAAAAAACTCCCTTTCCATACATATTCATATGCTTTAGGCTAAAAAAACCCATATTATCCACCCACATGTGATATACGACCTATAATATGTCGTATAGCCTTCATTATGGAAAGGAGCCACCACGCTCTACAATAACCACCTTGCTGCAATGTTGATAGCCTCATAATGAAAGAAACCTGGAGCATAAATTATGACAGAGGTGTCTATACTTGATGCCCTCTTTGTTAAAATGAACTATGGTATAAATGGCAACTTCTAAAAAGATATGTTCCTTCCTTTATTAGGAGCCAATAGTTCAAGCTACCACTTCCTCTACCCCTTTGAGAGCAAAGAAACCTGTGCATACATAATTAGCAGGCTATAAGCAGCCTAGCAATTCTAGTGCAAGAAATAACATGCCTAGGTGAGACCCTCTTCTTGTATATATAAGCGTTAAAGGAGGTACAAGCACTCTTTTTTGTTCCCTTACTCCAAAGTTCCAGATGGAGATCCAAGAGCCTGTATGGAGAAGCTCCTAATGTGCATGCCATCAGTGTCCTCTGCATTAATAGTAATAGAGTGAGGGCCATACAAGTCTACAACATAAGCTTGGATCGTTCTAAACTTAACTTGCACTAGGGCAGATTTGGAGTCTCAAAATGGCTGCATAAGAGAAATTCCACACCAATATTTTCTCTTGCTTATTATTTATACTTTGACCTCCTTTTTTTTTCTTAAATAGGAGAGATTCAACTTCATGGCTTCATGGAATGAGCTTCGAATTTTGAAATGACTTAAACCTGAATTCATGTGTCCAATATTGTGTCTATTTTCAATTGGCACGGATGTTAGGTCAATTAGATAATTATAACCTCTGAATACCACTTATTCAGTCCCAAAATTGAGCAGAATTTTGTAGCATAACTTCATAGCTTCATGGAAGGAGCTTTAGATATGTAAATGATTTCGCAATTGATGCCAAAGACTTAACATTGTGTCTGGTGCATTGGACACTGTTGAGCCACGTATCCAATATGTCTAGTTTCAATTGTCACTAATCTTACCGAAATTGGATAAATATAATCTCCTATAGTATCCCTTTTTCCCCAGGCAATCAAACTGGAGCAGAACTCTATAGCTCAACCTAGTGGCTTCATGGAATGAGCTTCAGATGTCCAAATGACCTCAAAATTGAAGTGACAGATTTGTTTCTGAGTCTAGTTTAAAAAGCAACAAAAATTAACTTAATTGGATGATTAAAATCTCAGTTAGCTTCATTTCTATAGTAGAAAGTAAAAAATTAGCAAATTGTGTAACTCAAATTCAATTCTCAAGGAAATGGCTTCAAATATGAAAGTAAAAAATATTCAATTCAATTTAGATATGCAATTTTTACAATCCAATTGGATGTAAATATCAGAAGCAGTAGGATCTTTATCTTCATTGAGGTAGTTACACCTCAAATCCAATCGAAATTTGAGATAAACGAGGTGTTTAATTTTAATCCAAACAAGGTATTTCAATAGCTGATATTTGGTTGGAGAGAAATCGGGGGTGTAGAAGTGATACAAGATGAAGCCCCCAGCAATTAGGTCTACCCCCCGACTTACTATTTTATCCATTATTACTTCATTCAATATTAACATGATCAAGAAGAATGAATTCTACAATCCCATCCTCATTAGAAACTGATTTTTCTTTTACCACCATGTAAGCTGCCCTTGACCTCTTGAAAGCCTGTTTGAAAGGGACAAAGTACATCACATCTAGTGGCTGCAACTTGTGTGGATCTGCGCAAGGCAAAGTGATCTCCATGTCTGATCTAAAATAACTTCCTATTCAATATGACTGCTATGATCATCCACTAAAACTAGATGAAGCCTTTATAGGAACACACCAACAAACCCTTGCTTGAAAGTATAAAAGCCATCAAAGTACATGTCAAGCCATATTATCCTACCTCATCCTTGCTATGTTATCATCGAAGCACATATCAAGTTTAATGTCAGTCTTGTCAGCATTCCATATCCGTGATGGAGAGTATACTGTTGACTATGTCCCTAAGTCCCCCATAAAAGTTATCCTAATTCTTCTAGGTCATAGCTCAAACTCAAGCCACTTCTAAGGACTCTGCACTTCTCAAGGAAACAGTTAAGCTACTTGAAGAGCTTCTACCACTTATTGCCTGTTTTTGGGTTTCCAAATGATATCATTGACCTCTTGCAAATGAACCTTACACTAGGCAAGTGCTAAATAATGCCCTTAACCCCTAAGTATACTTATGGTTTGGAGGGTAAAAACCCCTAGTAGTGTCATTCAAGTAATTATACACTTTCAAAATATGAACTCCCTCAACTACAATCAAGGATCCTATGCCTAATTATGCCCTACGTAGTGCCCAATCAACTAACTCCTCCTTTTGTCCAGAGTATTATGTGGGAATGCCTACACTACTTATGGGTGATGTGTCTATACTATCAATCTTTTATGGTACATTCAGGACTCCGGTCTCTTGGATGTCTCTCAAAAAATTTACTGGCCTCATCCAACATGTTTTTTGGCCGTTATCCTTGTTGGGATGGTGGCTACTTCTTTGCAACTGCTAGATGGGTCAATTGCGATCCTTTTCACTTTCGTCATTGCCTTGGTGCTTACACTCTTTTCTTTGTTGTGGGCATCGTTGTCAAGCCAAGATCTCGCATGGGCTATCTTCTTCCAAAGTCAAATTCAGAAGCAAAGACAAGCTTTGCATTGAATAATCTAGACATCTGTTTGGCCTCAGCCTGTTTCTGAGTCAACACACAATTTAGAGTTCTAAATAATGATCAAGACCTCCAGAAAGATTTGAAGGGCACAATTCAAGCCTTTGTGCAAAGCAATGAAAAATGCAAACGTAATGACATACACGGCAAAAATTGATTATGCTGGAAACTTGTACAGCCAAATCAAGAGTTATTTTTTTGGCACAGCAGGTGTCTTTTGATAAAGAAAGTAGGATCTATTGATTATAGAAAGGAAAGTACAACATACCAACCAGCTAACATGCAGATTGAGGAGAAGAACCATAGATTGCAAGCGTACAGAAAACAAGAAAAGGCTGCTACTTATACAAAAGATCTAAGAACGGCTAGTCATAAAAATGGAAAGGTTGTTCCACAGTTGGAGATGCATGCTGAAGTGTCTCTAATAGTTGAGGATTTGCTCTGATATTATTGTCTCGGGTATGATGATCAACACCCGCACTCAATGTCAGAGGGAATCTGAATCTGGATCGCCACTGGAAGAATGCAGTCCAATTTGAGTCAAGCATTTGGAATGTTTGATACGAGCCAGAGCTTTGGTGAAGACGTCTGCAGCTTTGTGAACAGCGGAGCAATGAAGGAGCCGGATGATACTTGATTGCAAAAAAGTGATACTTGATATCAATATGTTTGATTCGATGATGAAGAACGGGATTCTTTTCAATGGCAACATCACCTCGATTGTCAATGTAGATGAGAGTGTTGGTGGAGGAGATGAAGCCAAGTTGAGACAATGTTGTTAAGTACGTCAAAATCCGTACCTTTAAAAAACGTTTTTTAAGATTTTTTGAAGATTTTTAAAATTTTTGGAAAAAATCTTTAAAAACGTATTTCATATAAAATACGTTAAAAATCTTTAAAATCCTTAAAAATCTTTAAAAATCCTTAGACTGTGATTTTGTTTATTCAAATATGTGATCTTGAACTTATTTATCCTTGTATATGAAATTCTTATATTTCCTAATCTCTATAATAATGTTTTTCTGAACTTTCTTAAGAGTTGCATGGTAAAACAACTATGATATCTTTGTACTTGAACTTAATAGTTTCTAGTAGCAGCATAAATTTTTGATTTACTTGTTGATATGCTACATCTTGTAATTTGTAGTAAAAATATGCATTTTAACCATAGCACATATATCCAATAAAGCAGAGCAAAGAATGTGCAACTTTTTTTTTTTTTTTTTTTTTTTTTGGCCATGCCAAATTCTAAAAATCCTTTAAAAAACGTGAGGATTTTTATAAAGGTACTTTAAAAATAAAAAACGGGTTTTTTAACAACATTGAGTTGAGAGCATAAACATTGCAGCTAAATGACTTCTTTGGAGGCATGATTGGGCAATGTATTCACCCTCAGTGCTGGACAAAGAGACGTAAGTCTGTTTTGAACTGCTCTAAATTGACTAAAGAAATACATAACCTGATATGGAAGAGCATGATAGCCCGGTCATCGAATAGTGATAGATCAGGTGAGGAAGTTGGTGTTATATTGAAGTCAAATTGAAGGCAATGTAATGGAGAACCCTTTTGGGCACAATGACTATTCACGGGTGCATTGAAAATTGACTAAAGATACATAGTGGAAGGCAAGAGGGGTAGTGATAGCGGCAAAATTGAGCATGCCTAGGATCCGAGGGAAATGCAAAATGGAGGCGTCGGGCCAAATGGATGCCAAATTCAAGTGGAGTTGTGGCAGATTGCAAGAAGAAAGCTGAAATTGATGAAGGAGATCACAGAGATACTTGGTTGGATGAAGGTGGAGAGTACTAGAGGACTGATGATATGTAATTTCAATGCCCAGAAAATAGTGTATGGGGCCTAAATTTTTCATGCAAAAAACTGATTTCATGTGAGCTTTGATGGAAGTGAGGTCGGCTTCATGAGCAGCAACAATCAGAAGATCATCAATGTAACACAAGATGATAAGACAATGGGGTTGAAGAATAAAATAGACACTGGGATCAACATCAGTGTGGGCAAAGCTAAGTTGAACTAGAGTTTGGTCAAGACAGGTATACCATGAACGTGATGCTTGGCGCAGGCCGTATAATGCTTTGTGGAGACGACAGACTTGTGTGGGGTTAGAGGATGTAAAACCTTGTGGCTCTTCAAGGTAGACTTCTTAATGCAGATTGACATTGAGAAAAGCATTGTGCACATCCATTTGATGGATGTGCATGTGATTGACTTAAAAACCCATTTGTTCGAAATTACTGGACGGTGAGCAGGACTCGAGACAAGAGTCCATGTGTGGGCATCATGAACTGAAGCAATTTCATCCTTTATAGCTGTTAACCAATCCTATCGGAAGGGGTTTTTCATGACTTGATTGTAGGTAGATTCAGATGGAAGATTTTCAGTCAAAAATGTATAGTCTTGGGTCCAGGCAGGAGGCTTCCGGAGTCGAACAGGCCTGCGAGGAGGAGGAGAGAGATCATGTGGAGGAGAGGCTGGTGAAGAGACAGGTGGATCAACAAAGGTATTAGGGGAACTGGTTGGAGCAAGACCTTCTGGATCATGAGATGGTGGCAGATCATGAAATGGTGATGGATTGACAGTATGAGCATGAGGTGGAAACACTGGGGAAGAATGCATTGGTGGAGTAGCAGGTGGAGGTGGCGTCAAGGAGGATAAGTCTAGGATAAAAACGTTTGGAGGAAGAGGTGTATAGTGGCCTGGAGTGTCTTCATAGAATTGGACATGACAATTTAGCATGAGTCTATGAGTGGAGAGGTTGTAGAGCCGATATGCTTTGCTAGTACCGGAGTATCCAAGGAACATGCAAGGGACAATTTTGGAGGATAATTTAGAGAAGGAATGTAATAAGGCAAATGCTTGGCAGCCAAAGACATGCAGATAAGTCAGAGAAATGGGCTGGGAGCTCCAAAGTTCTTCAAGCATTTTATGGTCGATGGCACGATGAGGAGATCTGTTCAACGAGTAGACAGCAGTGGAGGCAGCCTCTCCCCAGAAACGAGGTGGCACGTTCATACCAAGAAGCAATGCAACACGTGTCATCTCCAGTAATGTGCAGTTTGCACCTTCTGCCCTGCCATTCTGCTCGGGAGAATAAGGTGCTGAGACTTCATGCTGGATGCCACGCTCGGAACAGTATGCTTGGAAAACCTTGGAATTGAATCCGCCGCCACCATCTGTTCTAAGAGTAATCAGATGAAAACCAGAAGATCTTTTAGCATATTTATGGAAAAGAACAAACTTAGAAAAGGTATCACTTTTCCTGGGTAGCAGATATATGAAGAGCTTTCTTGTGTGATCATCCAGAAATAGCAGCATATATTTGGAGCCACCCATAGTATGTTCCAGAAAAGGGCCACATAAATCAATGTGGACTAGTTCCAGGGGACGTGAGGCATGAGCATGAGTTAGAGGAAAAGATACCCGGGTAGTTTTGGCTTGAATGCAAGTGGTACAACAATCTTTGGGAGGAGATATGGCAGGGAGCAACCCTTTGGAGGCAAGGATATGGAATTGATAGGCAGCGGGGTGGCCAAGTCGAGAATATCAGAGGATGGAAGTAGGGGAATTGCTGTGAGCAAGGCAAGCAAATTCAGATGCATCCAATTTGTAAAGGTTGCCAATGGGGGTACCTGTGAGTCTAGGACTATGCAAGAATTGGCATGGAAAAGGACAGGGTAGCCTGCACTTGTGATTTTGCTCACAGAAAGCAGTTGCTTATGAAGACCGGGAATATAGAGAACTTGATGAAGAATCTGAGTGGTGCCAGAAGGGAGATGAGGTGGCACCTGAATCAAGATACCGGGCATTATCAAACTGGGGTAAAGGATCCATGGAGGTGAATAAATATTCATCAGGGACCGATGCTATATCAAGAAGAGGAGGGAAGTATGCAAAATCTTGAGCCAGGTTGCCTTCCTTTTGGGCAATATTGCCTTGATCATGAGAGGGAGGCCGATTGTGAACAATAGGAGATGCCTTTACTGGAGCATCGCATTCACGAGCAAAGTGACCAATTTTTTGATGTCTATAACATGTTACAATATTGCGATCTAATCGAGGGCACCGGGGAACGTTCTTGGAATCTGTAATTATAACAGAGTCAATGGGATTCTTAAAATTTTCTTGTCTCAAAGATTCAGCCTTCACACGGTCGATCGCAGCCTCAAAAGTGTAATCATTCAAACGCCCTTCCAGATTGATGATCAAACCTTCGTAAGATTTTGGGAAGACTGTTGAGAAGCAAGCAAGCCTTTTCATCATTTGTGATCCGCACTCCAATGGCATCAATCATGGTTTTCATATGGCAGATATGGGTCATGACGTCTCCTCCTTCAGAAAGATGCAAATCATAAAGGGCCTTTCTCAGAGCCAATCTATTTCCAACAGTTTGGGATGCATAATGATTATCAAGCAGAATCTGCATTTCATGAGCAGGCTTAGCCCCCTTGACTAGACATGCAGGCGTATCACTGAGGCTAGTACATATATAATTAATCGAGCTTTGCGGTCCTTCTCTCGAAAATCAGGAACAGATTCATCTAAAACAACTTCAAGAACAGTGGATGAATCAACGAGAGATGAAACAATAGGGAAAGAAACATAATCCCAGAGGTTTTTGTCTTCTAGGATCATCTGGAGATGCCATCGCCACATTTGATAATCTCGGCCTTCAAATCGTGGGATGAGTCGCAAATCAGAGGACGAATTTGCAAGAATTGAAAGGGAGGAATCCATTTGCATGAAAAAGGAACGGAGTAAAAATTGATAAGAAGGATAAAGGAAGAAAAGTTTGGAGAAAAAAGGGAATGTCTGCAAAAAGCAAGGAGAATTGGAGCGGCGTAGGTAGCATTTAGAGAAGAGTTTGTGGGCCCATAACCTTTGATTGTAGAAAGGAAAGTACAACATATCAACCAGCTAACATGCACATTGAGGAGACGAACCGCAGATTGCAAGCATACAGAAAACAAGAAAAGGCTGCTACTTACATAAAAGATCTAAGAACGACTAGTCCTAAAAATGAAAAGGTTGTTCTACAGTTAGAGATGCATGCTGATGTGTCTCTAATAGTTGAGAATTTGCTCTGACATTGTTGCCTCGGGTATGATGATCAACATCTTTGAACCACTAGCCTGCTTGTTTCAAGACGATTTTGACAAAGAATCCCAAGATTTTGGTTTTGGCAATATATGATCTTGAATTTGATGTCTCTGATCCACCAAATCCAACTATTATAGACAATTAAATAGACACAACAAAAGACCTATGGCAACTTCAATCGGAATATAACAAGATCAGACAAAATCTCTCAACTCAATATTCAAAATTTATAAAAGATACAATAAGAATTTATGGCATCATGACAAAGCTGTGCAGCTACCCTCTTGCAATCGGCCTGTGTGTTCTTGTGACCCGATTCCCCCTTATAGAAGGCTTGCAATGATTTTTTGGCAATTTTGCACAAAAATCTCGAAGATCCGTTTAAACAAGTGAGATGATTTTTTCTTTGGTAACATCAAATGGAGGGCTGCATTAGGGGTGGCCACATGCAAACTTTGTTTGATACGAGAACAGATACCAGAGAGGTGAAGAGTGGCAGATTGAGAGGAATAGCTTCAGATGAGAGGGGACCAGCAGATTGAACTAGTTTGTGTGGATGCTCCCCCTCTGAAGTGGAAGATTGAAAACTGGCCTCCGACTTCAATGGAGATCTGCCGATGAAGGCAAAAAAATGCTCATGTGGCCACTGACCACTCCTATTTTTCCCAGGTGGGTGGGCCGGCTAGTGTTGGGCAAAGTTCGGGAAACACTATAAACCAACCGGTTGAAGTTGAAAATTTTCTAGTTAAGTTAGCGTATTGCAAAAAAAATTTCGGCAAGTGTTCTTATGGTTTTCTATTAAGACAATGAATAGTTCCGGCTCTAAACACAACATATCCTACTAGCCAAAGTAACCATAGGAAATTTCCGGCTCTAAACACAACATATCCTACTAGCCAAAGTAACCATAGAAAATTTTCTGATGGGACCTAACCTAAAAAGTGGTTGCAAATCAGTATGCACGTGCTTCTGTCGACGTGGTCAATGGGCAGGACATATGGAACACTAGGCTCAAATACAAGGCTTCCGGACATCTAAGGACTTTTTCTCCATAGCAAAAAGCTCAATGCTTGGCTTAAGGAGGTACGCTATAAGTTAGAACGATAAGGCGGCTGGTAGAAGGGGTAAAAGCAAAACTCCTAGGCTGAGACTACCGGAAATGGTTAGTAGCATCTTACTTGTTTGCATTTTTCTGAATTCCGCGAAGTTGCTACCTGTTTCTTTTGTTAGAATTCTGGTACTAAATTTTGAGGTTTATCTGCTGCTGATCTACTTGTCCATTAGACCATTAACTTTGGCCTTACGCCTCTTCGTACTGGTTATATTTGCTAGGACTCGTCAAGTCCCAGGGTTGATGAGCTCTTTGATCAGGTAAGAAATGTAGCTGCAGGCTACCCTTCTGGTTTGTGGGGATCAGAACTTCTAGAACGGCCTCTTCCCACAAATGCATTTTGGCAAAATTTTGTCCTTAATAATGGATCGGTGGCCGAATATATTCACCCTTTCCTGATCCAATCAAAGCAGGGAACTATGTCTATTGGTTACCCTTTTATGACAGCCCAGGCTGGTTGTATTTCTCAAGTGTTTGTGCCTGATTTTTCTGTGTCTTTCCAAGGAGCAGGGGATCAACATGTGGTCTCACATTTTGATGATCTAAGTGTTACCCTCAATTACCAAGGTATGGTGGAAGCGCCTTTGGTCAGAGGAAGCCCATATGTTACTTTAATTTTTCATGGCGTGACACCTCTATTTTCTACAATCCATGCAGTGTTAAGTATGGTTTCAAGCACTGACTGCAAGAAACATGAGATTGTTTTGCACAATAAACAGACTTGGGTGCTACATTGTTCTGTCCCTTTGTTTATGGGAGCTGATTTGTGCTGCACTGGTCCTTATATGGGTGTTGTAAGGATTTCCATGCTGGTTGACACTGATTCTATGATGGAAACTATTTTGGATAGATATAGTGCATGCTATCCTGTTGGAGGACATGTTGACTTGAGCGTTCCATTTGAGATGAAGTATTCTTGGAAAACTAAGGGTGAGGGTAAGCTTTTGATGCTCAGTTTGCCATTACACAGGGATATGATGGTGGGTGATGCTTCAACTATACCAGAATTAAGGTTCTCAAGCATTGATGGTATGTTGATGGGTGTGCTGGGTACATCTTGGACATTGAGACATAAACCTATCAAGGTTGGTTGGTACTCCAGCAAGGGGGTGCGAGATGCGGATGCTAGGTATGAAATTGTACAGGCACTAGAAAAGGATGTACATGAGCTGGCTATAATTGGGGATTCTTCCACGTTATCATATGGGAAAAGGATTGCGAGGGCAGCAAGGATGGCATTGATTGCGGAAGAAATTGGATGCTTCAAGCTTGTGAAAAAGGTTCGGTTGTTTCTTGTTCAGGCTATCACTCCCTGGTTAAATGGAACATTTCGTGCCAATTCTATTGCATATGACAGCATATGGGGAGGATTAATCAGTAAAAATTCTGCAGCAGACCCTGCTGCAGAGCTTGGCTTTGGACTGTACAATAATCATCATTATCACTGGGGGTATTTTTGTTATGCATCTGCTGTCCTTGCGAAGGTGGATCCTACTTGGGGAAGACTTTATAAACACCATATCCATGCCGTCGTGGAAGACTTCTTATATAGTGAACATGATTACCAATTTTATCCCCGGCTTAGGAACTTTGATGCATGGCTCATGCATTCATGGGCTGGAGGATTGACAGAATATAAAGATGGAAGACATCAGCAGAGCATAAGTGAAGCTGTGAATGCATATTATGCAGCTTCCCTGGTGGGAGTTGTATATGGGGATGTAAACCTTATCAAAGTAGGTCTTACGTTAGCAGCATTTGAAATGCATGCTGCTAAGGCATTGTGCCATGTTCCTTCCTCAAGCAAATTATATGATTCTGCTTTCGTGAGACAGAACAGGGTAGTTGGTATCCTGTGGTCAAATAAGAGAGACAGTGGGCTATGGGTTGGACCGCTGGAATACAGGTTAGGTATTCAGGTGCTGCCCATCACGCCCATTACAGAATACTTCTTCAATGATTCAGATTTTGTGAGGGAGCTTGTTGAATGGGTGATGCCTTGTTTGGGCAGAGCAGGAGTGGAGGATGGCTGGAAGGGATATGTCTATGCGCTTCAAGCAATGTATGATCCTAATAAAGCCTTGTATAATATTCGCAGACTTGGGGATCATGAGGAGGGAATTGTCTGTCCAACTTGCTGTGGTGGGCACATACCCGTTAGAAATGACAATGAACATGTTTGTTGATTTTTCAGTGGTATGTCCAACCACATTTAGAATTTAGTGTACATGAACTTTGCATAGCTTCTTAGAGGACAACCTACAGATCACCATAAACACTTGTTATACCTGCGCCCTCTAGCAACCCTATGTAGAAAGGTGTATGGATCTGGAATGCTAGACCTGTGGAGAACTCGGTGTTTGTAATGCTTCTGAGGTACCTGGAAGTACCTGGTGTCAGATCAATATTGTTTCCAACCTGCACCCGCTAGCAACCCTATGTAGAAAGGTGCATGGATCTGGAATGCCAGAGCTGTGGAGAACTCTGTGTTTGTAATGCTTCTGAGGTACGTGGAAGTACCTGGCTTACATCAAGATGGTTGTCCAACCCTGATACTGACAGAATCCCATGGTTAGCAAAATTCTTATTGCTAACTGGAATGTGAGATACTCGAGCAGTCACCTATGGCATTGATCCTATATGACAATAATTTACAATGGCAAAGAAAGAATACATGAAATATCAGATAAAGGCAACATTTCAACCTTTCACTTTTCCATATAACGAGTAAGCATGCATTTGGTTTAAGGGGAACTGAATAGCATGATGCTTTTTTAATAAGATTTAGCTTCTATCATGAAGCTCGGGTGGACTGAAAAAACTGTGTGTATCTTCAATCTGGTGAATTTTTGGGTCATTATTACTTCACATTACCATGTTTGTCATAGAGAATTTCTAGAATTATGGATTTTGCATCTTTGTATGAGGCCCAGCCTTCACAGGCTTTGCCTATATTATTAGTATCTAGCAAACACTGACTTTTCAAGGACAGGTATGTTTTGAACTCTTGAAGACAAAGTCAAAACAGCTTATTTATGAGGTATGTTTTAAACTTTCGAAGACAAATTCAAAACAGCTTATTTATGAGAAACAGTTGACCACTCTTTGTACTGTGTGTTTATGTCAAATTAGCTTGAGCTGCATTGAGTTGCTCTTTTAAACATGCAGCCAGGGTTACTGGTCAGAGCCTCTTAAGAAGCTTTAGCCAGTGTGTCTTATTTGTGCCCAAGATACTATATTACTGCTCATGTGTTAGAACGAGGGTATAAATTTGCTGGAGATGGCAAATGAAGAGCTGAGATTTTTATTTCCCTATTGGATTAATCTTCACCAACTTCACGTTATGGAACATCACCACCAATCTTTGAGGACAATACATTGGCAATCTTGCTGTGTGCAATACACCTTCCCAGTACAACAAGGAGGTACTGCCGCAGGATAGGTCGCCCTCGTTGGAACAATAGGTGGAGGAGAAACTAAAACTAGCCTTTGCCTAATTTGATTGTAAAGAACTAAAACTGGCCTTGCCTAATTTGATTGTAAAGAGTTATCTTAAAACTCCTTGTTTGAAACTCTTGAATGCAACAAATTTTAATATAATCAAGGCAATTGGCAATTACAGGCATAAGAATATAACTTAACAGGAGAAATACGGGCTCGATTGCAGAGGGCATAGGGATGAACTTATTTAAAATCTTGTTTGAATTCATATCAAGTATTGTGCTTTTTGCACTAAATTCTAGTATGGCCAGATTGCGTCCAACCAAAGATTTTCTCCAGTTTGAGTTTACGAAGACTTTGAGAAATAGTAAGCATATTTTAGAATATTGAAAAAGGGTAAAGTGCGAAACTACTCTTGGAAAGCGAATCCACTGCGTCTGATGTAGTGACTTTTCCATCAAATTAATATAAAGCATTCACTTTGATTCTATTCTTCAATATTCCTTGATGCTCCATTGCATGCGTGCCAAATGTCAAATTTTTTTTTGGGGGAACATTTTTGCAATTTTGCATTCTTGCATTTATTGAGGAGGAGCCACAGCCACGTGACTCCCCTTCCTCAATCAATCCATCCAATCCATTTGAAGAATACCTTCTTTTCTGGCCTTGATTCCATTGTTCCCTCGGTCTTCAAGAAGTTGGATTCGTGTTTTTTCTGATTCAACAGTAGAGGTTTTTGGGTTCTGTTTGAGTCCGAAGAAGAGCGCCATTTCCGGCCCTGATTCCTCTGTGTTGGGTTATGATATTGGGTTTTGAAGGATTTGAAGCATAGCTTGATTTGCTTCGTCAGTCTGCGGGGTTGGGGCTAAAATCGCTCTGCTGACTCTGTTTTCTATGGCTTTTTCGTGAATTTCGGGTCAATTTCGGTTTTGCTCATGGATAAAAGGGCTTTCATCCCATACGCTCGAAAGCTGCTCCATCTAAGATTATTACTATGGTAAAGCGGCCGCCCGAAGTAAATTGGACTCCATAGCCGAAGAGGGATAGCCCAGAAGAAGGAGCTATACATTTCACGATTTTGAAGATGATCTACCATCATCACAGACAATAGCCCTACCATCAAAGCTAATTTGGGCTTCTAATCTTTCGTCTTGGGTAATCAATCCAGTTTTTTCGGCTTGATTTCATATGAAAATGTTTTGAATATGATGAATATAGTTTGATTTGAGTTCTCACCGTTTGGGATCAATCTTGCGTGTAGTTTCTGTGAATGTCAAAGCAACGGGGTTTTAAGTTCTTTTCCTTAAGTATCTTTGTGATCACGGAGAACATTGTGCTTTTTCTTCTTTATTCTAGAGGCTAATCGGTAATTTGGAAATACCTTGATTTTAGAACTTAAAATGCATGGGATTAAGTCGTTCTATGTAAGTTTGTCATCCTTTCACTCATAATGGCCGCGGAATTTGTACATTTCATTTTTTAGATTAATGCTGGCTTTTAGATGCTTCCATGCTCTGGAGTTTTTCAGAATAAATGTTAAACCCAAGTTAGAGGTATCTACGATTCTAAGCTTTTGCCAAACTGCTTTATCCTTCGCCCAGATCCACTTTAGAGATTTGCATGTTTTATGGCAGTTCTTGTCTATATTAGAGTAATAATACTGCATCTCAGGGCACAAATTGGTGAATGGCCGAGTTGTTGTTGCACTGGTTTTGTTAAGCGAAAGCAAGGTAAGTAAGAGCTAAAGTGATTTAGCCTTTCAATCTGTGGTTCCAATGCTATTAAACACATAAATGAACATGCCTTTAAAGGCAGTGCTCACACATAGTCTGGAATTATGATGCAGCAATCAGAGATTGTAAGAAAGCATTTAATGTCAACCTTCATATAGCCATTTGGGTATATTGTATGATGCACAATAGACTGCACATCTGCCAAAAAGTGTCACGTTATAAGATTTTGGATTCTGGTTATAGTTTTTTCATGTGTTATTCCTGTTCTGGTGGCTGTGCAATATGGTGCCTGTATGCACAATAAACAAGGTTCCTTGGGTGTGTTGAAGCTGTATGTGTTTTTAATTGTCTCCAAATATGGAGGAACTGGTTACAGCTACTCTCGTAATGGAAAAGGAAAACTTTACTCATTTTTTTTGCAGCATTGGAGCTGGCACTAACAAACAGTGCTGCTAAAGAGAGCATGTCTCGGTAGACTATTGCATGGGAATTTTATATGGATAATAGTAATGGAAGGCATTCATCCAGGCAGCATCAGAATAAACTTGAGGAAGCAATCCGGAGCAAGGTACAAATGCATGGACATCTAGCAAATGGGCAGATAAGATTCTCTAGGTAACTTATAAACTACTCTTGGGGGATATCAATTGGAGAAAAGGAAGAAACTATTTATATTTGTTGGAGATTGCATGGAGAACATATGCAGACTTTATCCCCTCTGATATTATTCTTCAGTTCCTAGCACAAGGCAACTCTGCATCCATGTCCATCGGAATGACTTCGACGCTGTTGTTGCTGACCAAAAAACTCCTGTACATTCTGCAATTTCGTCCACATCTGCTATTCTCTGTATAATGAACGCAGGAGTCCTCGATTTGTTACAAGTTTTTGCGCCGGAATCGAATGTAATGATATACTTTTTGCATGAAATGTTAACGTGTACGGTATATCTAAGCTAGAAACAATGATAAATAAAGTTAGAATTGTGTAACTTAATGGACTAGAGTAGAATGCACATTTTCAATTCTACAATGTATACAGGAATAAACTGCCTAGCTAGACGCACAAGATCCTTATCTAACCTTCAAATTATTGCCAAATAATGACTAATGCTCGTTATATGCATATATTGGCAACTACAGAGGTTTGAATTCCCCATGCTCAAACACAGTTCAATTTTTATATGTTCGAAACTTAGATTCTGTTGATTTAATGCAAAACATTTTTCGCAACGAGTCGTTATGGTCAATATTCTTCTATCGTGCGGGCACTAAACATAAACACAGGGCAACAAAATGCAAGTTCAAATTCTGCATGTTCTAGCATGTATAGACAAGTTGGGGAAGTTCTGCATGTTCTAGCATGTATAGACGAGTTGGGGAAGAGGCCGCCGCGATAAGTTTCTTGTATATTAATTATGTCATGTTACTTCCAAACAACTATTGTCTGTCATGGTATTTTCTTTTTTCCACCTTTATAAATGGGTTTATAGTGATACGAGTGCTACAAATTTCATGCCACCTAATTAAATATGGATTGATTAGTAAGGTATTGCAACATTGCTTGTATGAATGTGGTGATACATAAATATATACCAATGCTATAAACTTCATGCCACCTAATTAAACATCAATTGATTAGTAATGTAATATTGCATCATTGCTTATATGAAAGAAAATGGAGGAAACAACATAATTATTTGCCCCCTCTATTCGGTATATTCTTTGGTTGGATCTGGAAAGTTGGATCATAATAGATACTTCTTAGTAAACCAAATCAAGCAGACACGAATTGCATCTAATATATGCAAGTCGATTATAAACAAGACCTAGCATAGCGCAGGGTTCAAGTTTGACGGCTTTCATGCCGCTTTTTGCTTTCGCCAAAAAGCAAGGTGAAAAAAAATTGCCCTGCATATGAAGGGTAACAAATATCAATTTGCCTGTCATATAGAAAGGCAAAAAAAAAAAATGCGTATGTCATTTGAAAGGTCGCAAATATAAATTTGCCTTTCATTTTTGTATAAGTACTAGGGTTATTTTATAGGCATAGGTATATCGAGTTAATCTACCTTACCGGCCTTTAATAGAATAATGAATTAGGTAACATTAAAAATATTTTTTTTTTTTAACTTCTACTACGTTAATCTCGATTCCTCCTATTCCCCACCAATTTGGGAAATTCGAATGATTTCTGCTATGCCAGCTGCCTGTTGCCACGGCTCTTTTTGGTAAGCCATTAATGTTCAGTTTTTTTTTTTTTTTTGTTCTTTCCCCCTTTTTACACAAAACAGTCTCTGTGTAGAGTCTGTTTTGTGGATGGAGTCTATTTGGTTTTTTCACCACGTTTCAGTCAGAGCGAGCACTGCCGAGCAAACCTGGAAACGTTGGATGCTACTATGCTACTATGATGGTGATGATAGAAGCATGCTTTGATGTTTTGAATGAAGATAAACGTAGAAGAGCAGCAAAATCTCTTGATGACTCTTCAATTATGTTGTTGATGCTCCTCTTAACTTTTTAACTATATATTTATATTAATAGTTACTACTATGTAACTTACCTCTTTGTTCTAAGTTTATATTTGGAAAACGGTCTTCTGTCAATTAAATTTTTTGTATGTCAGTTGAAAGGTTCAAATTGATCAACATTCTGTCATATGAAAGAACAAAAAAAAAAGTGCATGTCATTGGAAAATTAAGGGGTGCCCGTCAAACTTGAACCCTGATAGCATATGGTATTATGGTGTCTTTGCTGATAGCATTGGGTCCACATCCAAATCATAATCCATTAATGGCATGTTTTCCGGTTCTGCATCAGGCTCTTTAACAAACTCTGACACCTCTATCTTTCTTCATCAGATAATCCCAAAGAAATTATATCGTATTTAACAATGTTCCAATAAAACCTGTAAGAATGCAAGGGATATTTAGACCATAAGATAGATAGATAGATAAAGCATAAACCACATATTAAAATAGAAGAAACAACCTAGTGTGGCAAGAAGAAATCTAGCCTGTGAACAAGGATGGATGAAATACACAGCTTCCATTCGTTCCTTGTATTTATTCGGTAATTTCTCATACAACAATGAATCTGGTATCATTGAATCTTGTTTTCTCAACCACAAGAGCCGAAAGAAACAACCCAAAAAGATGGTCGCTTTTATGCTTGAACTCTCTGGATTATATGGAGACATCGGTCCGATGTCGCTTTGGAGGGGCAATCCATCTCTATTGAGAAACTTAAGAGTCTTTTCAATAAGGAAGTTGCTTTAATGGCATTGTCCCACCATAGGAAGATGGGGATGAGTTACAATAAGGGATTGGACAGAGTTGGTAAGATTGAAGGATTTTATATCTACTTTAAATGCCATTGGGTGAGCTCTGAGGACCTAGACTTTCATGGTAGATCTAATGGTGGAAACAATCTGAGTATAATGGAGGAAACAATCTGAGTAACTGACTAGGTGGGGTCTCTCTACCATTATGTTGTTGTGGAAATAGGACTTCCCTAAGTACACACATCATTGATGCATAGAGATCCCGGATACTAGCGCTAATGCTTCCTATTTGTCCCATTGTGGGGACTCTCTGTATCGATATTATTATTATTAATAACAAAAAAAGCACACTCTTACCCTCAAAAAAAAAAAAAAAAAAAAACAAAACAAAAACTTTTTAGCCTGTATAGTAGACTATCAGACTATTTAGACCTAATAAATCCAATTTAGGAATTATTAAGACTATCAATATGCAGCCCTAAGAAGACATAGGTGCATTGCCTACTTAGGCCCTGATTTGAACCTTAAATAAAATGTCATGAGAATTCTATAGTCTAAAGATCTAGAACATAGCTTAAAACTAAATCACCTTGTATGATAATATGATATTATTAAGCCCAGATTTGGAGACTTCCATAAAGACAGCAATAACAAAGATCTATTTGAACTGCAATAGTAGCAATAGTAGAATCTAAACAACAAAATCAGTATTTAGACTTTTTAAGAAAACATTTTAAAGAAAATCCATTATATCCTGACATGTCATTTTATAACAGAGAGTTTAGAATAAAACTCGAGTCTAAATACTACTGAATTATGTTCCCAACATATAGGTCATAATTAAAAGTCGTATTTCATATGTTCAACATCACAAGATCTGCTGTAGTTGCTTAATAAAACAGAAATATACTGGTTATCATAGTTTTAACCATCTATTGGTAAAATATCAGCATAAGTTTAGAATCCACCAGTAAAAAAGATATTATCCTTTGCACCATGAAAAATTAACACCATGGAGGAATAGAGCCGGTTACCTGCAATAGAACCATAAGCACGTCAGCCTTGTACAAGGTAAAATGCCTAAGCTATTACAGGTAAGCATTGGATCTATTCGGCTTATCGCCCTTCACCACATAATTTTTCAGCCAGTATATGCCCATATCACGAGTTACAATTAATAGTTAAGTATTAGGTTCACCCTTGTGCTGGTGTTCCCATAAGTCCTGAGATAGATTAAATACTAAATATGAGTAGAACCAGTGGTATCAGACCTTAGATCCAAGCGCCATCACCCTGTCTTACCATGGAATCGTCATATAATAACCACTGTCATATGGTCTAAGATTCATAATGTAGAAATGATAAACTATGCTTGCTTATGAATCTGCAATATGCAAATGTTGAAAATTCGTCTAAGATCCTAGACCTAATGCTTGCAATCAGACTTATCATTTTTTTTAGCATGTGATGCTTGTAATATCGGCATATAAATCTGTATTACATTGCATCATGGATTTGTAGTAACTGTAAAGAAACTTTCTGAATCTATTGATGAAGATCATTGCATAGGCTGGATCTAAGCTATTGTGTTGGTTAGAATATAAAATCAAGAACAAGCCTATGAGTTAGCCCATCCTTTAAATCATGTAAAATCAGACCTGATTGTTGTTGTAGCCTCCAATATTAGCCTCATTGATGTCTTGCTCAGCATTTGGGTCTTTATTTGCTAGACATTCCTTGTCATAATTTGCATAGATCTCATGCTTCTCCTTGCCCTTAGGATTTGCCAGTTCTGTTTCATTATCTATGGCAGCATTAGGCTCATCCGTGATCATAGCCCCCTGTGTCTTAGGAGCCTTAGCAGGCTTATGGAAATCATATATGTTCTTCCTCTTTGCAGCATTTTTCATTTCTTCCTCTTTTCTAGCAATAGTAGCCTTGTTGAATCCTCCCTTCAGTCTGCCCATTATATCAGACCAGCATGGAAGTATGCGGTCAAGAGCTATGGAGCAGTAAACTTTGAAATGCCTAAATCTTAGTATTACCGGAGTTAGGGTATCCACCTGGATCAAACACATCTGTCCGTTGGTTAAGTGCATTGCAAAAATTGGCTGTTTCCATGTGCCCGATGCCGGTTCAATTTCCATAGCCATCGTGAAGAAAACCTAATTTTTCATTACCCTATTTTCATTTCGTATGATAGTCTTACTCATTTCTCCTTATTACTAATTTTGATAATAAGCCAGATGCTATATCCTAAGGGGTATGTATTAACTTCTCTTAGCCTTGTCATATATTGACCTGGGATAGCCATGGTTTACTGTATTTAAAAAGCAATGTTTATTCTAATGTTCATTCATATGTATATATTTAAAAAAAAAAAAAAAAAAAAAAAAAAAAAAAAAAAAAAAAAAAAAAAAATTATGCTTGAACTCATCGAATATATGTTACTATACACGCAAAGGGAATTAGGGCATAATAGGTTACCAAAACCAGGGCAATGTGCATCACAAGGAATTCCAAACAATCTAGCAAGAACTAGCAATGTTTAATCTGGAAAAAAATTGTGAACTACCTAAAGAATGCGTATTCCATATCCTGGAAGCTAAGGAATTGCAAATTTGTCGAGCGTCGTTTTTATTTGCTGCAAAATCAAGGAAACACTGGGAATCGTCAATAAAAGAATGCCAAAATGCTCAGCTTCCACAATAAAGTCAGTGTTACATATCCAACTGCATAAAATAAAGGAAAGCATTTCTGGATCATCCAAGCCTGTGAATGAAAGCCTGCAAAATTTCCATTGTTTGTTAACCCATGCGGCACCAAGGACAAAGTAGAATTCTTTTGATATTTGGTTTCTTCTATTTTTTTCTTCCCCCAAACTTTTGCACCCACCACATCTTCTCACGACGTTGTTGCTAATAGTACACCTACTGCCGCTGTGGCTCGAACCTCTTCAACTCACACAACTTATACTCTAAATGTACCTTCTTAGGAAATGTGCCTTTGAATGGTGTCTTAGAATTGTCGAGGTTTTCCATTGCATAAAGATGATATGGATATCCTTTTGCTCATAAAACCCTAGGAGCAGTCTACAAAAAGGCTCCCTCAGTTACGTGCTATGAATGCTTTCCATTATCTAATGAACTAGAAAAAGTGCCCAGCGTTGCTGGGCTTTTTGCTAAGTATAAGTTCAGAAACCAATAAAGATAGTGGATTTAGGCCTAAGAGCATCTAAAGGAAAACAATGCTTCATATGCAATTTGTGGTTATTCATGGGACCTTGAATATAGAAGTGTCATTAATGATATTTGCATTGTTTTGACCAGGTAGGTTATGTCCAATTGCTTTATTAGAATAGAATAGAATAGAATATGATTTTATCGTCCACGGAGAGAAGTCTCTCCATATATGGTATTAGGTCTTCCATGTAGGCGTATGATCTACATTTGAGGTTGGATATGATTTAGCATACCAACATGCAACATGATCATAAGTAATTTGACGATAGAATAAACTTGTTTAAAGCAAATGGCAATATGTGGAGTCTTGCTATGGATCTTACATTTGTTAATGTAGTCAAATGCGAAAATGATTTGGCTGCAACTATTTAGTATGTTAGTAGACCAGGCATATTGTCTCAATCAAAATAGAGAATTTAAGGATTCCTCATCTACTATTTTATAAATGCATGAATATGCAAAATATAGAGCTCTTTTTTTGCATAAATAGGCACTATACTTTGCAACAAAACAATAATTTCCGCTAAATTCCACATTCGCAACTAAAGACCAGGGTGCTAAGGCAATATATGGGCTGCATAGGTGTTATAATGACGTTGGTTTGACAGTAAAAAGAATACCCTCATGGCAAGCTTCTCGTGTAAATCTTGACATGTAAATGTCAAACATTACTTGATAACATGCATAGATTCTGTTTCACTTGCAATCTGGAGCATTTAAAGATAGAATTTATGATCTTAAGGTTCAAGTCAAACTGTTTTTAGTATTTGTTAGGTTGTTTGGTACTGCTCCATTGACAATGGTCTTGTCAAGAAAATTCATCATGCTACTGGAACAATGCCACATGTTGTTTGAACTTGGAGACATCCTTCTCTTGTCTATTCTCTTCTTTAATTTGGCATATTGATAGAATTGCATGTCATATCCAATTTCTGTCTTAACACGGATGCAAAGATTTTCTCATGGCAACAATTGAAAATATTTAGACCCATTTTAGAAGGAAAAACATGTATATCGCTTGTACATATTGAAGACATCTGATGTTGCCTTGCAGAAATATGATGCAATGCAGCTGTCTAGAATAGTAACATTCCTCTGCCACTAATTTTTCTTCTAGATACTTCTAATTGTTCCTTCAAATTTGTAGTGCACAACAAGTTTGCACAATATTATAGAGATTTGTCAAAAATCCAAATATGCATGACATTCTCTCATAGGCATGACATCAAAATTATCTGCCAAGGAAATCTAGACAATTGCAATCACTCTGAGGCTTTAAATCATGATTGGAACAATGTCACTGTATTGAATCCAAAACCTATAACATCTAAATTTAGTCAACTACTAAATATTATATAAACCATATTAATAACCATGTGCCAATGGGAACAATTGACATTTATCTTTATATTGTCAACACAAGTTTGGATGAAATATCACAAACAAAACCTAAAGATTTCTTATGATACAAAATGATGACGCTCTCAAAGCCTTACAATGACTGATATATTGGTTCTTCAAGATAAAAAAGCAAAGTCGAGAAAAAGATAGTGGTCCATAATTCATGAACAATATACATAGCCTTTATTTCTGAATGCTAGTGTTTTAAAAGTGTTCTGAGTGCTTTACACCACAACGCAAATTTTGTGAGGCATTTTTTCTGGATCCAACAATGTTGCAAGTGTTTTGCCAGTTATAGAATAATAAAGATAAGAATGCTGCAATTGCTTGAGCACTAAGTTTAACTTAGTTGCTGGTAGGTGCATTTGACATCTCGAAATCTCTCTGGGATCATCAATATCCATTGGACATTTTCCTACCAAATCATACAACTTGCCTCACGAACAGCTAGAAATAGTCTGTAATTGCTTCCTGGAGATACAGTGACTTGGATAAAGAATCATAAGTCATAATCTTTGGAAATTCAGATATGGATTCAATGCAAGGAAGCTCTGCTGGGCCATTATCCCTGTTAGCTCCTCATACATCTGATCTGCTATTCCACTTTATCTGCTACTCCAATATGTGTTGCTATCATATGTCTGAACCATGGCACAGTCACAGCAGTAGTATCACTGCCCACTATTACAAAATTAATCACGATATCCCTCATTGTTTTGTTATTAATCCCCACTTTTAGAACTTCCTCCAATACTATAAATCATGCATGTCTGGCTTTATCTGCACCACATTCAGAGTTTAATGAGCAAAAGAAGCAAAAATGAAAATAGGAAAGAAAAAAATCTTTCAAGAAATAAGAACAACATTGAGCAAGGTGTCAATCCGTCAGTAAATATAACAGTTCTTATAATATGTCAAAATGTCAAGAAAAAGTTGCTTACTCTGTCAAATTGGCCCATGGCTTTGATTTTTTCAATCTCTGCCCTTATTATTCTGATCATTTTGTAGGTGAATTCATCTAAACTTTTTGCAATTTGTGGAGTAATGGCTCCTAGCTTATGTTAAGGTAGCATTGGATTTAGAAAGGGTCCACAAAATTATGTGTGTGACAATGCTATTTGCATTGTCAAATGCAATTGCGAATGAATTCTCTAGAAGAAATGGAGACGAGTTTCTATTTCACTCCAAATCCAAGCTTGCATATGGAGTCCAGTGTCATGTGCATAGACATATCCTGCAAAAATCATCTGAGCATAGGATCAGATGAATATAAAATGGTATAAAATTGTTCAAATAGAACATTGATAATTGTTGCTATACCTTCCATGTTATTTGCAAACCATGTATACTCTATGCCAACCTTGTTTCTTACAGAAGTCCATGGCTGTCCTCCAAGGATATTTAAGATTAAATTGCTCACGAATGCCCCAAGTACCAGAATTTAAAAAGTAGTTGTCAACCTTCAACGACCCAGGAGCATTATCATGAGATTATTCCACGGTCCAGAAGCAAGCTATGAATACATACCTATAAAAACATTCATGAGATAGAGGTTCATAAACAAAAAAGAAAAGGAAAATCTAAAATTTGACCTTATCCAATATGCACATGTAGACTGGATTTGTTGCCTAAGCTCTCAGAAAGAATAGATTGACTTCCAATTTGACATAGCCAACTTGTTTTTGTGTAGAGATTTTGCAAAGATTTATGATTCATCACAGAAAGGCCACTTGTTTCGGGCTTTGGTAGAGCCTATTTTATTGTATGGCTCTAAAGTATGGGGGCGTGCTATTAGTGCTAGTGCTTGGGACAAGGATTTCAAGCTTAAATGCTTGAAACACGTAGAAAGGAGTGGCCGCAATTGCTTGAGATGTGAGATGTCAATTACAAATTATTGAAGATGAAAACCATACACTTCTCGAATGTCCTGCATTTGAGATGATCGTGAATCGTTATTTGACATTAGCATTATATTCCATGCTTCCACAACTTCTCAGAGCAACTTCTAGATGTGCATCGTCAGTTGTTGATCCATCAACAGTCAGCATGATCTTCTTTATACAAACTTATTTATGTCGGCAAGATATTTAGGGATATCAACCGATAGATATGATTGAGGATCAAGTACCATTTGGGGATTGAATTCTCAAAAGTAATAGCCCACTTTTGCTTTTCTTATGTTCTGCACATACCTAGTCCCATCGTATAAATACGAGAAATTCCCCTCCATGGCAATTCCATCACCACGGAAAAGCCCTCCGCCTGACTCAGACCACTTATAATGGATAAGTGTCTTGGTGAAGGACATGGAGGTGTCATTCGTCCCATGCCTTCTATGGGAATCCTATATAGCGAAAGCGTACATACATGTTAGCACCTAGCAACAATATACATAATAATACGCCACCACAAAGGGTGGTCCATACATCACATAATAACAATACACGTATAACAATGCATCAAGAATGAAGGTTCTACTCCAGGCTCATACTCCAAGGGGATCAACTGATAGTCAGGGCCTCCGGATAACAACATATAGAATCATGACAATGGCGTTGCCTGGCATAGAACAATGGCTAGGGTAGTCCACTCCATCTGCCTCTCCTATGCACACTTTTCAGATAGGCTGGAACATGCTATGGCGTGAATGTAGCCTTCTGGAGACGTAATCCCATGGAATCACCCTATGAGACTACTCAGGTTGCATCTCCCTAGTCCGATGAGGCAGATCAAGGATGAATCCCCTCCCAGAGCACAATGGTTCCATGGCTGGCTAGAGGATCGTGGCACCACGGGCACCCACACATCCATACCCAACTTACCCCCCTAGATCTATAGGTCGGCTCACCGCATTTAGCGAGCTCAGGGTATCTCTATAGGCACGTATCCTGCGACCCAGTGGGTGTCAGACCCATACCCAATCCACACGTAGTGACTGACTATAAGCCTAGCACACTATAGGGGCCCTAGTAACCACACTCAGCAAGGCCCCCACCTCCATTTCACCATTGTACCCGTTATATAATGCTCATTCTTGGCATAACATCCACAGCCAGGTGGGCTCTTTTGCAAAGGCCGCCTTTATTGAAATTTAAGGGATTCTAGCTAGGAGCATCTCTATTTCTACATACCATAATCCCACAAGCACAAGAAGTGCATTAGAAGAATTACCGTAATTCATAAACCCATTCATAACTTCAAATAGAACATCATTAAGAGATTAATCATCCATCCAAACAACCAAGGGTTAATCTCTATCTAGAATCTCAAGCTAACTAAGCCTACTAACCGATATCTGAGCTAGATCTCCCATCTCTCAGGTTCTCCATGCTCTGCTGGTTGAACTCCTCCTCCTCCTCCAATTGCCCCCAAATCGAATTGAGGCAAATTGGAGATAAAACTCCCAAGTTGATTAGGTCAGAAATAGCAAGTTCTCTTGGGCCAATCGATTTGGCCCAAGTGGCATTTTCTTAGCTAATTAATCAGTAATTAGTAAAATAATTAGTTATTAATTAATTATCTTGGGTATTTAGCTTATTTAATTAAATGACAAATTAACATAGCTAACTTTAATTCTTTTGGCTTATTCAATAATGGCCAATGTACCATTACGTACCCGTGGTGACGTATCATGTATTTGTATATATAGCATATAAATATGTGGAATGTCACAAAGTCGAGCAGTCCATCTACTAACATCACAATACCAACTAGTCTTATTAGCATTGGTCAACACTTTTGAGGCTTCTACAGCAATAAATGAAAGTCTATGCTCTCCTTTAGAACATCTTCTTAAAAATTGGATTCTTCTTTCAGCTGCCACAATTTTTAAAGGTGCAACACGCATTCTACAAAAAGTATCTCGTAAGGAGTGCTTTCTTTACCCCAAGAAAGGCTTAAAGAAAGAGCTTTTGTATGCCTTCCAGTTCAACCTATTTTTTTGCTTGGAATTGAGGCTCTCCAAATCTCTGATCCATATAAGGCAATTGGCAAAACAAGCGCATCAAACTGCCAAAACCATGGATGTTTCTCATTCAGATGGTTTCCAAGGATTTAAAGCCCACCGAACTTACAAGCATGAAACTGACTCCACATACCACACTGAAGCTCTGTCTAAATTCATGCAGCTCTGCTTAGAGCTCTGCCAGCATAGAAGAAAAGGAGATGATCCTCAAGAAACTGCTGCCGGCCATGGCCGGCAGCCCCTTAGCTGCTGGTCAACGCGCCCCCTTTTTTGTCGTTGGCGCACATTTCCTCCCTGCCTCCTTTTCAATCTATTCTATTCGTGTTTAAGCTTGGTAAGTTTTCATCACCCATCTTTCAGTCTCTTGGTGATAGATAAGGTTTTAATTGGAATATATGGATTCTCGCAACATTCGGCAGCAGATTACTGGAAGCCATATCAGTGTGGCCTGACCTTGCACTCACTGCAAGGTTTTGCAGTTCTGGCTCTCTATGCAGATCGATTCCAAATATATCCAGATAGGACTTTATTGCTAGCCATATAGTTACTGGGATCTCATTTTCGCTCCAAAGCGCACTCAATGTGGCTCTTGGTAATGTATTTAGATCTGTACTGACGGGCTTAAGATTTATTCAGAGTAGAGAGCTCCATCCTCGCGCGGTTGGAGCAAGCTCATGAAATGATGAAATTGACAGGCTGTCATTCAGATTTGGGTTCTTGTTGCTGAACCCATTGTGATGTTAGTGGTGCTTCCTCAATGGGGACTATATAGAGGCTTATGTGTCGAGTGTGAGAAATATATTCATGCAACTTTTGGAACTCGGTTACTCGTGCTATCATGCTATCAAGTGGTACAAGTTTGGGGGCATCTTATCTGATCCATATGAGGTTTTGCATAGTATCAGGTCCGTCCTTGCACCTCTATGTAGCCAGTTTCGTTCCCCTCTGCAAAGGTATGTTAGCTAAAGATCTGAAGGGCTTTGGGTGCGCACGAAGCTCTATTTATCTTGTGACTAGTCTTTGTCTGCTGGTAATTGCTATCTATATGGAAGATGTAGTTATGAAACTGGTGTCTATGCTAGGTCTTGAGTGGGTTACCTAAATATGTCCACTGTTCATGTGCTTATTATGAAGCAAATAGTGTTCTTAAGATGGGTTTCAATTAGGCCCGTGATCTTCTATCCCAACTAGAAGAAACTTTTGTACAGATGGCACTGTAAACAATGGTATGTGTAGGGCTATATGTCTTTAGATAGATAGGAGACAGGAGGCTTCTACTGTACGTATGCTTGGCACCAGTAGGGGACAAGCCTGCTGGAGTTAGATGCAGATGGACTACACTTGGCTCTTAATTCCCACACAGGTGTTTATGGTGGTAACTAGATATTATTCTTCTATCAGTCATCACTTAAACAGTTGCAACTTTTGGAGGGAGGAACTTCATGGGAATTTTAGCTAGCAGAGTGGAATCCTTTGCATAGTATTGTTGTCCGTGGCAATCTACAGAAGCAAGCTTTAAATTGATTATCTTAGGGCCAGTTTTGTTTTGAGGTTAGTGGAGCATTATGGAGGTTTCATAAGTAGCTGATTGCAGAAAATTGAGGAATTATCTTCCATAGTACTTGGACATTGAGAAGAGGTTGCAGCCATTGCTATGGTACTTTTTGGAATAGCAGTGGCCCCCATAGTACTAATGAGCAAGGAAGAGGTTGAGAGAGCTCCAATAAAGTACTGCATTAGCTGGTTGTGTATCCTACTATGTCCTTCACTAATTGGGTAAATAAGGGCCTTGTACCATTTATATATTAATAAAAAAGTAAAAATCTTACCCTAAAAAAAAAAAAAAAAAAAAAAAAAAAAGGAGAATTGCTTAAGCAACTACCAGCATTGGATGTTATCATGTCTACATTTATTAATCATTGCATACAAAGCTTTTGTAGCAACAGCAATGCAGTGATTAACATTAGGCGACCACGGGTGCAGGTTGGCATAAATCTCATATCCCAAATATTTGTAAGAAGCAGCATGTTCCACTAGCTGATCATTGTAATGTGTATTGATATATTTGCGTGTTCCAAAATCTAAGAATTGAATATCAACCCAGTATTCAAGACAAAAAGATTCAAGTGCAACAAGCTATGCTTGGAGATCCCTCGCATTATGAGTAGATAAAAGGAACTCATGCGCATAAAGTAGAAGCATTATCCATTTATCATGCAACATAGAAAATTTACACCCAGCATCAATCAAATATTGTTCTAAACGATCAATGTGTGCAGCCCTGTTTAACACTAATATCGTTCATAATTGTGCTAGATAATGCATTCGGAGTGACAATCCTTCATTCCACATGTTCCTATATCCACCCAATCTCTTGGAACTCCAATTTGGGTTAACTTATCAAGTCATTCCTGTCGCAGTGTTGTATCAAATGCCTTTGCAAAATCCACAAAGTAACAATACAATGACTTCTTATGTACTTTAGCTTCCTCCATCAATGCTTTAATAGTCAAGATATGATCTAAAGTGGATCGTTCTGGCTTAAAACAACCTTCTGTATGGTCTTTTCCCATTTTCTTCTACCTATGATACTAATTTTCTATCAAACATGAGACCAAAGAGCTTAGCCAGGATTGGACTGACCATGATTCTGTGATAATTGCTTGGTTCAAGCTTGTCTCCAGCTTTATGTCTGGTGGATAAGGCTAGTCCTCCAGTCCCTTTGGAAACTTCTCTCAATGCTTGATTGAACACGTCTATAACTCTTAATACCAATTCCTGGCCAACAGCCTGCAATATTTCTGCTGTAAACACATCTATACCAGCTGTTTTTTCTCTTGCAATTCCAATTTAATCCAATCCTTTAAGACAATTTTTTTACATGCCTTTCTTCTACAATGGCATCATTCTTGTTGTTTAGTGTACACCAAGCCTGAATAATATCTCTAAGAGTATGATTAAGGATAAGTTCTTGGGCATCAAGAACTTGTGGTTGCCGAACATGTGTTATGACCATTCTCAAGCTATTTTTGGATGCTGGAGCGATCATAAGTGATGTTGTTGCTTACACTAATGGGATCCTCTATTAAATTCAGCGAGATGGAGCATTTGAAGAAGGGCGACCATGCAAATAAGCTATACCCAACAAGCCACCTATAGATTTTTCCTCTTGATCTGGTTCTTCCCTGATTTGATTCTTCTTCCCCTTCGACATCGCAAAATGCCAACCATGTTTTTTTACGCCGCCATGCATACTTTCGGTCTTTTATTCCAACCATGCTCTGTTTTTGCATAGTCAATTCATGTAGCACTAGAAATAGAGAGTGGCTTCTCCAAGTGCTAAAAGGGATCTTGACCAAAAGGTATGTGTCAATCAAATTTCATATTTCAAGCGGGGCATAGAGTGTGTAAAATAAATAAATAAATGGTTGGCATATTAGAGCGGAACATATGGTTATGATGAGTGGCCATACTCTTAGATTCTGTAGCACAAATTCGACAATAGCATATTATACTATTTTATCACTTCTTTGATCCTAAAATCTTTTTTGGCCATAAAATCTTTGGTTGTTGCCAATCAAATATTTATCTACGGGTGAGATCGGTTAATATACTTGTGAAGTGTTAAAATCTTAATATATCCCTTGTTAGAATGTAATTTCTTAGTTAACCTTTATAACCCCTTGTAAGAACTCGTGCTACATTATACCCCTCATTACCTATATTGTCTCGATGATGTGAAAGATTCTAGGTTCATTTCTTGAATTTCACAGCGAAAAAGCGGAGGTACCCTTGCTAAATAATATTCTATTTGCTTTGGCCAAGCATGACATTTTATAAAGTACCCATGTGGGACTATCTACGTCAATAGTGCATAGTGCTTAATAGAGCACACACCGCCTTTTCCCTTTCGGTTGCCTTTCTCAACTAGTTGGCGAAAAAAGCTTTTCAGACTTGCCTTTTTGGCTTTGAGCTTCAACTTGCAGCTTTAGAAACGCCCTCAAACCTGCCCTTTTCACTTTGAACTGTCTTTCTTGACTCATGAGTCAGAAAAGACCCTCCGACCTGCCTTTTTCAGAAATGGCCTTCAAAACTAGTTCTTATTTTATTTGTTTTATCTATAGCATTATTTAACTAATTTGATTCTATTTTTCTTATTCTGACCAGGTAGTACATGATCGGGAGCAATGGAAAGACCAAAGTTCATTGAAGAAAGGAGACGAGAAGAGGGTGGTGGCATCGGTTGGACAGGCCAGCGATTGGCCCATGAAGCACCTCCTCGTACAGATTTTTATCATTTTCAATAGGGTTGCCCTTAAGGCCAAATTTGTCTAAGCATAATTTAGAAGGTCGGACGAATAATAGAGTTGCAAGATTAGTTATGCTGGCAAATGTTTTCTAGACATAAATGTTTTTTATAGAAATCTAGACGAATCATGGCCAATATTATTTTGCCAAGATTTAAGTGTCTTTATTTTCCAAGTGCAATTTCTGTGGTGAAATTTTATTCACCGGCATCCATATTTAATCAAGGACACAAACACATTATAACTATAGTTGCATGATGCAATACCATAACTTAACCTTTGAAAATGAGAATGTGGCTTATTCCTGTAGATAAAACAAATCTATTAAAAGGGAGGTCTGTAAAAAAATGCTCTCCAGTGCATCCTTAGATGTATTTGAAACACAATAGCTACAAAAATAGCTCTTAAAATTATCGTATATACCTGGATGGATATGGAGAATAGATTAGGTTATGAAGAAAGCCTAGAATATTAGGCGATTCCTTAAGAAATCTTCGAGAAGGAGGATAGAGGATAAGGCAAATCTATAGTTATGATGCTTAGTGGATGTGGCGAATTTTCAAGTGGAGTGAGATTTGTTTGTAGCAAAGTTGGCTAATTTACATCTATAACGG
>JAJEKV010000071.1:7047053-7154194 GCA_021234155.1 Isoetes taiwanensis | reverse complement strand
GAGATAAAGAAATAGAGATGAGAGAGGAGAGAGATAGAGATAGAGAGGGGAGAAATGGACACTACTACGCATCCGGCTATTAGCGAGCCGCCTAGCAACGCCACATGGACGATTAGAGACGCCGACGCGTGATGAGGACGCCTTTGCAAATGTTGCACCTGACGCTGCAAATGACGCCGCTTAGATTCGCCGCAGGCTTTACCACGCCGCAGTGAAAACGTTATGTTTGCGACGCTCGCGGACGCCGCCGGACGCAGTTAATACCGCCGCTAAGACGCTCTAATCTCGCTCTTTTACGCCATTCATGAAACGTTGTTTTCGACGCGGCGGCAACATATATTTGCAACGCCTAGAACGCCCTCCACATGTCGCCGTAACGTTTTTATCCGCTGTTACATCGCCGCAACGACGCTTGGTTACGACGCGATTTGGCAACGGTCTTGCACTCGCAAAATGAAACGCTTGTTACGACATAATTTGCAACATGTTGTGACGCCTTTTAAGACGTTGTTCTTTACGCTAAAAACACGCTTGTTTTGATGTTTCAAATGGCATTTTCATTGTGACATCTTATTTTAGCATGTTTTTGTTGCGACGTGTAACCATTTTAATAAAAAAAAAATGTAAGAAGCTTGAAAGTCATTTTCTAAAGAATATTGAATAAGAAGAAACGAAAATAGAATAGAATAGAGTATATATTAATGTGTCATGAAACAAGAAGAGTAAAAAAAAAATGGTCAAAAAGAATCCAAGACCCAAGATACAATTCTTTCTCGAAGAGCTCAAGAAAGATCTCCAAGTAGCCTTAAGGATTTGCTAAATTTCGGGGCTTTTCACATCGATGAATGAACTTTGAAACCCTCCTCTATTAAAGCACAATTTTGTACCAGAAAGTAAAGTTATCACCGAAGTGGTTTAAAAACATTGAGCTCAAAGTGGCCACTAAGGCCACCAATGGTTATTCCTACATTGTTGCCCATTATCCGCATGCATAAAATGCACATTAGAATGATGAAGATTATGTGGCAAGTTTCAATGCCTCACACCGAAGTTGGATTGACCTTTGCCCCTGAAGAAGCCAAGAGAGGCCATTGCCTTAAGTTAGTACAAGACAACCACGTTTATTTTGTTAGGAGGCTTTACGTGCATAATAATCGCTTTAGGCATAATAATCGCTTCCTGGTTCATTTTCCGGCAAGATTAACTCTCCCAGCCGCAAATGAGGTCCACTAAAACAAAGAACTGCACCATTATCCATAAGCCATATCAACATCTAGTTCTAAATATACCTTCCAAGGAGGCGGATATCATTAGCTATCTTGAACAATGATATCGCGAATGAAGTTGAGCCCAATCGACCTCAACAAATGCATCATGGGCTGGGCCTCAAATTATTCGCCAGGTTTACAAGACAACAAGGCACGCTTAGAAGTATATCATACACAATGTATGTATGAAATAGAAATAGACCACATCGTAAAATATTGTTGCACGCTGTAGACAAACATCAGGTTTATTTCATGCACGTAAAATATTGCATGCACATTCCATTCTACACCACTACAAAGAAGCAATCTACAAATAGAAAAGCAGCATATAATCGCGACTTTAAAATACGTTTAAAGCCTAAGCAAGTCTACCTATGTAAACACACCTCTCTCATTAAATGTAGCCAAATGGGTTGTTAGTTTTGGTTTATCGGGTATCTTTCTACTGAAAGACAAGGGCGCAAAGAAGAGCCACACCACATGGATCAAGATCCATTAGTTGATTGCCAAAAAGGCACTCTCAGGCTATCAACTCATCTCCACTATTTATTTCACAAGCAAAGACGCCCTTTCATCCAACAATCAACTCAAAGATCGACATGTACCAACTTCCCGCAACACATTCATCTGCAAGCCATGACATAGCATTAGCATAATAAAATAATTCTAAATTAGAAAAAAGAACCGGTTGTCGTAATACATACCCGAATTGAAGTCCGGCATTTGTCAGAAAGAAGCATCGATATTTGAAACCTCGCCTTCCTAATCGCCTCTTTTAGCAGTGTGATGATTTTGTATCATCAGATAATGTTCTTGGAGCCTAGGACACCGGCCGCACCGATTTTGGGAAAGCCTCCATGGGCCTTTGTCTTTTGGTATTTATCCACGATTTATATCCAACAATCTTAAATCGAAAGCAAACAAGTTATTACTATGTGACTTTCAAATAAGGGATTCCAGCTTAAAAATACCTTTCGTTGGGTCCACTACGTGCTCTCCCGTGGAATTTGTCTTCCAATCAGAGAAGTTGCCGCGACCGCAGCTATAATAGGCAAAATGGATTCACATCCTCTAAGATGCGACAGATCAATACTTAATTTTTCTTTCCATATGCTTATAGAATCATCAAGTATGCAACTCCATCACAACATAATTAGCTCCAAAGAACCGTTCCATAATGTGGAAGGGATATTTTGACAACAAATGCCCCTTTGCGTGATCCCACGCATACAAAGTATAGTCATCATCAACCTCCCCTCGCTCCCCTTGTTAGAAATGAAATATCCTTCTCCTAATTTTTGTATGTTTGAAGTCCTTGGAGGTTCACGAAAGAAGTGGAAGTGCATTCCTATCATGGTTGCACACTTTAAGAAACGCGACGTAAACTCCATTCTTTCGTGATACCGGATTCTATCGGGGCTTCTTTTTTTTTAAGAAACGCCACCGCTTAGTTAAGAAAACGAATTTCACAATTCATAACAATTGAATGCTTTGGCTGAAACTCATATATTCATGATAGAAAACTTACAATTCTCGTACCGCTGAAATCGTCAGTCCTAGTCCCAATTCTAACAAGAACGTAAAACTTAAAAGAGGTAAATCGAAGTTTTGAAGATCATAAAGCCTAAGCCGCAGAGCTTGAAGTCGAAAAACGGGCCCTCAAATCATCTAAAGCAGAGGTGGATTTATGGATGTCAAAATTTCAACTGTCGTAAAGAAATGGCAAGTAAAATGCAAGAAGTATGGACGAAAAGAAACTGGATGCGAAAAAGCAAGAGAATAGAGATGGAGATGGCGCAGATAGAGCAAAGCGCTAAGCTGGTATAAAACGGCCCATCCGGGCGCTTCAAAAGTAGTTGGGTTGGCTATTCTTCTCTTGATTCATGCAATAGAATTAGATTTGGCCACCCTCCGCATGTTTCGAGATGAAATAGAGGAAATGAATTGCTGCTTTAGGGCTTGTCTTTTTAGAACTAACCTTTTGTTTTTGGCTTTTTGGACGATCTCTTTAAAGAATCATGACGATCATTTTGGTTTCTCAAAGTTTGGAAAAGAATAGAAACGCCAATCTATTCTTCCATGATTCCTATACGAACGGGCAGGACTATGGGAAGTCCTTGACATGTCCATATTCACATTGAATTAGCCAAAAAAAACCCGATTGAACTTTTTAAGTGATACAAACCTACTCACGGGCCGAGACCTACTCAAATGAGTCCAAGTGAAGGTTTATTACCCGTGAAGTTATGCATTCCAGTTGAAGCCATGTATTCCAAATGAGTCCAAGTGAAGCCATGTATTCCACAACCTTCGATTTAAACCTTAAGATTCAAATACAAAAACAACTCTATTTTGCATTATTCAAGTAGAAAATATCGCGGTTGATGCAAGAAGGTTTCCCAGATCCAAGAATCATAAATCAAGCTCAATCCCTCGTGAATGAAGCCAAGTATTCCATTGAGAGAACAACTAAAAAGCTCGAATCGAAAACCATCCCGCAAACTTACATGGCTCGCTGGAGATGCAGTAATACCATCGGAGTAGCAGAAGGTCAGTTTGAGTAGCTTCCCCGCTTTTTTCTCACGAGGCCGGTAAAATTCTTTTTCAGATTTGCAATCCGACAACCTTCTCACCATTGCAAAACAAATCAGAATCTAGATCATTTCGACCATTACAAACAATTCAAAAATTTGAACCATTTCACCATTACAAAACATCCTAAAATTTTGTGTTTCCTATTTCCACATACACCTTCTTCGACCATTCCAAGACATCAAAAATTAATTTAGACCATTGCTTTTATAAGGGTCAAGGTGGAGGTTTGGAGGCAAAGCTATTTGAAATAGCAAGTGCCCAACATATTTAACCTTCAGATTTTCACCAACATTGCAAAACATAGAAAAGAAATGGTGGCATACCTCTCATACACAAAATGAGGCATACCGCCTCTCATTAACAAAATGCGGCTTTAAAAAAAGCTTCAAGATACATGGTTGTTCTTATACTTCTTGGTAAGAGTATACTAGGGCGATTATAGATTATGGCTAAGATTGCTTTGCCTAGGGGGTGCAATCATCCCAAAATGCATGTGATTGTGCTTAGTTATTGTTAAATATAGAATTGTTCATATAAATTGTTCATAAAATTGCTAAATGTATTTTATTCTCCATGGTCGTGGGCATTCTCATAGTGCCAAACTTCTATATGATCTTCTAGAACTTAATTTCTAGATGCATTAGAACTTACATTAGACGTTGACCATACAACGCGTCACGCCGCATTACATGCAATGTGGCCGCCGCATGAACTACGCCGGACGCTTCATATGCGACGCCGCTGTATAAACGACGCTACACGCTGCCCATACGACGGGCGCCGCTGCGCCCGCCGACGGGTGCGCTGTCAATAACATAGGCCATTGCGACGCCCCGCTGAACGCTTGTAATGCGATGGGCACGCCGCATTACGCGACGCCGTGGAAAAATCTTAGCGACCTTTTAAGAACGCTGCTGATTATTTTGCGACGTCGACGTTTGCCATACGTCGCAAACCGACGTCGCTAATAGCCCGTTCTCTAGTAGTGAGAGAGAGAGGAGAGAGATAGGAGTGAGAGAGGAGAGAGGAGAGAGGAGAGAGAAAGAAGAGAGGAGAGGCAGGAGAGAGATAGGAGAGAGATAGGAGAGAGAGAGGAGAGAGGAGATAGAGAGAGGGGAGAAATAAAGAGAGAGGACAGAGATAGGAAAAATGAGAGAGGAAAGAGGAGAGAGAGAGAAGAGAGAAGAGAGAAGAGAGAGAGAGAGAGAGATGAGGGAAGAGAGAGGAGAGAGGAGAGAGAAGAGAGGGAAGAGATAGGAGAGAGAAGAGAGAGAATAGAGAAAGGAGAGATGGAGATAGGGCACATGGGTGGGCCCAAACCGAGGCGAGGCCGGCCGGAGGCCGGCCGAGCCGAGGAAAGGAGCAAAAGAAAAGGGCCCGGAAATAGTGTCCGTTAGTGAGTGAGTGAGTGAGTAAATCCGGCCCATCCGACGGTAAAGGAGGCGCCACGTGGCGCGATCTCGGCCATCCGTGGGCCTTGGGCCCTCAAAAGCTCCCAAGTTTGGTGGACAAAATTTTTTTGGTTTACCACGGACTCGAACCCTGGACATTGCCCCCCAAACCCCCCACCCTTACCACTAGACCAACCAGTCTTTTCTTGAAAGAATGGGAACTCCATGTTTAGTTAAGGCTGGGGCCTAATTAATTCAAGGATACTCTAGGATGTTCTAGAATGTTCTAGAATCTCTTGGAATGTCCTAGAATGTTCCAGGTGCTCATGGGTAAGCACCTCAGTCTAAAAATAGAAAGTTTCAGTCTAAAAATAGAAGGTTTTTTGAAACTTTGCAAATGTTCAAAATAGAATGTTCTGGAATGTTCCAGATGCTCATGGGTAAGCCCTGCCCTAGAATGTTCCAAATGCTCATGAGTAAGCACCTCAAATTTCAAAAAATAGAAAGTTTCAAATTAAAATAGAAGTTTTTTTTTGAAACTTTGCGTGATGCTCAAAATAGAATATTCTAGAATGTTCCGTGTGATCATGGGTAAGCACCTCGCCTAAAAATAGAAAGTTTCAAATTCAAAAATAGAATTTTTTTTGAAACTTTGCAAATGCTCAAAATAGAATGTTCTCGAAATGTTCCCTGCTCATGGGTAAGCACCTCGCCTAAAATAGAAAGTTTTTGAAACTTTGCAAATACTCAAAATAGAATATTGTGGAATGTTCCAGGGAAACTTTGCAAATGCTCAAAATAGAATTTTCTGGAATGTTACAAATGTTCAAAGGTAAGCACCTCAATCTAAAAATAGAAAGTTTTAGTCTAAAAATAGAAAGTTTGCTTAAACTTTGTAAAAACTCAAATAGAATGTCCTAGAATGTTTCAGATGCTCTAAGGTAAGCATCTCAGTCTAAAAATAGAAAGTACGGTAGTCTAAAAACAAAAAAGTTTGCTAAACCTTTGCAAAAACTCAAAATAGAATGTTCTAGAATGTTCCAAATGCTATAGGGCAACCACCTATGCTCTAGAAGCACCTCAGTCTAAAAATAGAAAGTTTTTTGAAACTTGCATATGCTCAAAATAGAATATTCTGGAGGTGATACTTTGGAATTGGTAGTAACTGTGATAGGTATGATGGGTGTATGTAAGCTTCACATGGGTGATACTTTAGAATTGACATATTTTGGAATTGTGCCTCATGGGCATGTATGAGTATGTTACTCATGAATAATACTTTGTAGGTGCTCATGGGTAAGCACCTCAGTCTAAAAATAGAAAGTTTCAATCTAAAAATAGAAAGTTTTTTAAGACTTTGCAAATGCTCAAAATAGAATGTTCTGGAATGTTGCAGATGCTCATGGGTAAACACCTGAATCCAAAAATAGAAAGTTTTTGGAAACTTTGCAAATGCTCAAAATAGAATTTTCTGGAATGTTACAAATGTTCAAAGGTAAGCACCTCAATCTAAAAATAGAAAGTTTTAGTCTAAAAATAGAAAGTTTGCTTAAACTTTGTAAAAACTCAAATAGAATGTCCTAGAATGTTTCAGATGCTCTAGGGTAAGCATCTCAGTCTAAAAATAGAAAGTACGGTAGTCTAAAAACAGAAAAGTTTGCTAAAACTTTGCAAAAACTCAAAATAGAATGTTCTAGAGTGTTCTAGATGCTATAGGGCAACCACCTATGCTCTAGGAGCACCTCATTCTAAAAATAGAAAGTTTCTTGAAACCTTGCAAATGCTCAAAATAGAATATTCACTTTGAAATTGGTAGTAAGTGTGATGGGTATGATGGGTGTGTGTAAGCTTCACATGGGTGATACTTTAGAATTGACATACTTTAGAATTGGTAGTAGAGGTAGTAGATGTGGCCTCATGGGCATGTATAAGTATGTTACTCATGAATGATACTTTGTTGATAATGGAATAGAGGGTTGAGCAAAGATGTGTGAATAAGACCCGTGAAATACCATGGAGTGCAGTAGATGTGAGTAAGATCCTCATAGGTGATACTTTGGAATTGGTAGTGTTCTTCTAACGAGTGATACTTTAGAATTGGTAGTAGGGCATGTGTGTATATGGACTTGCATGGGTAGTAGGTGTGAGTAGGCCCTTATGGATAATACTTTAGAGAGGGGGAAGAGAAGAGAGAGAGGGAGGAGAGAGAGAGAGGAGGAGGAGATAGAGAAGAGAAAGAAGAGAGAATAGAGAGTATAGAGAAAGGGAGAAGGGGAGCAGAGAGAGAGAGAGAGAAAAGAGAGATGGGAGAAGAGGAGGAGAGAGAAGAGAGAGAAAAGAGAGAAGAGAGAAGAAAGATAGGAGAGAGAAGATAGAGGAGAAAGAGAAGAGAGAGTGGAGAAGAGATGCAAAGAGAGAGGAGAGAGAATAGAGAGTACAGAGAGAAGGGGAAAGAGAGCAAGAGAAAGGAGAGAAAGAAGAGAGAGATGTTAGAAAAGGAAGGACTCAGGTGCTAATGGGGTCCAAATCGAAAGGACATGAAAACTACAAAAAGAAGGGCATAGGTTAGTCCAGATCGAGGCGCAGGCTGCCAGAGGTCGGCCGAGCCGAGGAATGATGTAAAGAAAAGGGCCGCCCGCCCTTCTAGTCTATTATAATAAAAAAAAAGCGCCCAGCCTATTATAATAAAAATAGCGCCCAAAATATAAGATTATACGCTGCATGTATGTGAGTAACCGCCCATCCGACGGGGAGGATGCGCCACGCGGGCCGAAAATACCGCCCGTGGCCTTGGCCTCAAAAGCTCCCAAGTTTGGTGGACAAAATTTTTTGGTTTACCAAAATAGACCAACCCCCGGACATTGCCCCCAAAACCCCACCCTTACCACTAGACCAAATAGAAGTTTTCTTGAAAAATAGGAAGTCCATACTTAGTTAAGGCTGTGGCAATGGAAATTCCTTTGGTTAATTAGAAGCCTTGATGTTAAAAGTTCCTTCTAGAATGTTGTAGAATAAAGCTAGAGAGAGAAGAGGGAAAGACAAAGGGGGAGAGAGATGGAAGAGAGAGAGAGGAGAGGGAGAGAGGAGAGAGGAGAGAGGAGAGGAGGAGAGAGGAGAGAGAGGGGGGAAGAGAGAAGAGACATGGGAGAGAGAGGGGGAGAGAGGAGAGGAAAGAGAGAGAGGGAAAGAGAGAGGAGAGAGAGGAGAAAGGAAGAGAGGAGGAGAGAAGAGAGAGAGAGGAATAGAGGGGGAAAGAGAGAGGAGGGGGAAATAAAGAGAGAGGAGAGAGATAAGAGAGAGAGAAGGAAAAGAAGGGAGAGAGAGAGGAGAGAGAAGAGAGAGGAGGGAGAAGAGAGAGAGAGAGAGAGGGAATAAAAAAGAGAGAGAAAGAAAGAGGGGAGAAATAGAGAGAGAGGAGAGAGAGGAGAGAGAGAAGGAAAAAGGAGAGAGAGAGAAGAGAGAAAAGGGGGGAGAGAGAGAGAGAGAGAGATAGAGAGAGAGAGAGAGATAGAGAGAGAGGAGAGATAAAGAGAGAGAGGAGAGAGATAGGAGAGAGAGGAGAGAGGAGAGAGGAAAGAGGAGAGAGAGAGACAAAGAAAGAGGAGAGAGAAAAAGAGGAGGAAGGAGAGAGAGAGGGGAGAGAAGAGATAGAAGAGAGAGAAGAGAGAGGGAAGAGAGAGAAGACGCAATGAGGGCAGAGAAGAGAGAGGGGAGAGAGATGGAAAACGGGGGGGCGAAATAAAGAGAGAGGAGATAAGAGAGATAGGAGAGTCCATGCTTAGTTAAGGCTGGGGCCTAATTAATTGAAGGATACTCTAGGATGTTCTAGAATGTTCTAGAATCTCTTGGAATGTCCTAGAATGTTCCAGATGCTCATGAGTAAGCACCTCAGTCTAAAAATAGAAACTTTCAGTCTAAAAATAGAAGTTTTTTTGAAACTTTGCAAATGCTCACAATAGAATGTTGTGGAATGTTCCAGGTGCTCATGGGTAAGCACCTCAGTCTAAAAATAGAAATTTTCAGTCTAAAAATAGAAAGTTTTTGAAACTTTGCAAATGCTCGCAATAGAATGTTTTGAATGTTCCGTGTGCTCATGGGTAAGCACCTCAAATAAAAATAGAATGTTTCCAGTCTAAAATAGAAAGTTTTTGAAACTTTGCAAATGATCATAATAGAATGTTATTGAATGTTGCAGATGCTCATGGGTAAGCACCTCAATCCAAAAATAGAAAGTTTTTTGAAACGTTGCAAATGCTCAAAATAGAATGTGCTAGAATGAATGTTGCGTGATGCTCTAGGGTAAGCACATGGTCCTAAGAATAGAAAGTTTCAATCTAAAAATAGAAAGTTTGCTTAAACTTTGTAAAAACGCAGAGCAGAGAGATAGGGTGGGGGGGGTTTGGAGAGAGGAGAGAGAGGAGAGAGAATAGGGAAAGAAAAGAGAAGAGAGAGGAGGGAGAGAGAAGAGCTCAAAAGAGAGAGGAGAGAGAGAGGGAAGGAGGAAAGACAGTTTGCTTAGAGGAGGAGGAGAGAGAGAGAGGAGGGGAAAGAGGGGAGAAGATAGAGAGAGGAGAGAGAAGATAGGAGAAGAAAGAGAGAGGAGGAAGAGGAGAGAAGAAGAGAGGAGGGAGAAGAGGGAGAGGGGGAGAAATAGAGAGAGGAGAGAAAATAGGAGATAGAGAAAGGAGGAGATAGAGAGAGGAGAGAGATAGGAGATAGAGAGGGGAGAAAGAAGAGAGAGAGGAGAGAGATAGGAGAGAGGAGAGAGGAGAGAGGAGAGAGGAGAGAGGAGAGAGGAGAGAGGAGAGAGGAGAGGGAGGAGAGGGAGGAGTGAGAGAGGAGAGAGATAGGAGAGAGAGAGAGAGAGAGAAATAGAAAAGAGAGAAAAGGTAGAGAGAAAGGGGAGAAATAGAGAGAGAGAAGAGAAATAGGAGTTAGAGAAAATAGGAGATAGAGGGAGGAGAGAGATAGGAGATAGAGAGAGGGGAGAAATAGAGAGAGAGGAGAGAGAAAGGAGAGAGATAGGAGAGGAGGAGAAGAGAGGAGAGAGAGAAGAGAGGAGAGGGAGGAGAGAGGAGAGGAATGAGAGAGAGAGACGAGAGGGATGAGAGAGAAATAGAGAGGAGAGAGAAAGATAGAGAGAGAGAGAAGGGAGCATGGGAGGAGAGAGAAGAGAGAGAAGAAGGATGGAAGAGAGAGGAAAGAGAGAGCAAAGAGAGAGGAGAGACAAAGAAGAGAGAGGAGAGAGAATAGAGACAAAGGGAGAGGGGAGAGAGAGAAGAGAGAGAGAGGAGAGAGAAAGAGAAGAGGGAGGAGAGAGAAGAAAGAGGAAAGAGAGAGGAGAGAGAGAGGGGAAAGAAGAGAGAGGAGAGAAAGAGGAGAGAAGAGATAGGAGAGAGAAGAGAGAGAATAGAGAAAGGAGAGATGGAGATAGGGCACATGGGTGGGCCCAAACCGGGTGATGGGCAGGCCGAGGCCGGGCTTTAGAGCCGAGGAAGGAGCAAAAAAGAAAAGGGCCCCGGCCTCATGGGCCCTTTTCTAGTATCTTATAAAGTTATAGCGTAAGTATGTCATGAAGCAAACCCTAATTTGTATGGCTTAGATCATTTGATTGCATCCATAGGCCATGATTTATTGCACAACTTCCCACCACCGCGACACAATGCTTTGATCTCTTAAGAGGAAAGGGTAAAGGAAAAGGGAGGAGGAAAGGGAAAAGTGAAGGGCAAAAAGGCATGGACAAAAGGAAAGAGGGAAAGGAGAAAAGGGCAGGGAAAAGGGAAAGAGAAAGAAAAAAAAGGGAGAAAGGGAAGAGAAAAAAGGACAATCCGGTAGAAAAGGGAAAGAGGGAAAGGAAGGGAAAAGTGAAAAAGGAAAAGGGTAGGGGTGAAAAGGGCAAAAGGGAAAGGGAAAAGGAAAAGGGGGGGGGGGGAAGAAAGAGAGGGCATTGGGAAAGGGAAAGGGTAAGGGGGAAGGGGAAAAGGAAGTGAAAAGGACAAGAGGAGAAGGAAAAGAGAAAAAAAGGGAAGAAGGGGAAGGGAGCGAAAAAAAGAAAAAGGGAGGGGGAAAAGGGGAAGAGGAAAAGAAGAAGGAAAAAAAGAAGGAAGAGGGAAAGGGTACGGAAAGGGGAAAAAGGAAAGCATGGGAAAAGAGAAAGGGAAAGTAACATATGAGGAAGAAAAGGGCAAGGGAAGAGGGAAAGGGAAAAAGGGGCACCATTCCTAGTACCTTCTTAATTAACAAGACATACAACCAACTCAATCAAATGCATCTCATAATCCAGTTCTCAAAAAAATATCGTGGTCGTACAATAAGGTGTAGGGATGGTTGTTCTTCTATTAAGTCCAAACAAACGATTATGCCAAGGCATAAAACGACAAGATTTGCTCAATCACCGTGTTTTTCCATGCTTGAACTTGATATCATAAAAAATTGAAAGAATTAACATGTGAATGAGTAACAATGTCGAGCATTGGTGTGCCACTAATGGGGCTATGCATAAACCCCAGAATATTGCGTCGAGGAAGAGTGCGAGGGAATCAATGACAAACTCTAAATATTAATCTAATGGACGATGTGATAGGGACTATAAAATAATATGAACAAGCTCCTACACATGGATGATAAGATTCTAAACCTATGCGAGCAAAGCCCACATGATTTCTAGTCATGCCCAATAACCACTCGCACATCCATCACAAACTGACTGCTGGCATGTGGAATACTCTTTATATTATAAAGTTATAGCGATTCTTCTTAGATCATTGAGATATTTAGGAGGATAGGATTTGGCTAGTCATTTATTCTCTCTCATTGTGATGTTGATGGTTGGGAGAGCAAGATTAGCTTCGATCTCATTTCTCACACTATGGTGCAATCGATTGCTCGCTTATCCTTATGTCATTATCAACCTGTATGCATTAAATCTTCTTTTTGGCTCTTGCACCAAGAACAAAATTGAAGAGTTGAACCACAAGATGCATTGGTCGACAATCGAACTCGGTCCGCACTGTGGCGGTGGTACTATTCTACCACTAGACCACCAATGCACAAGTAAAATGAATACCTTCTTAATTAACAAGCACATACAACCAACTCAATCAAATGCCCGTGATTCCAGCTTCTCAAAAAAATATCGTGGTCGTATAATAAGGTGTAGGAATGGTTGTTCTTCTAATAAGTCCAAACAAATGATTATGCCAAGGCATGTGCGACAAGATTTGCTCAATCACCGTGGTTTTTCCATGCTTGAACTTGATATCATAAAAATGAAAAGAATTAACATGTGAATGAGTAACAATGTCGAAGCATTGGTGTGCTACTAATGGGGCCTATGCATAAACTCTAGAATATTGGCGCGGGAAGAGAAGAGCGAAGGAATCAATGACAAACTCTAAATATTAATCGAATGGACATATAACAAAGGTGATTTGCAAACGCTTAATGACCCCGTGTGCAATTGCGCATTCCTTTTTCAAAAAAAAACGTAATTCGCCACCATTTGACCATTTAAAAAACATTCCAAATGGCCAATTTTAAAAAGCTGCCGATAGATTTTGTGTTAAGATACACTAAGAAAAATGCACTTTCTTACGACACAAAAAAATACAAAGGAAGGGAAGAAAAGTCTATACGCACATAGACAACAAAAAGTTATATTTCAATAATTTAAGACAATAATATAGGCACTTAAAAAAATGTCATTTTTTTAGCACACATTAAATATCAAGAGGAGGATCCTTGTCAACAAGTTCGTCATCAGAATCTGCAGGAGGGAGAACCTTAGTAGAGCTGTCAGGATTAACTTCCTCAGTGTCTGAGGCATCCTTCTCTTCCACAACCTTTTGAAGCTCTTCCACAGGAACAAGCTCGGCCGAACTTCCCGCGGATCGCTGGTGTTCCCAAAGAGTGGTGGCAAAGGCTCGAAGCTTGAAGCCGCAGGATTACCATCCTTATCCTTAAGGCCAACCTCCTACTTCTCATCCGGTAGCCGTAGAGAACTTATTCTGGATTTTATATATACCACAGAATCCTTATCAAAATCAATTGCAAGGCAGTTGCGACCCTTTTTTAAAGCACAAGCCAAGGTGGTCCCTGACCCTGAGAAGGCATCGACGACCCAGTCACCTGGCTGTGAAAACATCTCTAAAAGGGTATTAATAAGCTATTGAGGCTTCTGATAAGGATTGACTATACGACCCGGTAATCGGTCTCAAGTAATTTCTAAATGACTAATGGAATTGAAACGCATTTACGCCAAATCCATTCCAAAGAAGATATAGTGCAAAATGCTTCTCTGCCCACCAATGCTGTGGTAACCAATGTGCATCTGTTCCCAAACATTTACAAGCCTTGCACCACCGCCATTTCCTCTTACATTCGTCTTCAACCTGCAACCGCAACCAATGAGTTATTGTGTGCTATGCGCGCATAGCAAAAAGAAATAACTTACCAAATGGCTGGCTCGTAACCAGCTTTGCAGTGCTCTCTCATTGCAGCTTGTACCAAACCTGCCTGATTACTTGAATGAAAAACTACTATCCTCCAAAGCGGTGCAGCATTTATTTTGACGAAACGTCTCAAGAAAGAATCAAATTCAAAGATAAAGTAAATGGAGAATCATCTCCCCTCACTATCGGGTAGCTTGAACCCATAAGAATATCAAAGAATACACAACGAATAATTGCCAGGTTTCAACGTATGGTCAAGTTTGACACAATTGCCATGATATATCTGGTATAAACAATTCTGGCCAAACATGTCAAACCTTTCAAATTCTGTTGGCACAAAACTTTGCTCAGCTTCTTCCTTCTTCTTTAGCTTGGCGCGCTCTTCCTTAGCAAGTCTAACCATGTTAAGAAACCCTGGCGGCATCGGGTCCTTCTTTTTCTAAAACCACAGAACACAGCTTTAGTAAGAACAAGAAGACGAAAGTTCAAAGTGTCTTCCTATCTTGCCAAGCAACACAAGAACGATTTCTTGTGGTGCTATGCGCGCATAGCCACACAACAAGAAAACAGCTTTAGTAAGAACAAGAAAACAAAAGTTCCGAGGGTCAGCCTATGCGCGCATAGCACCACAGTAACGGACTTCTTGTAGTGCTATGCGCGCATAGGCACACAACAAGATAAGTAGGGGAACAACAAATTTTACCCAGTTCGTGAAATTCGAAGCGTATTGGTTAATCTTTTCGTCCGACGACCATGTAGGGTATAATTCCTTAACTTTTTCCCGGTGTCACGCTTTAAGGTGGACCATGAATTGTCACGACAGAGTGCAAAATCCTTTTGGTGCAAAAAGTAAGGAGTCTTAAAAACTCGAACGTAAAAGTACCAACAAAAAAACTAGCTAGTGTTTTGGATCAGAAATTTAACTTCTTGTTTGAATTCACCCCCGCATCTCTTCCAAAGTAAAGTGGCCATTGACCACCTTCTCGCAAAGACCTCACAAACCCCCGTGATTTCCCCAAACCCTGCATTTTTAAACCCCGTGATTTCCCAAAACCATGATACCCATGTCCTTCGCTTTTGCGGGTTCGGTTTTTTTTTTTTCATCATTTACCTTTCCTTTGAATTTCAAAGTACCCTCGGCAAACATATCAAAAAAAAAAATTCTTGAAGTTCCCAGACCTAAAAAGGAACAAGAAAGAAATAAAGGTAAGAAAACTGAACAGCTATGCGCGCATGGTCAAAGAACTTGGAGAAGATCTTACACGTCCATGCCTAAAAGCTAGTTGGAAGTAGTTGTCGTACTTCACAAGAGACGCCCGGCATCGCGGAGTTGTATGTTAAGCAAGACTCAGAGCACAACGCTCTTTAAGAGCCAGATAAAGGTTTTGATCATCCTTTATACCTTTGTCACCCTTATGCTCCGACCTAAAAAGCTCGTATTCCTTATGCATAAACTTAATTTTGTCAGTGAAGCTCATGCTCATCCGATATTCATTGTCCACATTGTGGCTCATGGCAAGCAACTTGGCTTCAGAGTCAGTGACACCCACGTAAACAAATGCAAATATTTGAGAGAAGCAGTGTTCTTTAGTTTCTTTAAAAAGCTGCCTCCTCGCCTTAAAGCTGTGAATGCCACCCAAAACAAACTACATGTAGCTTTCATCCTCTTCCTTTACAAACAAATCCCTTTCCGCAGTAATCGGGAAGGGTCAACAATGCAAATGTCGGTCTGTCAGAATGCATTTGGTCTGTCCCTTATAATTCCTTAAGAGCGCATAAATGACCGTGAGTAAATTTTCCTCACCTGCAAAGGTCTCTCACCAGACTCATCCTTTGGGCACAACTTAACACAATCAACCTGCAGGTGCATGATCCCAGGCACACGACATCTCAGCTCAATTTCTTCGAGCTTCCTAGAAGCCATGTCTTTTTCCTTACTGGCAATCCTTGTACCCGGTGCTGGAGGCAAAACTACCTTAGTGGCTTTTCTTGATGCCTTGCTAGTTGGTGGAGCAAAGGTCGGGTCCACCGGGCCTGCCTTTGTAATAATTTCTTTTGGCTTTCTTTTTTTGGCCTCTCCACCACTTCAACCTCAAACTCTTCCTCTTCAGATTCGGGATCCGAAGGTTCATCTTCATCCACTGTTGCCACCTCAACAGTTTCTGAGATTCTGGGGATGATTAGCTTGGGAACTTGAGGCACGGCATCCTTCCGCGGCTTAGCAGGCGGTGCGCTAGAACTTAACAGAGGATCCTTGTTCAAAAGAAGATCCTTTGGTATAGAAACAAGATCCTGCAAACAAAACCTATGATGTCATAGACCAAACATGTTGGTAAAGTCTTCTCGTGCAGGAAAAAAACACTTACAATTTTACTCTTCATTCTTGCCTGAATGTAGCCTTGCATATCATCAGGAGAAGACAAACTCAGCTTTTTAAAAATGAACTATCCACAAAAATATACATGTTCACTCCCCTGGTGGTGGTTGTGCACTTGATGTGGAACATACCAAAGCAGATCAACATCCACGAGCCCCGCCACATCTTCCAAGCTTTCCTGTGTCTTGTGTTTGCTTGCGGTGCCCTCGAGCAAATGTACAAATACAAAAACTGCGCAGTGGCTGGATCACCGGTACCCCTGACAAGCAACCACTGCTGGTCCTTACAAAAATAAGAGCCATCTTCGCCTCCCCGAAAATTGCCGGCGACTTGCGGCCAGAATCGCATCCCCGACTCTTGTCCTTCGTCGTCCTCCTCTTCCTGGCTGCCTTCTGGGAGGATCCACCTTCATCATCCTGGCTACCCCGTGCAAGGCTTCTCTTCTTACTGAAATATTAAGAACAGTAAAGTATTAAAACATCGTTTGCCTATGCGTGCATAGCCAACCAATTCAAAAAATCTTATCCCCAAAAGTGACATAGGCATACTACAAAAGAAAAGCTCTGAGCCCATGCGCGCATAGGCGACCTTCAATAAAAGTGTTATGCCTATGCGCGCATAGGATCAGATTAAAAAAGGCTGAAGCCCATGAGCGCATAGTCAAGCGTGAGAAAAAAAACATTGTGTCTATGCGCGCATAGGCAAAGCGTGAGAAAAAAAACTTTGTGTCTATGCGCGCATAGGCAAAGCTTAAGTAAAAAGATTTGTGTCTATGCGCGCATAGGCTTAGCAAGGACAAGCTCTAAAAAAACCAGACAAACCCAATCACAACATGACCTAAAACAAACAAAACATATCTAGAACACAGGAAGAAGGCCAGAAACACTTAAGAAATTGACATTTTTAATCGTAAATAATGCACAAAAAAATTTAAAAAGTGAGCTAATTAACTAGCAGCTAAGATCTTGACGTACCTTCCACCTGCCATTTGCCGCGAGTCTATGCAGCTTCTTATAGAGTTCGATATGTAAAAAAAGCGGAGTGAGTGTGAAGGCGGAGGTCGAGTGCCTGTGAGCTTCCTTGGCCCCAGATGCGTAAATGTGCCTTTTTCCCTATTTATTCTCTACGTTAGTACTTGGATATTTTCTATGAGATTATACATGAAGAGTGTAGTGTTTCATTTCATGCGATCCTTTATGGAGTGTCAAGCCCACACAAAAGTCTCTTCATATTTCCCGCTTCTTCCTTTTACGGTTGTTTATCTTATCTTGTCTTCCTTCACTTGAGCTATAGACTTTATTATTACCGCCCGCCTGTGGCTCAAGTAGGTAATGTGCTTATCTCTCTCATCAATTTATGACATCTTGTCTATGCGCCGCATGGGCAATAAGAGTTCATCTTACACCCGGCTATGCGCCGCGATAGGCAAGCTTCGCTACTAATACTATTTTAATTTGTTAGTGTACTTCCTTACTTAGTACATGCACAAGAGGGTGTGGTGCATGTCCTGCTTTCTGAGTCTGTGTCTTTGTCCATTTTGCAGCATGGACGGCCACTCAAGAAAAGTTTTTATCTCCGCTGCGCTAATCTTTCATTATTGCCTCGAGGGGTTCAAAGACACCCACACAAAGCGGTGAAGATGAAGATTTACGTGATAGTCTATCCGAAGCTTTGTTTCTCCGCCGCCAATACACTTAATGCGGCGGGTCTACCTCCTTTCAAACTCCTTCACCAACACACGCTTCTACAGCCGTTCCTCGTGTTTAGAACACCATCTCCCTCACTCCGACAAGACGCTTCCTACCTCACCTAGTCACACCACCCACTCCATTTTTGAAACTCCTTCACCTCTACAGAATTGCAACTGCTCCTTGCAAAACATAATAGATTCCGTGCAGAGAGACCTCTTTTTCAACAGCAAAAGGCCCCTCGTTAACCCAAAGGGTCGCTGAGGATGGCCTACAAATGTTAAGGAGGAAGTCTATAACATTGTTTCCATGTTCCTCGGTTGAGAGTGAGAAGGTTAACGACACAACTATTGAAGACGAGCCTGTTTGTACTCCGTAAAGACCTACCATAGGCTCCAGCCTGCAACAACCCCCCAGCAGAGCTTTTCGACTCCGTGAAAAAATCCATACAAAGAAAGGCAAAGAGATTTAAGAGGGACCCTACAAAGAAGGGCATTTAGGACAGCTTTTGCGAAATTGATTAATGGGACTAACTTACATGAGGCAGTTGAGGCGTCTGGCTTGTTGTCAAAAGAAGTGTATAATGAACTTCCCTTTTTCGTCCTTAAGGCAAACAAGACAATCCTTCTTGTCAATGTCTAAAGGTGACCAGGAATCCTACCTAGCATATCACGTGAGGGGCCCGAACGAGGCGGCGCTTTTCATAGTACGTGTTGAACATAACTGTACATGCCATTGGAAGTCGTCGCATGTCAAGGGTACAAAAACTGTTAGACAAAAATCCATGCATTGACGACTCACCGCCACCCAAAGAAAGTAGTTGGTGTGCATCTTGAAGCAAAAGCATGGTTGGTGGGCTTTTTGACTCAAACCGAGGCGACTACCCAACAACAGTCCTGCTTCATCATCTTACGGACAAAGATACCAAGAAAGAAGTCTACATCATGTACGAGATCTTTTCCCGTCTTCAAGTCAGTCGCTCATATCCTACTCTTACTTCTTAAGATTGTGGAAGCAAGAATTCAATCTTGTTAGGGATCCCAAAAAGGCACCGGGTTCTCGTGATGTTCTAATTCGTATTGAAGGAGAAAAGGTCCATGGCAAAGAATTTTTCCGAGAAAAGTACGTTCTTTGTTTCAAAGTACTGTTCCCATATCTATGCGCTCGTAACACAGTTTAACTAGATTTATCTTTTGTCTATGTGCGCATAGCACAGTTTATAAAGCAAGGACTCTGGTCTATGCGCGCATAGCGTGCTTCCTGTTTTCTGGTCGCTTGTCTATGCCCGCATAGCATGCTTCATGTACCCTGATCGCTTGTCCATGCGCACATAGCGAGAAACCAAATACGTGTCATTGTGTCTATGCGCGCATAGCAACGCAAGTGACTATGATATTGACAAATGTCTTTGGTTGCAGATCAAATAACTCAACAATTACAGGAACACAGAGAGGCTCAAGCCCTGGAAAGAAAGAAGCTTGCAAAACACAGAAAAAAAAAGCTTTGGAGAGGCCTCTTGAATACATGTCTGTGGTAGTAGATGGCATGGATCAAAAGAAGACGTCCCTTGTGGTAGAATAGTACCCTGCTACGGTACAGACCCGAGTTCGATTCTCGGCCAATGCATCCTGTGGTTCAACTCTTCCAATTTTGCATGGGGATGGCATACATCTTTTGCACCAGGTCATCCGCCAAATTATCTATGCGACGATGTTGGCTTTTGCCCACACCCTGAAGATATGCAGCCTCACCGGATGCCCTAGACACATTTTGTCGCCACTGACATGCGCGGCATAACCGCCAAGACCGGGTGGTTCTCATATCCCTCTTCCGTCACCCCATGCCTCCCCGTGACTCACATATCTGGGATGCCCCTGTATGCCACAGCAACCTACAAGTACCTTAGGGTGGAGTTCCCCCTCCCTCATCTGAGGGGGCGCTCTATCCCATTATAGGTGATGCAGTCGAAAGCGCTTTATGCAATGCGTGTGAACAACAAATACCAAAGTGAGCTATATGATTGGGGCCATCTGATCCACATCTATTCGCATCGTCGAGCACATCATGCCCTTCAGACGGGTCGAGTTTGGGCCGCCGTCTCTTTGACGACTGAATGACTTGGGAGCAAAGTGCGTAGGCATTTTTGGCACGGGCACTTGGTGAAACCTTCATCCCCTATCGATTCCTCGGCTTCGAGGAAATCGATTCTGCTTCAAATGGCAGCCCTTGATAGACACATCGCCTATTTTTCGTAAAGTGGTTACTATGGGTGATGCCGCTCCCCCCTTTTGGCTTACATCGCGGGCCATGAGTCCGCTAGCGGCTTAGGGGCCCCGTTGGAGGGTAAAGAGAGATGGAGGTTCGCCGGATGGAACGCGGCGAGAACCTGGGATCGCGTCTGGTGAATTGGCGGCAATGCGTCGTGGCGGACAAAATGGGAGTACCTAGATGCTTGTTCCTTGGCAAGCCTGGGACCCCATTGCTCTAGAGCAGGTCAAAATGGCCCATTACAAGGGAGCACATCAACCCCTGTTAGCCCGGGGCCACGCTCTACACACCGTTTCCGGTGCCCACTGAAAAGCGCGAGCTCATTGCCTCCATTCTCTGGACAGTGCCCACCATCTTCGCGACGAGGCAGGCGGTGGATTGGGGAGCCCCGCCCGATGGAGCTCGGCTGTCGGTCTGGCCAAACGGGTGCCGCGTGAGGATAAGTCTCCACACCCTTTCCGAAAGAGTTGCCCGCCGCTCCCGGTCGGGCGAGATCGCTCCCTTAGTAATGCCGGACGTGCTGGTGTGCATTTGCCGATGAATACACCGCCAAGACGCGTCCCGGGGTCATACATCCGTGAGGTACCGGACCCTGAGGTCACCTTTTGCCCCCACCGTCAGTCTCACGACTAGGCACTACGGGGGTGGTGCATGACCATATATTGGGATGTTTCGCATTTTATATGATTAGTTACGCTTTGTCACAGGCCGATTCTTTGCCCGCGGTTTTTCCTCGAAAACCCTTCGGGCGGGGGGTTTTAATCCGGCAAAGAATCCGCTTGCGTTTTTTGTATTAGGTCCCATAGACCGATTGGTCTCCGTGGACGATAAAAGTAACTTCCTTCCTTCCTTCCTTCCTTCCTCATTTTATAAATGTTCCTAAAGATTTAGATGAAGCTGACTTCTTGAAGTTGCATCTAGTTGGTGCTTTAGTTTTTCAGGGCGTGGTAAAGTGCAGAGTATTTTTGATGTACCCAAATATACATAGTGATCCTAACCTCACATTTGACAATCTTGAACAAGATTCTTCTCGAAACTTTTGAAGTTGCCTTCAAGATTTCTCTACATACAAACTAGACAGGGAAAACAAAACCAAGTTCTATTTGCCTACTGTGCAATGCTGGTCCAATTAGGTATCTTCCGAAAGGTCAAGGTTGGCTTCTTAGTTGTTGGCCACACGCATGATCAAATAGACCAAATGTTGAGTCGATTTTCTGTAAGGTTACGCAGGAAAAAGGCATTTTGTCTGTACTCCCTATGCAGTGTGATCGAGAAAGCCTACAATCCAACTCCAGTTGTCGAAGTGCTTAGCGAGACTTGTGATTTTCGTGAATTTGTTTTTGAACGCAACCGGTCGACCGCGAGTCCGCTATTATTCACAAGTTGAATAATTTGACCTTCAAAGATCATGTAAAGTTCTTTCTCGGAGAAGGTAATGCAATTCTTCAAGGAAAGTACTTTGTAACTTCATCCCGGCTTCCAGAGGGTTTACAATTCTTGAGACGTGTTCCGAAGTTAAAGAAATGAGAAGAGCCATTCAAGAAATGCCAATCAAGAGTGCCATAGACAACACCGAAGAACAAGGACAAGAATCCTCTTGTCTCATTATCCAAAGATGGAGAAAAGCATAAGCTCGTGTTTTAAGTACTTTAATGAGGAAGAAAAAAAAGGGTGGGAGAATTTCTTTGAAACCATGAAAGACGTGACCAAGTCCTTAAACAACATCACTTTGAGATTCCTTTTGTTGGCCTCGGTAGCCAAACCTCTCCTCTGGCGAGGATGCCCAAGGAATTGTAGAAGAATCTATTGTCCTGCAATATTGTTATCAACAAGGAGCCCGCTGATCGCGGGTAATGTACCCCGGATCTCGACGTGCACTCAAGAAAAAGGAAGGTCAAACTCCGGAGAAACTTGCGGATCTGCGAGAAAGGGATGCTAGTAGTCGCACCTTCAATCGACGATGGCGAAAAGAACGCCCTTTTGGATTGCAAGGGTTAAAGACATTGTTTATAAAGACAACCTACCCTCGATGATAAAAGTTCACCGGTATGCCACCTAAGGATCTGAGATCCATTTGTTGGTCTGGATGATCCTGTGATAATTCCTTTTAAGAAAGGACTTAAAAAATAAAGGAATAAGAATCACTTAGACAATCTGGACCGGCTGAAACTCAAGTCTTGGCTTATGATTTTACTTTAAAGGTTGATAACGACTCCTCAAGCAGAACAACAAAGAAACTTGTCAAGTCTTTCTCATGAGGATAGCGAATGCGACTTAAGAACAAGGCGAGGATAGCATTCCGCGGTTAGCTCTTCCACCACTTCAGCGATAATGAGGAGAGTGTCAATGAGGAGAGTGATGACCGGTCAAGGAATTGATGAGTACGATGACATTCCAATACCGCTCTTCTTAAAGGGCGTAAGCTACCGTGTAATTTGAATGTTTGTACATCTGTACATGACTAGTTTGTACAATGTTTGTCTTTCAAACTTAGGATCCCTGCTATGCGCGCATAGCAAACTATTTTTGTGCCTTGCCCATGCGGCATAGCATGTGTGCTGCTCCTTGAGCAATAAAAAAATGCTTACGACTCCATTTTATTGTTTCTGTCTTTAAAATTTGTCAAGAATTTGCTCATTGTTCCATTTTGCCACTTTTTGAATGTGTACCTAAAACAACTAAATTAGATTATTATTTTTATACCTAAAATGGGGTGTCAAATTAACAAGACGCCAATTTTTTGGTAATTTTGACCCCTAAAATAGCTACCAAATTCGTAAATTTAGGGTCATTTTTTTAATTGACCCCCCAAAAGTGGCTGAATTTAAGGGTATCTTAATGGAATCTTTGAAAGATGCTTTTTATTAGTGCAAACGCAGTCATTAGGGTGTTTGCAATCGTCCTTTGTTATATGTGATAGGGACTATAAAATAATATGAAAAAGCTCCTACACATGGATGATAGAAATTAACCTATGCAAACAAAGCCCACATGATTTCTAGTCATGCCCAATAACCACTCCGCACATCCACGGGGCATGTGGAATACTTACATTCCTTCTTAGATCATTGAGATATTTAGGAGGATAGGATTTGGCTAGTCATTTGTTCTCTCTCATTGTGATGTTTGATGGTTGGAAGAGCAAGATTAGCTTCGATCTCATTTCTCACACTATGGTGCAATCGATTGCTTTCAGTTATCCTTATGTCATTATCAACATGGTTTAATGCATTAAATCTTCTTTTGACTCTTAGCGCCAAGAACAAAATTGGAAGAGTTGAACCACATGATGCATTAGGCCGAGAATCGAACTTCGGTGCATGACTGGCGGTGGTACTATTCTACCACTAGACCACCAATGCACAAATAATACAAATGAATACCTTCTCAATTAACAAGCACATACAACGAACTCAATCAAATGCATCTCATAATCCGGTTCTCAAAAAAATATCGTGGTCGCAATAAGGTGCAGGAATGGTTGTTCTTCTAATAAGTCCAAACAAATGATTATGCCAAGGCATAAAGCGACAAGATTTGCTCAATCACCCTTTTTTCCATGCTTGAACCTGATATCATAAAAATTGAAAGAATTAACATGTGAATGAGTACCAATGTCGAACATTGGTGTGCCACTAATGGGGCTATGCATAAACCCTAGAATATTGCGTCAGTGGAAGAGTGCGTAGGGAATCTGAATGACAAATTCTAAATATTAATCGAATGGACGTAAAAACAAGCACATACAACCAACTCAATCAAATGCAACGAAAATTTTAGTGGCCCCGGCGGGCCATTTGGCCACAAGTGACAGGTTCAGACAAAATGCGATGGCTAGCTTGAGTAAGGTGGTTCAGCCACGCAGGCTCTAACGTGCCATCTAGGCTCCAACATGCCAAGGTGGCTAAAATATGCCAAGGTGGCTCAAATATACCAAGGTGGTTCCAACATGCCACCTAGGCTCCAACATGGCACGGTAGCTCAAACATGCCACCTAGGCTCAAACATGCCACGCTGGCTCCAACATGCCACCTATGCTCCAACATGCCAAGGTGGCTCAAACATGACACGTGGGCTCCAACATGCCACCTAGGCTCCAACATGCCATCTAGGCTCCAGCATGTCAAGGTGGCTCAAACATGCCACGTCGCGCTCCCAACATGCCACGGGCTCCATATGCCAAGGTGGCTCTAACATGCCACCTAGGCTCAAACATGCCAAGGTGGCTCCAACATGCCACCTAGGCTCCAACATGACAAAATGGCTCCAACCTAGGCTCCAACATGCTCAAACATGCCACGTGGGCTCCAACATGCCACCTATGCTCCAACTTTGCCAGGTGGCTCAAACATGCCACCTAGGCTCCAACATGCTCAAACATGTCAAGGTGGCTCAAACATGCCATGTGGGCTCCAACATGCCACCTAGGCTCCAACATGTCACCTAGGCTCAAACATGACAAGATGGCTCAAACATACCACCTAGCCTCCAACATGCCATCGTGGCTCTAACATGCCACCTAGGGCTCCTAACATGCCGCCTAGGCTCCAACATGCCACCCAGGCTCAAACATGTTAAGGTGGCTCACAACATGCCACGTGAGGCTCCAACATGCCAAGGTGGCTCAAAATGCCACCTAGACTCCAACATGCCACCTTGGCTCAAACATGCCAAGGTGGCGCAAACAAGCCAAGATAGCACAAACCATGCCACGCAACCAAATATGCCACATAGGCTCCAACATGCCAAGGTGGCTCAAACATGCCACCTAGGCTCAAATATGCCAAGGTGGCTCCAACATGCCACCTAGGCTCAAACATGCCAAGGTGGCTCCAACATGCCACCTAGGCTCCAACATGCCACCCAGGCTCCAACATGCCACCCTAGGCTTCCAAACATGCCACCTAGGCCCAACATGCCAAGGTGGCTCAAAATGCCACGCTCCATAATGCCACGTGGGCTCCAAATATTCTGCAGGTGGCTCAAACATGCCACCTAGGCCCAACATGCCACCTAGGCTCCAACATGCCAAGGTGGCTCAATCCACCTAGGCTCCCCAACATGCCAAGATGGCTCAACCATGCCACCTAGGCTCCCAACATGCCAAGGAGGCTCAATCCAACGTGCCAAGGTGGCTCAAACATGCCACCTAGGCTCCAACATGCCAATGTGGCTCAAACATACCACCTAGGCTCCAACATGCCACTTGGCTCCCAACATGCCAAGGTGGCTCAAACATGCCACTTAGGCTCCAACATGCCAAGATGGCTCAACCATGCCACGTGGGCTCCAACATACCAATTAGGGCTCCAACATGCCATGGGCTCCAACACGCTACCTAGGCTAAAATATGCTAAGGTGACTCAAACATGCCATGTGGGCTCCAACATGCCAACTAGGCTCAAACATGCAAAGGTGGCTCAAACATGCCACTTAGGCTCCAACTTGCCAAGATGGCTCAACCATGCCACATGGGCTCCAACATGCCAATTAGGCTCCAACATGCCACGTGGCCTCCAACACGCTACCTAGGCTAAAATATGCTAAGGTGACTCAAACATGCCATGTGGGCTCCAACATGCCACCTAGGCTCAAACATGCCAAGGTGGCTCAAACGTGCCACGCGGGCTCCAACATGCCAAAGTGGCTCAAACATGCCATGTCGGTTCCAACATGCCTATGCCAAGGTGGCTCAGGCATGCCACCTAGGCACCAATATGCCACCTAGGCCACTTGGGCACTCCAAGTGGTGACATGACATGCCAAGTAAGAAAGGTCAAGTTTTGACTAGGCCAAAAATGAAAAGATGTCCATCTTTGGTCTTTTCATTGGGTGATGTTGGTAAATTTTGGGTGACATGGCTAGATGATGGTGACATGGATATGACGACTAGGACTTTATGCAAGAAATATGATAACATTTGAAATTTTTGGTAGAGGAGTTTGGCAAGGGATAGAATAGAGGGATCTTGAAGAACTTAAAGCGCTGACACCCTTCCCCAAATCGAACCAGGCCAGGACTTTGCGCGGCTTCCTCACCAGAGGGGAGAGCCCAGATCCCAGAAAATGGACCTCAGAAAGGTTGTCGAGGCAGCCTTTCCTATCAGCGCTCCTCTGGGAGGGCAAATGCCAATGCCCCCCCTCCGGGAGCTCAATTTTCCTATCCGACCATTGAATCCGCCATTCAAGTAACCTACTTCGAGTAGGCTCAAAAAAATCCAAGATCCGTCCGAGAGAACTTATCAAACCACGAAGTGTCCTACGGGTTGACCGCGTAGAAAACCAAGTGTTTTGTCGTTCGGGCAGTACAAAGGCTCTGGAATGGAGATTCGACTTCTCATGGCGTCCAGAATGGCGAAATTACCCCAGGGACCAAGTTACATGGTCATTTTTGGCAACGAAAGAAACATGGACCCTCTACATAGCGGTATTCCACAGCCACCTCCTCGGCCAATTGACTACGAACATGTTGGACATATACAAGTTTGGCGCTTCTTGGAGAAGGGGTGGTTTTCTACCCACGAAACTTGGTCCCCTGGGTAATGTCCATATTTTGAGTCCATTGGCACAGCCAATTCACAGTTCCGGAGTGGGAGAGTTGCTGGTCCGTGGCCAGGGGCCTTCGAGAAAGGACCTTTAGGGCGAACTATTTCTGAAAGGTTTTAAGGGTCCGTCTTCTGGTGCCAAAACGCTCCATCTACGTGATGACATTGTGAAAGATCCTGGTCCAATATGACTAGGATAAGGCCTCTGAAATATAAACCCTGTGTGCTGCTAGGTTATTGAAGGGTTTACGTTATGGAGGTCGAGTTTTAGTCGGTTGCACTTAGGACATGGTCGAGAAGCTGCAGTTGAAAACACGAAGCAATAGGAATTGACGGAATGGGTTTTGGATTTATCCTCCTCCCAGTGTAGCAATTAGAAGTCAAGAGCGCCTTTTGCAGTAGCAAAATTGTTTGGGATCATTCGGGGTGGCCAATAGATCCAAACTCGGTTATTTCAGTTGCCATGGCTCCGCATGCATATTTAGAAAAGGTACATCTAGCTATCCAAGAAAATGACCACGTTTTGGCCTCCGAAATGTAAACCCTACAATAACCTAGCAACACACAGGGTTTACGTTTCGGAGGCCAAAACACGGTCGTTTTCTTAGAGCCTTTGTACTGCCCGGACGACAAAACACTTGGGTTTCTACACGGTTGCCTGCAGGATGCTTCGCGGTTTGATAAGTTCTTCTGGACCGATCTTGGATTTTTTTGAACCTGCTCAAAGCAGGTTACTCGAACAGCGGATTCAACGGTCGGATAGGGGAACCGAGCTCTGGGAGAGGGGCATTGGCATACGACCTCCCGAAGGAGCACTGCCAGGAAAGGCTCCCTCGTCAACATTTTTGGGGTCCGTCTCCTGGGGTCTGACCTCTCCCCTCTGATGAGGCAGCCACACAAAGTCCTGGCCTTGTTCGACTTGGGGAAGGGTGGCAACGCTTTAAGTTCTTCAACATCGCTCTATTCTATCCCTTGCCAAACTCCTCTCGCCAAAAATTCCAAAGGTTGTCATATTTCTTGCATAAAGTCCTAGTCATCATGTCCATGTCAGCACCATCTTGCCATGTCACCTAAAATTTGCCAACATCACCCAATGAAAAGACCATAGATGGACATTTTTTCATTTTTGGCCTAGTCAAAACTTGACTTTGCTTACTTGGCATGCCATGTCACCATTTGGAATGCCACATCATCTTTTCCATGTTGTTTGTTGGTGCCACAAGGGCAATGACATGCGTGAACGTGAACCTTTCCATGTGGCACTTGTGGCAAGGGGAGCAGCCTATAATGTGAACCAGCGTGAAACTATGTAATTTAGGAACCACTAGTAAACGTGTGCCTAGTGTTGTTGCGCATATACTTTCTGGAGAATTTGTCTAGGCAAAATTTTAGGAAAGAGGATATTCTTGACATGTGAAAAATGTTCAAGAAGTTGAAGAATTTTTAACACAATGATACCAGCACATAATCTATTCAAAGATTAAATTGAATAGAAACAAGCAATGAGTTTAGGCAAATTTCTCCTTTACTTCAATCTTCACAAATTAAACCATTGTTTTTTCAAACCTTATAATAGCTACAGTAAAATCACTGTAGCATTGATATTGAACAAGCTACTGTAGCTTGGTTGACCTGCATCCGACAGCCCAAGCATTAGGTGGGAGTTACATCCAGCACCTGCAATCAACTGTAATGATACCGATGCCCAAATCAATACTTCTTGTTTATGTTATAGCCCTGGATCCGGCCCGCCAAGGCGCACCGATCGAGCTATGCTTATCCTGTATATCTCAAACTGGAAGGTTTGAACCAAATTTCCCCCTTAGGCACATATTAGGTGTCCATTTACCATTAATAAAAACATCTTCATAAAGCACCTGCATTAGGTAAAGCACCTGCATTAGGTGAAGCACCTGCATTATAGCATGAACTATTCTAACATTCCCCCTTCATGTTATAATCCAAACATCTGATTAAACATTTCAACTCTATAAACCTTTTCTCTGGCAGTGCCTTAGTGAGCAGATCTGCTAACTGTTTCAAAGTATTCACATATGTCAACTTGACTATGTTCTTTCCAACTATTTCCCTGATAAAATGCAGCTCCAGTTCAATGTGTTTTGACCTCTCATGAAACACAGGATCCTTTGTCCTTGCTATACAACTTGTATTGTCATAGTACAGTTCTGTAGCTTTGTCTTGATTATAACCAAGTTCTATCAAAAGTCTTCTTTCCCATATGACTTCTTTTGTGACCAATACTGCTGAAGCATATTCAGCTTCAGCACTAGAGATTGCAGTGGCATTCTGCTTTTTGCATTTCCAACTAACTGGAGCTCCCCCCAAAAATGTTAAATAGCCTGAGGTAGATTTTCTACTATCTAGATCTCCTCCCCAGTCAGCATTACAGTATGCCAATAATTGTTGATTTTCAGAATTGTAACTAATGCCATGATTCATGGTGCCCTTCAAATACCTTAAGATCCGTTTTGCAGCTATCCAATGCTCCCTCCCTGGATCATTGCTGTATCTGCTTAACATATTTACCACATAAGCTATATCAGGTCTAGTGCAGTTAGCCACATAAGATAAGCAACCAATTAATGACATATATGGTACATTAATCATTTCTTCTCGCTCGTTACGCATCAGTCTTGGGGCTCATTCGGGATATCTTACACCCGAACTATAGGAGTTTTCCAAGTATTACAATCATTCATATTAAAGTTACTAAGCATCCTTTCAATCTGACCTTTCTGAGTCAGATTTAGTATCTTATTGGCTCTGGCTCTCTCCGTACTTCAATCCTCGGGAATTTCTTTAGCTCACCAAGATCGGACATCTTAAATTTACTTTTCAAAATGCTCTTGCAATGCTCCAAAATATTTATGCCATTTGACACCATGATGTTATCATCTACATAAAGTGCTATTATGCACCATTCAGCTCCTCTACAAAATTTATACAGATTTCCATCATTTTGCAGTTTAGTAAAGCCTTGCTCTTTGAGAAAGGAGTCAATGCACTTATACCACTCTCTTGGACTGCTTAAGACCATATCTTGCCTTATTTAGTTTCCATACTTTCCTGCTCTTTTCTTCAAAACCCGTGGTAGTCTCATGTAAATTTCCTCTTCTAACTTTGCATTTAAAAAATCTTTGTATTTACATCCATATGGTGCACTTCTAGGTCTGCTGCATTTGCAATTGATAACAACATCCTTATACTGTTCATTTTAACAAGTGGAGAAAAAGTCTCCTCATAGTCCTGGCCATACTTCTGAGTAAAGCCTTGAGCTACCAAGCGTGCCTTAAATTTAGGAGTTACCCCATCTGCTTCTGCCTTTATCTTGAAAATCCATATGTTACCAACAATATTTTTCCCACTTGGCATATCCACCAGTTCATAAGTATTAGTTCTGCCAAAGGACTGCATTTCAGCTTGCATAGCTTTCAACCATTCTTTACAGTCAGGAGAATTGATTGCTTCATCATAAGACTTAGGTACTGAGATATCCAAATGCATCAAGATTTCAAACAAACTGAGTACCTCACCTTCATTTTCTCTAAGTCTTTTGCTCCTGCCCATGTTATCCCGTCCTAATGACTCAAGATTGGCTGCACCTTCTCGAAGTATCTCTGCTTCAGTTCTCCTCCTTTTCTTAACATTTCTCCTTGGTTCACTTCTTGTTGCTCAGATGCAGTTTCAGGTTGCACACTTTCAGCCTGCACACTTTCAGTATCAACATCATTAGGTTCAGTTAATAATTGCTTGACATTTACATCATCATCATCATCACCCACTATACTAGTAGGTTCAACTTGTGCATTCCCAAAGTTTTCCCTTCTTTCCTCTTTGCTATCAGCTGTAAGATCTTGGCTGTTAATCTTAGGCAACACCTTATAAAATTGTCCTTCATCAAACAATACATCCCTGCTTATTATGATCTTTCTCTTACTTGGATCATACAATCTATACGCCTTAGATTGTTGATCATATCCCACCAAGTAAGTTATATAAGCCTTGTCATCCAGTTTCTTTCTCAACTCATCAGGTACATGGGCAAATGCCAAGCATCCATAGGCTTTAAGCCTTTCATATTCAAGCAACTTCTCTGACCATAATGCTTCAGGGATTTCCCCTTTAATACTTATAGATGGCAATAAATTCTGGACATATACTGCTGTTTTAACAGCTTCTTCCCAAAGGAAGTTAGGCAGGCCTGAATATTTGAATCCTTTGTTCTCAAGCAATAAACCTTGGTGAACCTGCTATAATCATCAATAAAAGTCATGAAGTATCTTTTGCCTGACAGACTGGTTACATTCAAAGGTCCACACAAGTCTGTATGAATCAGATCTAGCTTGTGCTTTGCTCTTTTTAATGATCTTTTAAATGGGAGTTTTGCATGCTTTCCCAAGATACATCCAACACATTTAAAATTCCTATCATTTTCTGCAGTCCCCTTTATCAATCCCTTTTTTATCATAAGCTTCACTGTATTAGAATTCACATGGCACATCCTTTCATGCCATGTTTTAACATCAGGACATGTTATCAAATTTATTACAGGAGCTACACAATGATCAACATTTAAACCAAACAAATTGCCAACCCTTTCGCCAATGAACTTTAATTTATTGCTGTGAAAAACTTTACAATGTAATCTCTCAAAAAGGACCTTATAGCCAAGGTCTACCAGTTGACACACAGAAATCAAATTCCTAACTAGGCCTGGCACACAAAGCACATTTTCTAGCTTCACTGCCTTCCCATCAAGATCGAACAGTTCCAGCATTCCAGAATCCTTGACCTCTTGCAAATCTTCATTGCCTAATTGTACATGTGCTCCTTGTACTTTTTTGCAATTCTTGAGTGTATGGGAAGACAAGGTCACTGTCCTCTCAGCTCCTGAATCTATAATCATCATGTTATGATTATTTTTGTCATGCATTAAATGATATAACCCAGCACTTCTTACCTCATCATCTTCATTGTGTTCGTCCTCATCTTCATGAGCTTCCTGTGCCAGATTTAAAGTTGGATTATCCTTCATGCCCTCCTTGCCTTTATATGCAGCTGCCCCCTTGTTTACTCTGCCCCTGCCCTTTTCCTTGAAGTTTTGCCCTCTTGGGCTTGAGCAATTTGAAGCAAAGTGCCCCTTGCCTTCACAGTTATAGCAAACTATCTCTCTCCCTGCCTTCTTATGACAGTCAGCCTTCAAATGACCATATTTGTTACAATTGTAACATGGACCAATCTTTTCCTTGCTTGCAACATCACTCCCCTTTTTTGCTCTGAATTTTCCAGCATACAACACTTCAGTGGCTTGGTCATCTTCTTCTTGACCCATTTGTTTTTGTTCAAATTCTGTCCTTATTATTTGAATTGCATGTTCCTTTGACCTAGCAATATTCCTCAAGAGCGTGGCCAGATAAGCATTATGGGACACTGCCCTTGAGAGGGCTAAAAGCTGATACTGTTCATTTAGAATTACCCCTGCCCCTTCTAAATCTGCAATGATTGAATCAAACTTTTCAAGAAACTCTGTAATATTTTCTTTATCATGAAGTTTCAGTTTCCTCAATTGTTTTTCCAGCACATCTATCTGAGAAGAGGTTTTGGCTTCATAGTTCTTAATGACCACATTTCACTAGGACTTAATCCTCTAAGCTTAAGCTTAATTGCAGGCCCAACCTTACAACTAATAATTGCTTGAGCTTCTTTAACTTTGAGTTCATCATCTACCTGAATGCTTGATGATATTGTAACCTCCCTTCCTCCACTTGCTGAGCAAACCCAGTATTCAGAGTCGGTTATGAGAGCTTTGGGTTTTTACAGAGCTCCCCTATTTAAATCTAGGCCAAGTGCGGGCAAAGAAAATACGGTAGAGGTAAAGCAGATCCAAACTATTCTATTCTTATATCCAGTTCCGACATGTGTTTTGTTTTTTTTATAACCCCACAACATCTTGAATGAAAAGCATTTGCAGTAAGAGTTCTGCAATATGCAGGGATTCTTTGCTCTGCTCCATGTATTCTCGGGGGCATATGCGCGTGTCCCCCTAAAAAACATAGTTAACCGAGTTTTTCTTTCTGGTTGTCCGGATAATGTAAACAAGCGACTAAGGGTTTTCTTAGAGTTTATGCCTTTATGATGAGACATTGAAATCTTTTGGCTATTAAGTGATGCCGTTGATTGCTCAAAAGAAACAACCAGTTTGGTAAAGCCATGAAAAAATGCCGATGTATGTTGTTATTGAGCAGTATTTTTCATCCAAAAACAAATACGCTTGGTGTGCCTGGAAATAATAAAGAAAAAAGGCAGCTAACATCCCTGAACAGAGATGGGTCTGAAGAAAGGCGATGATGGGCTTGAATTTTACAGAAATCCGACCTCAGAGATCATAAGTCATTCCTTCGCACTCTAAAAGCCCATTTATCTCTGATTTCTCCTTGAATCCGGCTTCTGCCTCCTTTTTCCCTTTGGCCTTTCCGACCCGTTCAGAGATCTTTAGGCCGCCTTTGCTCATAGAATCCTCCTGCCATGACGAGCCCGCATTAACATCCATTTTCGCGCGTAAACCACTCGCGCGGTGCAATCAATCAACAGCCGCTCCACTCCATCTGCTCACGCTTCCCATCCAGTTATTTTTTTTTTCTGATTGATAGGTGAGTCACCCTATTTCTAGGTGCTCACCTTCTTAAATCTTAAATCTTAATGGTTATTACAACCGTTAAAACTCCTTAGAGGCGCCTCACATGTAAATTTGTACGCATTTACATGAGCTAAATCTGAGACGGCCGGTTTGATATCTGAGCCGGTCGTCCCCGAACTGCTGGAGCAGTTGACGTCCGGCAAGTTTTGCCGCTCACATGTGAGGCGTCCCTTACCCAATTAATGTATTGCTATGCACTGCCCATGCAAACTAGCAAATTATCAACATCCACGTGCACCCCTAGTCCAATTATGTCATGGTGCACTATAGCCTTAGCTTCACAGATTTAACGCATTCATGGTTTTTGAGAAAGAAATTGCAGTAGAATGGAGGACTTTTATTTGCATGTTTTTAAGAACTAATCTTGATGTTCACATTTTTTAAATGGGCAAGGAACAATGGCTCAATGCATAATGATCTAATTACGCTGTAACTTTTTTTAAATCCTTGATCTCTACCTAGATGGAGTTTAAAGCCAATATGTTTGGACGAATCCTATTTCCATCTAAAACTTTAACAAATGCGGAGGCAAACGACATGGAAGCACTAGTTAAGGTGCCCAGCGTTGCTGGGCATAGCTAAGAACTGTGAATGATATACTGGAGCAATTGTTAAATGGATTCATGTTTTTAAAATTAGATAAGCAAGAGCATTCGAACACACTTCGCACTTCCCCTTACTTTTCCCTTTTCCTTTTGCCTTTGTCTACTAATTTTTTTTTTTTTTTCTATTTTCCCTTTGCCCCTTTCTTTTTCCCTATTTCCCTTTTCTGTTTTTTGCTTCCCCATTTTTCCTTTTCTATTTTCCCCTTCCCTTTTCTCCAATTTGTGGTTGCCCTTTTTCCTTTCCCTCTGCCCTTTCCACCTCTCTTTTCCAATTTCCCTCTCCCCCTTTTCCTCGTGCCCTTTTTTCTAAGTTTTTCTTTCCCCTTTCCTTTCCCTTTTCCCTTTTCCCTTCCCTTCTCCCTACCTTTTCTTTTTCCCCCTTTTTCCCTTCCCTTTTCCTCCTTTGCCCAGCCCTTCCGTCTTCCCTTCTTTCTAGTGCCCTTTTTCTTTCCTTCCCCCCTCCTTTTTTCTTTTCCATCTTTCCCTTTCCCTTTTTCCATGTCCATTTTTCCTTCGGGTTTTCTCCTTTCCTCACCCTTTCCCTCTTCCTTTTTTTGCCATGTCCCTTTTCTCTTCTTTTTTTCATGTTTTGTTTAAAATCCTCTTTTTCCCCTTTCTTCACATTTTCCCTCCTCCCCTTCCTTTTCCTTTTTTCCTTCTCTTTTTCTTTTTCTATTTTGCTCTTCCTTTTTGTTCACCTCCCCTTTCTATTTTCGCATTTTACCTCCCTTTTGCCTTTTTCCATTTGCTTTTTCCCCCTTTTTCACGTTTGCCTTTTCCATTTTCCCCCTCCTTGCTTTTTCCTTTTTCTATCTCCCCCTTTCCCTTTTTCCCTCCCATTTTCACATTCCCTTTTCCTTTTACTTTATTTTATTTTTCTTTTCTCCCATTCCATCCCCTTCGCTTCCCTTTCCCCTTTTCCCTTTTCCTTTGTCTTTTTCTTTCTTTTTTACTAATGGCCTTTTTCCCTTCCCTTTTCCTCCTCTCCTGACCCTTTCTCTCTTCCGCTTTTATTCGTGTCCTTTTTCCCTTCCATTTCCCCATTCTTCCGCCTCCTTTTCCTTACCTTTTTCCCTTTCTTTTTCTCATGTCTTTTTTCCATTCCCTTTATTTCTCTTCCCCCTTTTACAGGGCCATTTCTTCCTTAACTTTGCCCACCCTTTCCCTCTTCCCTTTTTCTCGTAGTCTTTTTCTTTCCCTTTCTTCCGTCTTTGTTCTTTTCTTTTTCCTTTTCCCCTTTCCTCCCTCTTTTCTCTCTTCCTTTTTTCCGCTTCTCTCCTTCTTTTCTCTTCCTCTTTTCCCCATGCCCTTTTCCCCTTTTGCCCCTCCCCTCCCTTTTTCCCTTTCCATCCATTCTCCCCTCCCTTTATCTCTTTCCTTTTGTTTCGTGTCCTTTTCCCTTCCTTTTTCTCCTTTCCCCGACCTTTTTCCTCTTCCCCTTTCCCATTGTCCCTTTTCGCTCCCTCCTCCTCTCCCTTTTGCCCCTTTTCCTCTCCCTTTTCTCTTTTCCTTTTCCCTTCCCTTCTCTCTACCCTTTTCCTCATCCCCCTTTTCCCTTCCCCTTCTTTACTCCCTGGGTTCCCACCCTTTCCCTCTTCTCCTTTTTTGTCTTTGTCCCTTTTCCTTTCTTTTCTCCCTTTCTTTTCCTTTCTCTTTTTGTGCTTTTGCCATTTCTTTTTCCCTTTTTACTCGTGCCTTTTTGCATTTCACTTTGCCCTTTTCTCCTCCTTTTTTTCTCCTTTCCCCCTTTTTTTCCTCTTCCCCTTTCCCAATGTTCCTTTTCGCTCCCCTAATCCTCCCCTTTTTTTTCCTTTTTTTTCCCTTTTTCTTTTCCTTTTCCTTTTCCCTTCCCTCCTCTCTACCCTTTTTCCTCATCCCCTTTTCAACTTCCCTTTTACTCCTATCCTCATCCTTTCCATCTTCTCATTTTTGTAGTGTCATTTTTCTTTATTTTCCCTTCCCTTTTTCAAGTGCTCTTTTCCTTTCCTTTTTCCCTTTCTTTCTTTCCCTTTTTACCCGTGCCTTTTGCCTTTCATTTTGCCTTTTCTCCTCCCTTTCCTTTTCCCTTTCCTCTTGGACATTAGAGCATGGGCAATCATGATGGTGGGAAGTCGTGTGATAAATCTCGGTCTTCGGATGCAATTAGTTGATCTCAACCATCCAAATTAGGGTTTGATTCATGACATACGCTAAAACTTTATAATATAAGATTGCCTTCAAAAATACTTTGAAAAAATTAGAATATTAGAAACGTAACCTTGGATTATATTGAGATAGCCTAACTATGGCAAAATCACCATAGTTTGGGCAAATGTGCAAGTGCAACAAGAATTTACTCCTTTTAAATTAATCTGCCATGTGGCCCTGAGTTTGTAGAATAATCGCTTACAAAGCCTTTTTGTCCTACAAAATCTCCGTTCCCGAATCATAGACCGAGCCATCTGTTGAACCTGTAAAAATTGTACCAGCAAATTATCCAATATCCCATTCAAGCAAATTATTGAGACATCGCAAATTGGGTTCCCAAACTCTAAGATAAATTTAGAAAGGTACAGACTAGGATTCAATGTTGGACAGAAAGAAAATTGAGTTCCATGAGAACCAGATAATAATTCAATTCAATTCAAATTCAAGCAAATTATTGAAGTCCCACGCCATTTTCTTTCATTGTATTACCAAAAGAAATGCAAATTATTCAATATTCACTATTCATATAAATTAAAATTCAAACAATAATTATTATGTGCATTATTGTATAGAAATCCCAAAAACCTAAACGAACTATTAGAGGCTTCCAATGTGCAAAAGGCCGACACTTAGCTTCGACTCCCATGTGTGCACAAAAAAATATGTAGCCTGGGTTCCGTGGGGATTGTATAAATTAAAATTCAAACAATAATTATTATGTGCATTATTGTATAGAAATTCCAAAACCTAAACAAAGTTAAGCATCGAGGGCTTCCAATGTGCAAAAAGGCCGACACTTGAGCTTCAACTCCCATGTGACAAAGCGCCGGCCGGGCCAAATTCTTGTATAAAATAAAAATATCTTGCAATCAAAAAAAAAAAAAAAAAAAACCTTCTTAAAAACTACACTTACTTATAAATCGCACCTCCAAATACTACACCTCCTTAGAAACATCATCACCTCAAAAGAAAAACCACAGGTTCTTTAACAAAAACATAACCTCCTTAAAAACCACATGTCCTAAAAAACAAAGACCACAACTCAAAAAAAAAAAAAACTACACTTACTTATAAAAACCACACCTCAATTAAAAACACCACCACTCAAAAAAAAAAAACCACAGTTCTTTTAACAAAAATATACCTCCTTAAAAACCACACGTCCTAAAAAACAAAAAAACCACAACTCCTTAAAAAATAATGCTGGGCGTTCCTTGCCCACTTAAAAAACAATACCATTAGTTAGTAAAACCACACCTCCACAGATCTACATGTAGGTTTTTTTGAAATCTCTGAATAAAGAACATGTGGACCTAAGAAAACTATACTTTTCAACAGTGGACCAAAATTCGGGGTGAGTGTGCCATGTCCATCCTGTATCTGGTACTAAGTCTCCATAAAGAAAGGACCTTAGAGATGATTAAAAATGAGACTTTCTATTATTTCTTCTGCATGATTCACACTTTTAAAATGCTGCCAAGTGAGTAATAGAAAAAGACAAAAGTAATGGATGAGATGTGTTGGAAAGATCAAACAAAATGAAGATCTACAAAAAAGTTGCAGCTTGTCACAAATCTGTAGCTCCAAATGGCAAGCTCTAGGTGATGCTTCTCAAACCGGGATGACGGCTTCATATAAAAATAGTATGTATAACTTGAGAAACAAATTAAATGATTAGGAAGCTACAGCATAAATTGACAAACTCAGTATAATCTATCTATCTATGGTTGAGAAGCTACTGAATGCTTCTAAAAAGGAAGCGTCTTGCTTAATGTTGCACCTGGTTTACAGAACATATAGAGGCTGCATACTTGTCTCGAGAATATCTCGGGAGTGCAAAAATAGATAGCCGTAAACAATGGCATCCATAATGTCTCAAAGACAGGTGCAAAAGATAGATAGCCGTAAACAATAGCATCCACGTAAGTCCCTAGGCGTTGTTTGCAAGTCGGGCAAAGTAATGTCGAAAAAAGGAATCGATAAAGGGTCTAAGTTAGATATTGGGGTACAAAAAAGCGCGAGAAGCGGAAGCGGAGAAAGCACGCAAAGCACGAACATAATGTATCTCGGCTTCTGCATGCCTCTCCGAAACCGTCCTTCTCCTACCAAATTTGTAATTTGTTCATGCTTATTTGAAGGTACCAAATGTCATATTGGGAAATTTTGCTCATTCTTCCGGTTTGTATTTGTGTTTTCCGCGCTCGATCGCTGTTAATCTCGGTTCGGAGTTCTTTTTACTGCAGATGACTAATAACTCTTGTATTGAGTTTCCAAAGATGGAAGAAATACTGGAAAGAAAATGCCATTGTGAAGCAACTTTACAATTAGGAGGATTTTGCCCCTATAATTGCTCAAAGAAACATTCTTTCTAGCTGCATCCTATAAAGAAATGAACAGCAGTTTTAAGAACTAGCAGAGACAACCCGCATACAAGAAAACAAATAAGGGCGATGCTTAACACTGATAGATAAATTGTAGATAGTTTCTGATCCTGAAGCCATTGTATTACTCTATAAAATCAATAAGGCAACTCATTGTGTAACAGCAATAAACCTACATTTGGAACTTTAATAAATCACTAAAAGACACCTTCATGTGACATTGTATTAGTTTAGTTCATTTGCACATATAGTTACTTTGTGTAAGAATCAATGGTTAAAGCTGGAACGCTAGACACCCATTCCTACCGTTTCCAAGTCCAACTGTTAAGCTGGATAGCTTAAAATACATCCATACTGTTCTGCAATGCAACAAATGATTTTAAAATACCATTGGATCCTGCAATCAAGCAAAAAGCATGAAAGAAACCACTAGTGTGATGAAAATGCTACGACTGGGTTCCGTTTCTAACATTAGCGTGCTTGTAAGATACTAATGCTCTACCATTATCGATGTCAATCACCATTGCAGAAAACCAAACTCTAGGAAGGCTTTCTTCATTTGAGCATACATCTAGAAAAAACCACGATTCCTCTTAATATAGATATGCAAGAAGCTCTAGCAGAAACGAGCTTCTACAAAGAAGAAAAACATGGACGATGGTGGAAACAGAATAGACTACCTAATGGAGTCCTACCACTACTTACATCCCACTACTCGCAAGTTGTGGTCGATGGAGATATTGCCGATCTCCCAAAGACTTGCAAACCCGTAAAATGCATTGAGGTATCATTGTTCTTTATCTATTGATCAATTCTCTCACCAAACGCTTCATCAACAAGCATTTACCGATACTCCATGAGGCATTCATCCCGGCCATGGCGGGATCCAAGAGAATCCTCCTCGGCAAGACTTAAAATCAGCCCGCCAAATTATCTCTAGGTCATTTGCCACACTGAATTTGAAATTACGGATGTCCATGTCATCGATCCGGCACAAATTTGCTAAGAGCAAAAATGGCTTTTCCGCTCGAGCAACCCCCTTAAAGCGATCCAAACGAAAAGGTGCGAAGGCCCGGATGGGTGCTTTTGTACCCCAATGTCTAACTTAGACCCTAAGTACAAAAAATCAAATGCTAAGCTAATTTTCTTAGAGAAGTTTGTCGACATACCTGATAGAGAACTTTGCATTTTGTAAAACATCTTCAACATGACTCTTAGAGCAGGCATTTAAATCAGTGCAAATTGTTTGTTAAAATGATTTAGCTCTTTCAAAGATGTTACGAATTGGTCGAGCTAAGCTCTCATAAACGCATTCCGTTTTTTCAATGATCTGCTTCGGCCACGGTTATAGATTCCAACCTCTGCGGTAAATGAACTCCATCTTCTTCATTTCAAAATATAGTCTTGAACATAAATTTTTGGGTTAGATTCCCTTTATCTATGTTTATTGAAATAACTATTGAAATAAATCTATGTTTATTTTGTTAAAACCTGCGACTCTGCATGCAGTGGGACTCAACGAACATCTCCAATGTCTCTTCTTTGCAAGCCTGGTCATTAGAAGTTTCTCATAAGCAAATCAAGCAAGAAAATAAAACCCACGAGTTATAACATTGAATTTGAAGAAAGCTTACATGCATTGTAACGAAGCTTAACAAAAAACGTACCTTTTTAAACCCGCCTTTTAAGCCTACCCATATATTCCTCAATCACATCCACAACGGTTCTCGCGTTATCTTTGGTAAAGCTTGCAACCTTTGTAAGTCGATCAAGAACCGATATTAGAATCTAATAAGCGGCAATCCAACCATATAGATTCAGTTTTGGTAGAAAGAGATTGGTTCGTGGGCCTTCTTGGACTTAAAAGGCAAAAGCCAAACCCGCTCCCGAAATGCAAAGATTGTTGCAACTTTCCATAGATCGGATTCGATAGGCTTAATTCGGAACTTGTATTGCTTCACAAAGTATAGCCCCAAACATCTTATGCACCTCTGGCGCGCCATTTTCGATCCAAAGATGCAAACCTTTGACGAATGTTCGCCTTTGGCGAAATTCCATAGAACCGCTGCTTCCGGTATCGCCATCTCAAATCATAAAATGCGGTGTCCGGTGAAGAAAACATTGTCGTGGCAGATGCTCGAGTGGGGAGCTTATGGAGATTAGGGGTGCGTGTTAGCAAACCTTCAATCGACCATAAAAAACAATGAGTGGTTGTTCCACTTGCTTGCCTTTCAAGCAACATCGCGCGTGAATCGGTTTGCTTCCCTAAAGCTTCTCAACCTCGATCGAACACCTTGTAAAATCGGCGACCATGAAAGTGCCCCCCCGGTGACCATGAATATCTTTGAAGAATTATTGTATAATATTTATACATATTTAGATAAATGATGGAGACCTTGCAATTTGAAATTATTTCATAAAAGGACTGAATTGAATTGAAGAGAGGATACATATAAAATAAGCTTCGTTCTCCTCCCTGTTAGAAAACCAGTATTATATGAATGATCACAATACAATTGCTATCAAACTCTTAGAAGTCTATCACAAAGACAACTTCAAGCAAACCCTTGATTGATTTTCACACCAAGAGATTATATTTAATTATCAACCATTACTAGGAATCATAGTGGACACTATTCATATGACATTGAATAATTCACTGTAGCAGGGTATTTCTTCGACAACTCAGGCATCTGATTTTGCACGGATCCAATCCTATCTGGCACTATTGGCTTCTTCTGTATATCCTCCTTATCTCTCCTTCTCGATATATATCGCTCCTTAGATCCCATTTGGCAGGAACCGATTGGCAAGGCTTAGCCATTGGAATTCTATAATTGTTCTTTCTTATCTTCAAATATCCCACATGCATCACGACTTCACACATGCATGTCAACCTTAACCATTAAACCTTTAACTTTACAAGAAATTTATTGTGGCGGCCAAGGCCGCCGCAAACATTACTTTAGTTCCAAACCTGTGGGGTTGGACCCATATTAAGGTTCGATGTTCGATAATGCATTACCTGCACAATAATGGATTCATGTTAGTTTGGATGGTGAAGCACTTCTGAGTGTGCCTTGTGTTCGGATGCTAGTAATATTCTAATAAATTTTGCCTATATTATTCTAGCATGATATCCTCTCCAATAGAAAATTGAACACTACAATACCGAGTTTGTATACATCCAACATGAGGAGTAATGTTTGGAAGGGGCTTAAATCAATATGTGGGCCTGGAAAAAGCTAATGATTCATTGCAAAAGCTAATGATTCATGGTTTAATCACCACTCAAAAAAGGTTAGAATCTGTCATGTGGCATGCATATAAATAGCTTGTCAAATTTTGTCACTTTTAGTCATCTTTCAAAAGCTTATGGAACCCTACTTGGCACACTGCTCTTCTTGGAAGATCCTCGCTAAATCTAAAAATGGATGCAGACCCAGTGATTTTTCAAGACATGTGTGAAGAGGGAGGAGCTAAAGAAGGGCAAATGGATACTGCAGCTGGGCACAGTGCCAATAAGTTAGTTCAAGTTACTACAGTGATGTCTGATGTAAATGACGAGAATGCGAAAGTTCGTCATACAGATTGCTTCAAGAACTGCAACCTGAGTGAGCACATAGATGCATTAGAGACATTTTATCTGCCTTTTGAGGACTTAAAGTTTAACATTGTATTAAATGGAAGTGTAACTTTGTATTTCGTATTGAATAACAAATATCAGATAGAGAGAAATATCATGCAGATACGTTTAAAGCATAGAACACATTCTCCAGTAATGTGATCACAAAGGTAAGTTCCCTGTGGAACAGTTGTACTACCTCTAGTTGATTGAACGAGATCTAACAATGACAGCATCACAAAAACATTCTTGTCCCGTCTCACTGTACACCAATGGGCCTTCATTCAAGTACACGATTAACCAAATACTACCGTGTTTTCGTTCACATTCACGAAACTTCACAGGAGATAACAAATATGGCTGCTACACATCACCGGATGAAATCTTGCTGTACATTGCATGCGAGAAGAACCGGCACTGTCAGGAATCCAATGGGGTGGCACTGTCAGGAATCCAATGCTTTTAAAACCTTTCTAACAATGGAGGTGCACTAGGAATAAGTCTGCCGTAGATTTGTAATTTCAAGGAAACGATGTATTTCATTCATCATCATCTCCTAACATTTCAGGCACAGTCTTTCTTCTCCCTACCCTTAAAGACATTCCACACATTTAAAGCCGGTGGTTTCTGATATCCCATATCACACTGCCAGCAATCTTTGTGAAAATGCCACCTGCATATGTGTTTGCAGCTTTAGAAATCCATGTACTACTGTCCTTTAGCCGTGGTTTCCCCATTGTTTTTGGCACTAACTTCCTGCATGATGATGTTCTGCAAGATGCAGAGATTATAGCGCATGAAAGTAATGAAGATCCTGTTAAAGGAGTTTATTCAAAAGCCTCCTTAAAATCCAAGTTGGGTCCCAGATTTATATCTGCATCGAAGAGAGTTCTACAAAAGAAAAGACAGTGAAGAATGCTTTTGTACTTAATCAAAAAGTACATATGAAAGGATATTATAGAATAATGAAAGCAAAATGAAGCACAAAATCAAAGGAAAATGGGCTTTACATCAAAAGGCAAGCACAGCAGCAAATTTGCAAAGTGATTAGAATGATATGTTGACGATATTCCCCAACCATTCCTGTTTTGCAGATGCAGTAACATATGATAGGTACCTCACCTGAAAAAAATCCACTAGCCTGGCATTACCTTAGAAGTTCTGCATTGCTTTCAAGTTCACCATGTATTTGTGATCTTAACACTATTCAAATCATGACATGCAAGTTCTAAACCCTGCATTAATCTAGCAAGCACCTGATCCATGATAACATTTCCCATGCTTAGGGAAGCTGTATCATCAGACACTTCTGGCAGAGCAAAGGCCTTGAACAACACATATATAATTTAAGTTTAAACCTTTTCGACATAGACAGATCAATATTCAAACAATCCACTCAATGGTGAGTAACTAGGCAAGTCCTTCAACCGTAAGTTCTTTAACTCCTCTTTCTCCTCGTTTATACCAGAAATAAAGAATAGAAGAACTGCTTTACCTTGCAAGAATGGAGGCGCTCCATATCCGATAGACTATCTGTTTCCACCTGCAAGACCATCGCTGATTGGCTATGGCAGCAAATCCAACCCAAAATAACTTGGCAAAGTAGATAAAGAGGAGGAGCTGAAGAACGAGAAGAGGATCCGCGCATGTCAAACAGGTCGCAGGTATTGAACGACGTCAAGGAGGTACCTTCTCTAAAATACGGACGGTAGAGATATGTTTTTATTTTATCTACGGTCGAGATGGATGCCTCAACGCCGAAAGTATAGCATTTATATATGTTACGATAATAATAATGCTAACCCTTGTTAAATGTCACCAAGTTAACCTTTAACCATATCCTTCAAGATCATTGCAAAGGTTAACTCATGATCATTCTTTCCCTTGGTATCATTATTGTTGGCCTTGAAAACCTTAGTGACTAGCTTCTCTTAACCTGTATACCCTGTAAATACTATACTTCAAGTCTACACTTCATAAATAACACGACACTGTCTAACACTTTCCCTTCATGTTATTTTCTTTGCAGCTAATCATTTGTCTCAGCTTATTAAATCTTAGCTCTGTCAATGCCTTAGTCAGAATATCTGCCAACTGCAACTCAGTCTGCACATATTGTACTTCAATAATTTTTTTACTTACCAGATCCCTTATGAAATGCATCTCCAGCTTCTTTCATGTTGTATGGGATTTCTAGTCGGTTCTATCTTTTTTGAACTATTTGAAAATAGCTGTAGAGGTTTTCTTTGTTCCATTCCTACTTCTTTCAACAACCTTTCACTCCATACTATTTCCTTCTGCGACAGGGTTGTAGTACGCATATTACGCGCTAAGAGGAAGGGCTATATTTTGCTTCTTGCATTTCCAAGAATAGGCCCTCCACCTGGCATGCAAAATAATTCACGAAGTAGATTTTCTCTCATCGAGGTCTCCCACCCGGTGGGAATCACGATGAAGACAATGGCTCCATGTTATGGTTAGCGAATGCCAAAATCCACAGTTCCCTTCAAATATCTAAGAACTCTCTTAGAAGCGCATGCCAGTGTTCCTTTCAAAAGGCCCGTACACACTCAAGATGTTAACTACGAAAAATACTCAGGGTCAATTTTAATTAGATAAATATAACAAACAACCAACTAATTCTTGATATGGAACTTTTTCCAATTGGAAGCTTCTCATTATAATTACGATCACCTATATTGGAAAACGGAGTTTGTTACCGGTAACCATGGGAGTTTTAACTTTACCCACAATCTTCCATGTTAAGCCGTTTGAGCATGCCTGCAATATTGACCACGAGTCAAGGTTAGAATCTGTTTGTTTCGATCTTTGGAAACCTCAATACCTAAGAACTTCTTGAGTTCTCCTAAGTCAGTCATCTTAAACCGATTTTTTAGAATGTTTTTGCACTTTTGTAGCACACCAAGGCGCTACTAATCATGACATTGTCATCCATATAATGCAATATAGCAAACTTCATTTCCATCTCTAGAACAAATAAATATTACCATCATCTTTCAGTTTCAAAAAACCTTGTTCTCTCAAATATGAATCCATGCACATGTACCATTGTCTTGGTGACTGCTTTAGCCCATAGACAGCTTTCTTAAGCTTCCACACTTTGGCCTTCCCTTGCTCAAAACCAGGAGGTTGCATCATAAATATGTCTTCTTCTAAGTCACATTTAAAAAGCGGTGGATACATCCATATGATGTACTTCAATTTTTTTGCATTTGCTTTCTGATGCGACCAATAACATCCACGATACTTGCCATTTTGACTATGGGAGAAAAAATTTCCTCATAGTCAATTCCCTTCCTTTGTGTGTATCCCTGGGCTACTAATCGAGCCTTATGCTTTATTGAGTTTGATTGAGCACCTTGTTTTATCTTAAATATCCATTTGCATCCCACTGCATGTCTGCCTTTTGGCAAATCTACAAGCTCATATGTCCCTGTTCTTTTAAAAGCATCTACCTCATCATTCATAGCAATTTTCCATTTTTCTCCATCAGCAGCATTTATAGCCTCCTTATATGACTTAGGCACTTCAGTATCCAATAGGGCAAGGATCTCAACAAGATTTATATCCGCTACTTCACTCTGCAACCTTTTTTCTTCTACATGATATCTCTCCCAAAAATCTCGGTCTACATTGGCCTCTTGTTGTAGAATGCGTGCGGTTTGTTCTCTGCCGACCTTTTGTTGAGTTTTGCTCCTTTGTCGGCCGATATAAAGCGAATCATCTGATCCATCTGCAACCTGCTGAGTGTCAACCTTAGTGGCATCTTTTTCATCATCATCAATAATGCTAGCATCTTGGAGCTGAGGCAACTTCTGAGCCTCTCTTTCTTTAGATTTAGTAGAAGAGAACTCAATATTCTTATAACATAGAGATTCGTCAAAGATGACATCTCTGCTAATTAAAATTTTCTTCCTTTATGGATCAAATAACCTATAGACTTTGGACTCTTTATCATATCCTACTAGGAAGGCTATTCTAGCTCGATCATCCAATTTAAATCTTTGTTGCTTTGGCACATGACCAAAGCTCAAACAACCAAAAGCCCTTAACTTCTCAGAGTTTGGTTTAACCCCTGACCATAGCTCATGTGGTGTCATTCCATTGAGCCTTTGCTTGGCAACATATTTTGAACTTCCACTGCAGTCAAGACAGCTTCCTCCCATAAATAATTGGGCAGCCCTGTGTGCTTTATCATGGCTCTAACAACATTCAAGATTGTTCTGTTTTTCCTTTCAGCAATTCCATTAGTTTGTGGTGAATGACTACATATAGACTGCCTTTTAATTCCCCTTACCTTATAAAATCTGATAAACTCAGTTGACATAAACTCTCCACCACGGTCAGATCGAATATATTTCACTTTTCTCCTGTTTCCAATGCATACGCGACCAAGCGACTTATAAGCCTCAAAGGCTTGATCTTTAGTTCTAAGACACATGCATGTAGTCTTTCTACTAAAGTCATCAATAAAGATAATAAAATACCTTTTTCCTGATATCCCTCGGACATTCCGGTGTCTCGGGAACGCCCCACAGGCACATTCAAGATTCGAATACTCAAGCGGTCTACCATGGGCCCGTTACAGCCTAAGGAAATTAGTAAATTGGCTAAAAATGGCACGAAGATGGAGAAAATCGTGAAATAACTTCCTCTTCCCATCGAGCAAAGTTTCAATTCTTCGTGTCTCCGTACCCAATTTGTTCTTGTTTACTAAGCCGTAATTGTAGCATACCATAACATTGCAAGGACAAAATGACTTTTTAGGGTCTTACCTTTTGCCGTTCGATATCCATTCTGGATTCAAGAACTTAGGAAATTAGAAAAGGGGAGTTATTTCTTCATTGTTTGCTGTCGAACGGAGTAGAAATCCTTCCGTTGGCTTTGATTTAGGCTCTTGATATTTGATTCAGCCAAAGCGGAAGAATTTTCCCATTCCGATTGCCTCGTTGGTGCAGAGTAAAACTTTTCTCATCGCTTTCGAATTTCAAAACCGACAAAATGCGGGTTAGAGTTTCGTCTTTCGTTCTTTTTTATGTTTATGATACACATTTTTCATTATCTATTATCTGTCCGTTGCAAGGCATTAGTCTGGTCTTTTAAAGCATGGATCCCACTACACTTATCGCCCTTCTTTCCATGCATTCATCCCAGAGATACTTGCTCAGATTTCCTTAACTTAATAATGATATCTTGCCTTGTGAATCACCATTTCTCATTGCCTCAACATTCTGCAGCAAATGACATAGCAAGTTGGCTGTCTGGCCTCCTTTTGGCATTTCGAGTTTAAGCCACATGGGCATGTTGGAGCCTAGGTGGCCATAGAGCCTGCGTGCCATGTTTGAGCCACCTTGGCATGTTGGAGCCTAGGTGGCATGTTTGAGCCACCTTGTCATGTTTGAGTCTAGGTGGCATGTTGGAGCCTAGGTGACATGTTGGAGCCCACATGGTTTTTGAGCCACCTTGGCATGTTGGAGCCTAGGTAACATGTTAGAGCCTGCATGGCATGTTTGAGCAACCTCGGCATGTTTGAGTCTAGGTGGCATGTTGGATCCCACGTGGCCACTTTGGCATATTTGGACCACCTTGGCGTGTTTGAACCTAGGTGGCTTAGAGCCTATGTGGCACGTTTGAGCCACCTTAGCATGTTGGAGCCTAAGTGGCATGTTGGAGCCTAGGCATGTTGAAACCCCGCATGGCATGTTTGAGCTACCTTGGCATGTTTGAGCCTAGGTGGCATGTTGGAGCCTAGGTGCCATGTTTGAGCCACCTTGGCATGTTGGAGCCCACGTGGCATGTCTAAGCCACCTTGGAATGTTGGAAACTAGTAGCACGTATGAGCCACCTTGGTGTGTTGGAGCCTAGGTGGCATGTTGGGCGCACGCGTGGCATGTTTGAGCCACCTTGGCATGTTTTTGCCACCTTGGCATGTTGGAGCCTAGGTGGCATGTTGGAGCCCGCATGACATGTTTGAGCCACCTTGGCATGTTTGAGTCTAGGTGGCATGTTGGAGCCTGCATGGCACATTTGAGCCACCTTGGCATGTTGGAGCCTAGGTGGCATGTGTGAGCCACCTTGGCTTGTTGGAGCGTAGGTGGCATGTTGTGAGCCACCTTGGCTTGTTGGAGCCTAGGTGACATGTTTGAGCCACCTTAGCATGTTGGAGCCTAGGTGGCATGTTGGAGCCGATGTGGCATGTTGGAGCCGGCGGCATGTTGGAGCCGGCGTGGCATGTTGGAGCCCACGTGGCATATTTGAGCCACGTTGGTATGTTTGAGCCACCTTGGCATGTTGGAGCCTAGGTGGCATGTTGGAGCCCACGTGGCATGTTAGAGTGGGTGTGGCATGTTTGAGTCCTTCAAGAAATGCCTATGTGATGACAAACCAATGTCTATCAATGTATCAATGTATCTTCTACAAGTTGCCAAGTGATGGATGTCTTCAAGTTTCATGCTCCACAAGCTCACACACATGTATGAAGTCAAATGCTAGTGAGTGTGTCAAGCATGCATACATCTCTTTTATGCCGCCATTCTGTGGAAGTAATGGCCTTTGGACAACTTGGTCATATATGGTTTTTTAGAAAACCATAAAAAACTACACCTCAAAAAAACAATACCTTAAAAAACACCACGTTAAAAAACAATATCCCTTCAAAAAACCATACCGCCTGAGAAAACAACACTTCCTTAAAAAAGAAACTACACCTTCTTAAGAAACCACACATTCTTAAAAAAAAAAAAAGCTACGGCTCCCTAAGCAAAACTACAGCATATTCTTGAAAAACCACACCTCCATTAAGTTCTGCAATTGTTGTTTGTGCATGGAATAACTTAAGATTTTATAAGGTTTTGGGATGTATTCGTAGGCCAAATTGTTACAATGCCGACGTCAGTGAATGGGTTTTGTGATTCCAGTGGTCGATTGGGTTAGGTCGAAGTATTCTCATTTTTAGAAGTGCTGTTATGGCGATGGCTTCGTGGGCGCGTGGAGGCGATGGAGCAAAGCAGGCGGTTCGCATACTGACATGGCATGGCAAAGTTCTTCCGATGGGCAGCTCCTTGGCAATGGGAGGGTTTATTTGGCAGATGGGCGGCTGCTTGGCGATGGCAGAGGTCAGGGACCATAAGCCACATTAATATGGCGGTAGTTAATCCGGCGGCGGCGTGATTCAATGAGTTAATCGATAGGGGTTAATGTCGCGGTTAATCCGGAGGGTTCGGGGAGCGCAGGGCGTTACTCATGCAAAATCCGACTGTGGCACACCCAAAAAGCATCTTCGTCTTGGTGTGTGTTTCTTTCTTCACAAGCATTCTCATTTTGGTTTTTGCAGAGGTATAGGTGCAACAAGTTCTGGAGTATGGCTTTTGTGTGGTAGTGGGAGTTCCCGCCATAACCAAAACTTCAATCGATCCGCTTGCTCATTAAGCCCTTTTTTCTAGAGCCGTCTTCCTTCACCGCTTACTGAGTGTGTTTCTATTTGGCTTCAACAGTCATGTCTTAAGGTTTTCATCTTGAGGTTTTCTAGAAGCGCCTTTTGGGCGGGGGTTCAAATCCCCATGCTTCCTCTTCATGCATGTTATTAACTTTTTGTCATATTTTCTGTTTTGATGGAGTAGTGACAATCGCCTCTTCATGCTTGTTATTGAGATGTGTTATTGAAATCGGTGTGTTTGCTTCTTTTTCTTCTGCGTGTATGTACTTGGTTGACTTGGATGGAATACGTTGTAGTGCACCTTAGGATGATGTGGAAATTGGGGTGACTCCATCTTGACTTGCAAGGGACGCCCACATTTTGTGCATTGGGAATATGACATGGAATATTCACATAATCAATGGTTGAGATTGAGCGATTATAGGATTGCGATAACTACGTTATAGGTTTTTTCCAAATCTTCAAAAAAAAACAATCCGTATTTTGTTTTCACTTGTTGTTTTCGGTCGTGGACCAAATGTTGGGGTTGTAGTGATACCATTCAAATAGTAGCTTGCGACCCTCGAAATGCCCAAAAAGGAAGAAACGAACATCCACATGCATGGCCCGGAGGGTTTTTTTTGTGTGGGGGCCTTCCACTTTGTAATGGCTACAACTATATGAGCCCCTAGATATGAGTATACATATGGTTTAAGGGGAAAGAGGGGGTTCACTTGTAATGGCTATAGCTATATGAGCCCCCTTGCTTCATACACTTTTAAACACATATTGTCGATTACATGGGTCATCATGCTTGGTCTAGACAACATATGCATTCTATTGATTCAAGTAGAATTCATATTGATACTTCTACAATAACCATTTATTCCACGAACAAACCGGATCATTAACTATGAAGTACTAGCTCTAGAGCCTGGGAGTAACCTTCATTTTTGAGATATTTTTTTCGAATTGGTCCCTTTTGAGGAATAATATTTTATTAGATACTATAGGAAAAATGAAAAGAAAAGAAAATGTAAACAATGGCTACTTCTTTCACAAGGGTTGGATTTAATTGAAAGAGAGGACTATAAGATAAAACTTATAATGACCAGGGTGTTGGATGGCTTGCGGTGAAATTGAAATTGTGGTTAGCTTATGATGTTCCTACTAAGTGGACTATAATGAATGGTGAGTTCTATGACGTACAAGTCATCTTACTAGTTCATGATTATTAAAAATTGAGTGCTTGTCTAAATAGCTTCATAGACCATTGAAAGAACAAAATATTTTGTCACGCATGAGAGTTGGTGCATTCGTGACAAACTCATCTTGTCAAGAGGGGAAAAAATAAAATGGAATTGGGTCGTGACAAAATTTGAGCAAAAATTCTTTCGGTGGAAAGGGGGAAATCTTTATTGCCTTCTTGCATTCTCCGGTGCCAAATCTGGAAAGAGGAAACAACTCCCGGTGCAATTGACTGGTAAGTAATAGGAAACAGGTATTTTGTCTTGGATTAACAGGTCTCAAGGATTTGATTCTGGAATTACAGTTTGCATGCATTCTATATTTTTGCTTTGTAATTTAATGGTTTTTAATGCTTTGGGTTGGACGCGTTGAGTTGTGTTTGGAAAGATGGTCGGTATTGCTGGATAGATATATCTAATGTGTAAATTCATGCATAAATTTGGTGATGACAAAATAGGAGTCTAATAATAGTGTTATATGTCGCTGATTCTGTATCTGGCTTTTTTTGCTTTGGAACTATAAAAGTTTAATCTGCAAACTCTAGTATTCTATAGAGAATTGGTAAAAGGCTTGTGTTCTTTGATCTCAAGCACTGGAATCGGGCATTTGCATTATGTCAAGGATTATTTGCATGTAAATTGCGGAAAGTCAGGCCAAGGGTAGGCGAGCTTAGGCATTGGCTAGCAGGATCAGAAGAAGATAGAGCACTCCTTGCTGCTACTCAAGGGCCACAAGCTGTAGAACTGAAAGTGAGTTTATTTTACAAAATCATTTTTCTCATTTTGTGAAATTAGATTAATCAAACCATCACTCAATCCACTTCCTACAAGAAGCTGTCAATGATACAGCATGGGAAGGTTGGAATACCAAAATCACTGCTATGAAACTTGCTGCAGATCTTTATTCACATTACCATTGCATTGGAAATGGTCAGCCCAACAAAAAATGCTAAATTGAAGGGCTGTTTAAGTTGAATATTTGCTTTGTTGTCTCTATCATCCCACCAGCTTGAAATAATGTTCATGTAAGATGTCAAAATTCAGTTGTAGTTGCACCGTGTTACTTCAAACTTCCTCCTCCTACAAATATTCTACCTTGGATTTGAACTCTGTCCATCTAATCTGCCTGTTTGTTCTTCCGTAAATGTTTGTTTATCTAGGCCTTTTCATAGACAATAAGCTTTCAGAGACTTCCAAGATGCATCAAATTTATTTTGTGACCCCACCTATTCTTTAATCATTATGACAGAGATGATCTTGGGTGCTATGTTGCCATCACAGATCTTAGGTGTTTTTGTTATGATGCCTTCATTTATAGGCATTGTAACGATCCATTTCATTTCTGCACATGACATTTTATATTTTTTGACTGCTCTAAGAACTGATCGGCAACTATGGTGACATTTTCTTCGTTTCTTTGTTGCAAGTGCATTTTACTGTTAAAATAATAGTTCAAGAAAGCTGAGGTTCCAGTGTTCCACTCTAGAAGTGGCCCTTTTGTTCCCTAACCGATCTTATAGAAAATTCTTAAAAAAAGTCTAACCTCAAGTGCAAATTTGCAAAATTTACATAAAGAACTTTATATTTTTCCCCCACGTAACGTACTGTATGTACTATACATAAAACAGAATAGCACATGGCAAACGTACATCCTATATTATAATGTTATTGAGTAAGTGTTGGACCCAGCCCTAAATCGAAGGGCGAGGATTTGATTGATTTAATTGAACGATTGGGATTGGATGTGGATCAGGGCAGGGCATCGGTGTAGACTAGAGTAGAGCAAGGCATGGATCAGAGCAGAGCAGAGGCTTGGTTCAGCTGAAGTAGAGCGGTCCGGTTCCGTTTATGTTGCTACCCTAGATCGGTACGGCAGAGATGAAGGCGGTGGCTTGGCCTCTGTGAAAGAAGCTAAGATGTCCGGCTGACTCCAAATCCTAATACGGCTTCAGTTGTTATCGGTCAGGTCAGGTTAAAGCTTTGGGTTATGGCTATGGCCACCACTTCTTATGGCGAAAATGGGCAGGCGTTTTGTAGTTTTCAAAGGAGCCGTCCTCTTCAACAGCGATGTGAGCTCCTTTATTATTGTGTTTTTTCTTTTTCGGGCTTGGATCTCTTGCTCCACAGTCCAAGCATCAAATTCCTCAGCAATGGTAAATGGTGAGCTATATGAGACGCAGAGTTCGTTGTGTGCTTAAGGTAATTCTGGCAGATGGTCATGGTGAGACAGATGGTCATGGTGCTAAGTTTCTAGGCTAGACATCTGACAATAGACAGGCAATGTTAAGCACGCTTAAATACCATTCATACAAGATGTGGAAGTTGCATGCGTTTTAGATGGCAATCATATTATGAAAGCAGATCATTTACCAATTCGGGAGACAACTTGGTAAGTATGCATTGTTTCAAATTTCTATATCTTTTCCTCCTTTAGATGCTTCAGATGCAGGGTTTATGCTTATATCTTGATAATGCAGATATTGTTTCAGGGTTCATTGGGACCTCTTCAAAAAGCTTATTGCCAGTCGTTGAACCTTTTCCTGCCCAGAGAAGTCAGTTTTCTCTTTGGACCAACTTAAGGCTACAAAACACTTACTGCTTTATCTATCACAGTGCAAAGGTACAGCACTCTCATCTAGCTTAATATTGCAATTAATTTGAAAATGTAAGGCATAACAACATATGTTATATTACAACGAACTAGCTACTGTCATTGCACATCTAATTTCTTCTCAAGCATGCACCACTTGGAATTCCTTTAAACTTTTCCTTTATATCTTGCTAATTATTGCAGCAGGCTGAATTTGCAGAATCACGAAGGCAGCTAATCTTATAGCTACATGGAGCCATGCAAACCACGCAAATCAGTCGTTGCAAACCTCAGAGGTATAGGCTCAATATATGTCCATTATGATGACACAAGCAAAGAACCAATTGGGAACCAAATATTTTTCGTCCTAGAGATAAGCTCATTCTAATGTTGTGACCCAAAGAAGGAAATGGTAACTCCAAAATTGAAAGAATCTCTCTTTGTATAAGTGTTTTCTTTACTCCCTTGGTTAGAGAAAGATCAAAGATGATCAAGGAACCGGCAAGGGGGATTAGCTGCTATAACAATAGCAGCCAGATGTCTGGTAATGGAGCAGCAGGGATGTTTGTGCACTTTCTGCACACACATCTGGCTTGGTTTGGAACTATAGGATTGTTTAAATGGACATAAACTAACCTTTTTTTTTTCATTCATAGTTATTTGTATTTATTGTTGTTACAGAATATAGACACAATGGATGGACACACTTGGACAGAGAATAGCTATACAATTAAAAGTAGAAGGCAATTGCAAGTAGTTTCAAGATTCCTAATCAATCATCTGCCAGAACACCAGACTGTCTGTAAAATTCGTTGTAACAAATTTGATACACATAGGCACGCTCGGCTTCATGCGCTTTATCACTGTGGTGATTTCTTGCAAAATTGTAGTGAGCGGCTTGGCTGGTTTGCCTGCAAATCCAGCTCCTTCTTCTTTGTCTGGTGTCACCCCAAATCCGGCTTCTATTACAAGTTTCTATTACAATCCAGCTTCTATTACAAGTTCAGAGTCACAAGTTTCTAGGGATTCTATTGGATTGTAAATGTTTGGTGGAATGTTGACATAAGGTAGGCAGCATTTTTTGTTTCATTTTTTGTTTACTGCCTGATTTACGGATTGTTATAGGGCAGGCAATTGGTTGTTATTCGTCCATAACAACCTCAAGCTTTCAAAGCTGGAGATTGGCAACCTGACCTCCAGAAGCTTCATGCCTTAATCAGCTGTGGGGATTTCTTGCAAAACTGCAGTGAGTCGCTTAGCAAGAAGTTGTTGACGATAAGATGCCAAGGAAGTATACGTCAACCTCATGGTACTTTTCCTCTTTATTTTCTCTAGATTGATTACAGAGATAATTATCCACAAAGCGTCATTTGGATTCAATTCTTATTAAATTTTCTATTCAACCTGTTTCTGTATGAGCTCATGTATGCAATTTATTGCATGGGATGGGTTGGATTTTGACCTGAGTGAGCATTGCTTTCCCCCTTATCTGCGTTCAAGGCCAATAAGTTCTAAGGCACATGCATACTATTTTTTGGCCGTTTCTGGAGTCCATGACTTCCTTTATCTCTATGCAATTATAGATTATAGAAAGGTGTTGCTTCCTTTGTTGTGCATGTTGTTCAGATGTCGCTCCTCTCATGTCTTGAAATGGATAAGGAAAATGCTGATATTTAAGAAAATTATATTATGCTGCAACTATAACGTTCAGTGCTTCCCATTATAGGGTCTTGTGCTCAAGCATCAAAACTAAAGAACACCAATATCAGAGCTTACAAGCTATGGCCAGCATGAGTGGTTTATTGTCATTCTTTGCTTCTCAAATTTGTCCAATTGTGGTCATCTCATGCATTTAGTTAAGAAGTGTTTATTCCATGTGTAAAATCAAGAGATCCAACAGAAAAGATAGCCTGTAACAACAATGATGGCACTGGGCCAGCAGCAGATTGAGGGTTAGGCAGCACTAAGTTTTCAGATTCTTATAAGCGCACAGTTATGCCATGCGTTAGTTAAGAAGTATTTATTCCATGTGTACAATCAAGAGAGCCAACAGAAAAGATAGTGTGCAACAACAATGATGGCGCTAGGCCAGAAGCAAGACCTACTTTGAGGGTTTCAGATTCTTATAAGCGCATGGGACTTCTTTTATGCAATTCCTCCATAGTTCTTCTTTCTATGCGTCTTGGATTATTTGCGCCTCATGCTTCCTCTATAATGCCTCCGTATTTGTTACTGTCTGCTAGAAATGGTTTGTGTTAGTGTACCTACAAATCAAATGTTTGAGATGACTGTGCAGCCAGTATAGAGTTGGTACAACAGATCGACTTTGATGTCAATATCCAATATGGATACATTTTATTACATGTTTTTCTTATACCCCAAAAGCTATACCAGTTGGAGGCACAAATTATGCAAGTATCTATGATATACAATTTCTATTTAAATTCTGTTCTTCACGTTTTCTTCTTAATAGTCAACTACAACTACAAGTTTGATCCAGAGGAGGAGTCATTTGCAGATGCAAAGCATTGGACTGCACTGGCTACATGAACTGAGTTGACCTTTGCATATCCAAGGCACAAATGTCTAATGACCATTTCAAAAGTGATGATAATAGTATGCCATGACCACGTAGCACTGTGCAAGAGGAGTCGTCATTTGCAGATGCAAAGAGCTACATGAACTGAGTTGACCTTGGCATATCCAAGGCACAAATGTCCAATGATCATTCCTGTGCTTTGAATATATCATGGAAAGGTTGCTTCAGAAATCTATACATCGTGAAAAGGTTGCTAGAACCTATTCAAGCAAACCTGATGAGGGTTTTGTTGTGGAACATGGAACCTTGATCTTACAATTTAGAGGGCAAACTATTGTATTTTACTTGCTATTCAACCAAGTTTTGTGCAATTATTTATGACCATAGGTGACTATCATACGTTGATTTAGACATGTTGCGTTTCAATGTCTCTCTTTTGCAGCAGTATTTCAATGCATATTTTTGTAAGAAATAAGTGTAGGATATGTATGTTCAACAATGGTTGACAACTTTTGTTCGATGTAATTTGATCCCATTTGATTCTTATTCGTGGTTTTGTGCTACATACTTTCAAGACATTCATGATCGTTTGTTCGCGCATATTATTTATAAGTTTCTAGCTCATGCATTGTAACCAAAGAAAGAAATATCCTTATGTTGCCATATCTAGCAATTGTCAAACCTTGACAACCAAGAACCAAGTTCTAATACCCACATCTAGCTCACAAGAAATAAGGTGATAATAGAAGCTATGCAACAATTGAAAACCAATGAGAATACTTTATATTGTGTACCCTTAAAGTGGATTGAATTCAATAACTTCCTAAGGTCAAGAAAATTATCATAATACTTTATTGCAACATGGAGGAATATTAACGTTATTATTTTGTCAATGATTAATGACTGAAGAAAAGGTCCTTGGTAAGTGCAGAGATGCTTATTGATTCTAAAGCCAAACAGTTAGGGCGTCTCATCGTTCTCTAGAACATCATTTACATGTTCTTAACTTATGCCCAAAGAATCTTTGGCATCAAGTATTAGTGTACATACTAAAATCCTCTAAAGCTACATAAAACGACCTCCATTACCTTGAAAGACATATTGTACAAAAAGAGAACCTAAACTGCCCTGATCAACACTATGTGCAAGTATAAAGGAAGGTATTTGTGGTTGGAGTTCCACTAGCCAGAATGTGAATAAACAACTAGTTTAGGGCCTCGTTCCACTTTTGAGGCCAAAAACACGCATCCCATATAGTGCATGTTTTGATACCATGATTGCCAATAAATAGATGATTATTTATGTTAGTAATCATGTGCACTTCATTCATACCAATTGTCAATAGACTAGATGAAAAGATATTTGACTATTCTTTAGTCAACATTTTATGGATTACCTAGGTAATGGTGGATAAGTTAAGGCATAATCAAATGTTTTGGGTCACAATGAGAAAAGCCCAATTCCTTTCTCTTTTCTTTTTCCTATATCCATTTCACTTTCCTCTTTTTCTCAATATTTTCCTTTTGTCTTTTCTCATGCATGTTTCATTTTGTTAGTCTTTGCATGAAATTTCCTTTTTTTGTTGGCTTTCCCTTCCATTTTTTCTGCTTTCAAACACTTTCCCTCTTTCCCTTTTTCCATACCACTTTTCTCGTTTCTTTCCCCCTCCCTTTCCCTTTCCTTCTAGAAAGGGAACCCCACCCTTTTTGTTCTTATATGTCTCTCGTGAAATTTTTCTCTTCATTTTTTCGTTTGAATATGAAATTTCCCTTTTCTTTTCTCACCTCTTTTTCCTATATTTTCTTTTCTTATAGCTTTTTGGTTGCCTTCTTTCCCTTCCCTTTTTTACATTATATGTATGGTTTTTCCCCATTCCTTTTCTCTTCCCTTTGTTTGTATTTTCTAAAATGGCAATTCCCCTTTCTCCCTATAAATTTCTATTCCATGAAATTGCCTTTTCCCATGCCCTTTTCTTTCCCTTTTTCCATTCTCTTCATCTTCCCTATTTGGTCATTCTTTTCCTTTCCTTTTCCTCATTTCCTCACCCTTTCTCTCCCTTTGTTCTAGAAATCTTTCCTTTCTTTTCTTCTTTCCCTTTTATTTTCCCTTCCCGTTTTCCTTTTTCCATTTCCTTTCTCTCTTTCCATGCCTTTATGGAATCCGAGCCTTTTTTTATTCATGATTTTCCATTATCCTTCTCCCTTCCTTTTCTTTTCCCTCTCTTTTAGTTTTCCCATTTATGTTTCCCTTATAATGCACCCTTTTCCCATGCACTCTTGCCCTTTATGCCATTTGAACCACTTCATCTACCCTTTTGTGCAATCTCTTTCTCTTTTCCCATGCCCCTTCTAAAATTTCCCCTTATAAATCTTCCGCTTTTCCATCTCAACCATGGTCCTTTAATTTTCCCTTTCCCTTTTACCACTTTTTTGCCTTCCAACATTCCCCTTTCATTCATGGGTCTTCTAAATCCCCTATTTGAATGCCCTTTTTGGGTTCAACACTAAATGCAAACCCTTCCTAGTCCAAAATGAACTGGGCATATCCGGTATATGTGTGGTTAATTCAATATAATGGTCAATAAAAGACTTATACTGCTGTGATTTTTAGAATAGACATAATCCCAATTTAATTGAATGATGGTTCCTAGCCGAAGAACAAAATTTCTTTGGCGTTGAACCATTCATGGATGCATTTTTTAAAGAGAATTGGCGAACTAAGGTTGAGTGCTTTGGGCATATAGCCTTTGTATCCCGGTACTATTCTACCACTAGACCACCAATGCACAAATGGTTCGTAATACAAATGAATACCTTCTTAATTAACAAGCACATACAACCAACTCAATCAAATGCATCTCATAATCCAATTCTCAAAAAATATGAGGTCGTCTTATAAGGTGTAAATGGTTGTTCTTCTAATAAGGTCAAACAAATGATTATTCCAAGGCATAAAAACAAGATTTGCTCCGATCTATCGTGTTTTTCCATGCTTGAACTTGATATCATAAAATGGTGAAAGAATTCTCCATCTGAATGAGTTTTGACAATGTTCAAGCATTGGTGTGCCACTAATGGGGCTATCATAAACTCTAGAATATTAAGGACTTATCCTTCTTCAAGAGGTGAACAACAAGTTATGACAAACTCTAAATATTAATCAATGGAAGGCGATGTTTAGGGACTATAAAATAATATGAAAAAGCTTCAACAATACCCTGGATGATGGGATTGAACCTATGTGAGCAAAGCCCACATTCGATTTCCAGTCATGCCCAATAACCACTACAAATGCAAAGCGGCGGCATGTGAAATAAGCTTCCATTTCATTTTACTAATCATTAAAATATTTAGGAGGATAGGATTTGGCTAGTCATTTGTTCCATGGTCATTGTGAATGTTTGATGGTTGGAAGAGCAAGAGCCGCAGATCTCATTTTTGCAGCGGACGTTATGGTGCAATCGGTTCTCGATTTTCCAATTGTCATTATTATCAACATGGTTTAATGCATTAAATTCTTTTTATGCTCTTGCACCAAAGAATAAAATTGGAAGAGTTGAACAAATCACGGGATGAGCTATTGGCATGTCCAATTGAATCCATCGGGTTTTCCTAAAAGGCCAAACCTTTTTATTCTAAAAAGCACTAGACCTATCTTGGCACATTTTTACAAATGAATACCTTCTTAATTAACAAGCATATACAACCAACTCAATCAAATGCATCTCATAATCTCTCCCAATGTTTACAAAAAATATCAAACTTCTCTCACATATTTTGATGTCCTTGGAATGGTTGTTCTTCAAACAATCAAGTTCAAACAAATGATTATGCCAAGGCATATAAGCCCTCTAATTTGCTCAATCATCATCGTTTTCCAACTTTTCAATATCATTTAAAATTGAAATGAATTAACATGAATCTTCACCGGGCCCATGCTCTATGATAATAATGGGGGCTATAGCTTAAACCCCATGTTGTATTGCTATTACGGAGGAATAATTTTGGGGTAGACAAGTTCATTTAAAACTGCTAAATCTTTTGCTATAAGCCCTCTGTGATAGGGACAATTAAAATAATATGAAAAAGCTCCTACCAACTTTTTGAACATTTTTAGGGCCTAATGTCACAAAGCCCACATGATTTCTACCATGCCCAATAACCACTCTATGATAATATCCGAGGCTATGGAATAAGCCCATGTTATTCTTAGCTCATCGGGCCAATAATTTAGGGTAGACAAGTTCATTTAAAATTATTCTCCTCCTTGTACTATTTTTGATGGTTGGATCTCATCAAGATTAACCATCTCAAAAGCAGCTCAAGCACATGGGGGTGTAGTTCAATTTTTCTTATGTCATTCTTTGTGAAACAATTGTTTGATCCATTCAATATTTTTTTGGCTCTTGCCATAATCAGAAATGGAAAATTCAGAAAGATTGAATCTTCTCCATGCTAAAGTCTGTCGGATCGAACTTCGGGTGCCTTCAAACACGTATTCCGGTGACTATTCTAAACATAGTCCACCAATGCACAAATTGCTTGTCATGAATATCCTATTTCTTAACAACACAGTGACAACCATCTCATCTCAAATACATCTCATAAACCACCTTGTTCTCAAAAAAATGACTACGAAGATAGTTAAGCCATAAGATGTAGGAATGGTTATTCTTCTAATAAGTCCAAACACTATGATTTTGCCAAATCATGTTTAATCATCGCGAAACTCAATCGAAGAGAAGGCAAAGTCAAACAAATGAAACTATGCCAAGGCATATCGTAAAATTTGCTCAATCCGGTGGCGCCATTTTCAATGTCTTGAACTTGATATCATAAAAAATTGAAAATTAACATGTGAATGTGCCCAGTGTAAATAAAGCATTTTCAAGGGTAAGTGCATTTGTTTCCCCTAATGGGGGCTAATTGCATTAATATAAAAGAATATTGCGTCCGGTGGAAGAGTAAGCGTGGGGAATCCGAATGACAAACTCTAAATTTTAATGAATGGGGGTTTGTGATAGGGACTATAAAATAATATGAAAAAGCTCCTACTGCGTGGATGATAATTTGATTTTTTGTTTATTTGCGACAAAGCCCTACGATGATTTCTAGTCATGCCCAATAACCACTCTGGCAATCCACGGGGCATGTGGAATACTTTTGCTGTTCTTCTTAGATCATTGAAATATTTAGGAACCTAATAGGATTTGGCTAGTCATTTGTTCTCTCTCATTGTGTGATGTTTGATGGTTGGAAGACCAAGATTAACCCATCTCATTTCTCACACTATAACTTTGCGATTGCTCGGTTATCCTTATGTCATTAAAACTAGTAATTCTTCTTGAGGGTTCTTTGTGCATAAGTTGGGAACCATTGTTATTTCTTTGTGTTCAAGGTTCAAAGCTCCTTTTTATAAATCTTAAATAATAGAAACTAAGCCCAATTCGGCTTTGGGCTATAAGAGATTTTGGGCACCAGTATGGGATCAACATTGGGATTGCACTTTTGCTTTTCTGCATTTCCCTTTTCTTTTCCTATTTTTTATGTTTTCCTACACACTTTTCTTTTTCCTTTGTCATTGTACATTTTTTTGAGTTTTAAGCTTTTTGATGGATCCCCTTTTCTTTTATCCCCCTTTTAGTCATTCCCTTCCAATTTTTTTTCCACTTCTAGGGATCCTTTTTGCCTTTCCCCTTTTTGATGTGGTCAAATGTTTTTTTCCTTCCCTTTATCCTTTCCCAGTTCTTCCCGTTTTTTGCAAAATTCCCTTTCCCACGATAGCTCATGCCCTTCTCTTTCTCATCAAATTTCCCCTTTTTTTTTTGAACTTCCCTTCCTTTTTTCCTTCCTTTTTCCCTTTTCTCTCTTTTCCCGAGCAAAAAATCCCTTCAACCCTTCCCTTCCCTATTTCCCTCTCTCCTTTTCCTCAGTTTATGTAGCATCTTTGCGGTCCGAAGATGTAAAATGGCGATTCTTTGTTTTCTTCCTCTTTCATCTTTTGAATGCCTTGATCACTTCCCTTCTCTCCACATTTCCTTGTCCCCTTTGAAGACAAAAAATAGGGGCCCTTTCCTCTTCCCCTTTTTTTTCCCCCTACCTTTTTCCTTCCCTTTCCTCCATTCTCCTTTTTTTTTCCTTTTTTTATCTATCACTTATTTGCTCCTCACCGTTCTTTCCCTTTTTTCTCTTCCTCTTCCCCATTTTTCCTCGTGTTTCTATTCCTTTCTTTTTCAACCCTTTCCATGCCCATTTTTCTTTTTTTTCCCTAACCTCCCCCCTTTGGAAAAGTTTTTTCTTTTCTGCCTTTTCTTTTCCTTTTCCCTTTTAAATTTCCATTTGTCCTCGTTTCCTTTTCGCCACCTTTTCCATATTCAACTTTTCCTCTTTCTCCATCCTTTTCTTCTTTTTCCTTTCCCGGGTTTACCTCCTTTTTTTTTTCTTTTTACTTTTTCAAGTTTGCACAAGATTTCCCCTTTTCTCAAAAGAAAGCCTATATATAGCACTTTTTCCCAATTCCCTTTTTGCCATCTCCTTTTTAAATTTTCAAATGCCCACAAATTTCCTTCCTTTTTCCCTTTCCCATTCATTTTTCTTTTTCCTTTCCCTTTCATGATTATAACCCCTTGTCCCTTCCTTTTCCTCCTTTCCTAAAACTTTCTTCATTGCCCTTTCTTCTCTCCCTCTTTGTTTTCCCTTTCTTTTTCCCTTTTCCCTTCCTTTTTTTTCCTCACCATTTTCTTCTTCCCCCTTTTATCTATTTATTTTTCCCCTATTTTCCTCTTCCCCTTTATACCTTTTCTTTTGTCCCTTCACTTTTCCATTTTTTTGTATCTCCTTTTTTCTTTCTTCAATATTGCAATAAAATCATTACCATCAATTAAGCCAATCAAATCCACACACCATTAGATTTAATCATTACCATTCGATTAAGCCAATCAAATCCACACCATTAGATTTAGGGATTGATGGAAAAATACCCTCGGCCATAAAACAACCCTATAGGTCTTATCAACATGGTTTAATTCCTTTTCCTCATTTTGGCTCTTGCACCAAGAACAAAGTTCCCTTTTCCCCTTTCCTACTCCCTTTTCCCCTTCCCTCTCCCTTTCCCTTTCTCTTTTCCCATGCCGTTTTCTTCTTGTACTTTTTTTTCCCACTAGACCCCCTTTCCAATGCACCCCTTTTCCAAATGAATACCTTTCCCTTTTCCTTTCCCTTTCTCAATCCCATGCCATTTTTTCCTTCTCTCTATACCTTCACCTTTTCTTGTTCCCCTTTTTTGTAGGAATTATTTTTCTTCTAATTTTTCAAACAAATGATTTTTCCTTCCTTAAAAGCTTCCCTTTTTTTTCAATCTTCCCCTTCTCCTTCCCTTGATTATTCCAAGGCTTTTTCGACAAGATATTCTCAATCCCTTTTTCCCTTTTCCCATCATTTCTCTCTTTCGTTTCCCCATCAAGAATTAACATGTTTTTTTGAGTACCTTTTTCGTTTGGTTCCACTTTCCCCTTTCATCAACTCTAGAATTGTTTATTTTAAAAGTCAGTTGGAATTTAGATTACTCTAAATATTAATCTTATGACCTGTGTAGGGAGCATAAAATCAAAATGAAAAAAGCTAGGGCGTGGATATTCACGATCAACTTCTGTTTAAAGCCCACATGTTAGTTCTAGTCATGCCCAATAACCACTATCGGCATCCAAGCAGGTCGTGGAATAACATTTCATTTTATCAGTTGAAATATTTAGACATAGGATTTGGCTATCATTTGTTCTCTTCATTGTGATGTTTGATGGTTGGAAGAGCAAATGACAAATAAATCTCATTTCTCACACTATATCCACAACAATTGCTCTCGGTTATCCTTATGTCATATTATCAACATGGTTTAATGCATTAAATCATTTTTTTGGCTCTTGCACCAAGAACAAATTGTGTGAATTGAGCTTCAATTTTGCATTGGCGAGAGTGCTTCGAATTAAATGCAAAATTGGCGGTCTATTCAACCAATAGACCACCAATGCACCGTAGTAATACAAATGAATACCTACATCCTGGAGACACATACAACCAACTCAATCAAATACCTATAATTCTCTTCTCAAAAAAAAGATCAAATAATTAGGTCAATTTTTGTTATTTGAAGGTTGTTCTTCTACTAGAGTTTTAAACAAATGATTATGCCAAGGCATAAAGGCACAAAGATTTGCTCCAAATCATGTTTAAGTCAAACAAATGATTATGCCAAGGCATAAGCAAAGATTTGCTCAATGAGTGTTTTCCATGCTTGAACTTAATTGGATAAAAATTGGACAAATTAACATGCTACTATTGTTATTTGCTCGAATTTTTTATGCAAATAGATTGGCATCACAAACTCTAGAAATTGAACCAATATGAATTTTCTTATATGGTTTATTGGTCTAAATAAATTCATAAATGGGCATTATGTGTTAGGGGTTCATCAAATATTTTTCTAAGGTGACAAGCCAATGATAGTTTTGTGACATGGTAAAGAAACCAATTTTTTCTAGTCTTTGTAACAACTTAAATTATCGATAAGTACTATTTCTTCTTATCATCAAGTTTTAGGAGGATAAGTATTTGATTGTCATTTATTTTCTTTCATTGTATATTGACATGGTTTTCAAGCGTATAATTATCATGATATTTTCCCATTTCTCACACTATTAACCGCCAATACACAAGATGGTAAATGATCTTGGCTTAAATATGATAATATGATTTTTTTTACCCTATTTTTTTCCATGGTACTAAAAACCTACATATTTTAGGATTAAACTTTTTTGTCAGACAAAATATCCAAGTCCAACTAATTGCTTAGTATTTTGAGTTTTATAAGATGGTATGTCCTTGGAAATTTGATATATCAGTTTAAATTTGTTAATGTGATTTTTTTATATGATTTCAAATAGTTATTCAATACATTTTTGAACGACGTGCGTATGCATAAGTTCCTAATATATGACATTTAATTTTTTACCCTTTCTTTCTATATGACTTCCTTTGGAGCCTTCTCATTTTCCCTTTAGCTTTTTGGCTTTTTCCTATACAACGGGCACCTTTCTAAATGAATTCAAGTTCTTCAATCATGCTCTTTTAAGAGCATTTGACCACATTTTCACTTCCTTTTCCATTCCCTTTTCCATTCCCTTTTCCCCTTCCCCTTCCTTTTTATGTTTTCTTTTTCTCCTTTCTATGCTTTTTCTTTTTTTCTTTTCCTTTTCCCGTTCTATTTTTTCATTTTATCTTTTTTCTCTTTCCACTATTCCATACAATCTCCCTTTTCCCTTTTTGATTTTCTCTTCACCTATTTTTTTTTTTTTTTAACCTAATTTCGCATTCCCTTTTCTCCCATTTCTATTTATCCTTTCCTTTTCCCTTTTCACCCTTTCTCCACCCCTTTTTTTCATTTTTTTCTTCCTTTTCCATTTACTTTCCTTCATTCTCTTTTTTCTTCTCCACATTTCCCTTTTCCTTTTATCCCCTTTTTTTCCCTTTTTTCCTTTTCTTCCATCCCCTCTCCTCCCCTCCCCTTCCCTTCGCTTCTCTTTCCCCTTTCCTTTTCCCTTTCCGATGGCATTTTTCCCTTCCCTTTTCCTCCTTTCTCAGCCCTTTCTCTCTTCCACTTTTTCATGTACCATTTTTTTCTCCCATTTCTCCCTCTACCCCTCCATTTTCCTTCTCTCATTCCCTTTTTCTATATCCTTTTTTTCCACTTTTTTTTCTCCTTTTTTCAATACCCTCCTTCCCTTTATTTTCATGCATTTTCTCCTTCCCTTTCCTTCTCCTTTATTATTTTTCCCTTCCTTTTTTTCCATACCTTCCCTTTTTCCCCTTTCCCGCACTTTCCCTCTTCCTTGTTTTTCCTTCTCTTTTCCCCCTACCCCTCTTTCAGTTTTCTCTATGTTTTTTTTCCTTCCCTTCCCCGCTTCCCCCTCCCTTTTTCTTCTCCTTTCCCTTTCCTTTTTCCCTCCCTTCTTCCCTCCCTTTTTTTCGTGTCTTTTCTTCCTTTCCTTTTTCTCCTTTTCTATTTTTCCTCTTCCCTTTCCTTCTCTCCATCCCTTTTTTCCCCACCTCCTCTCCCCTTTTTTTCCCTTTACCTTTCCCTTTTCCTTTTCCCTTCCCTTCTCTCTACCCTTTTCCTCTTCCCTTTTTTCCCTTCCCTTTTACTCCTGTCCTCGCCCTTTCCCTCTTCTCCTTTTTGTAGTGTCCTTTTTTCCTTCCATTTTTCCCTTTCTTTTCCTTTCTCTTTTCCCGTGCTATTTTCCCTTTCCTTTTTCCTCTTCCTTCTTTCCCTTTTACCCATGCCTTTTGCCTTTCACTTTGCCTTTTTTTTTTCCCTTTCCTCTTTGAGAGATTAGAGCATAGCCAATCATGGTGGTGGGAAGACTTGCGATAAATTTCGGCCTTGAATGTAACCAAATATCTCAACTATCTAAATTAGGGTTTGATTCATGACATACGCTAAAACTTTATAATATAAGATCAACATGGTTTAATGTATTAAATCTTCTTTTTGGCTCTTGCACCAAGAACAAAATGGAAAGGATTGAACCACAAGATGCATTGGCGGAATCGAACTTCGGTCCGCATCTGGCGTGGCATGGTACTATTCTACCACTAGACCACCAATGCACAAGTAATACAAATGAATACCTTCTTAATTAACAAGCACATACGGTGCCCAATCAAATTCTTTGGCATCAAAAAAATATGTTATATGCCAAAAAGGTGTATGTGTTTTGAATTCTAATAAAGTCAAAACAATAGTTGCCAATTCATTAGTTTGGCTTGTCAATCGTTTTGTCATTGCATATGATTTGAATCTCAGATTACAATAGTTGCAATTCATTAGTTTTCAAGGCTTGTCGCGTTTGTGTCTTGGATTATAGTTGCACATAGTTAGTTTAGTATGGATTGGGGGCTGCATTTAGAAAGGAATTATGAAAACAACCCTCCTTTTTGTCATTTGCCAAATTGTATCATTTCATTATTCGTTAGAATTTATTATTTAATAGAAATGGAAAAGTTACCGTGGATGCTTATATTAAACCATTGCGGAGGGAAGACATGAATTGTCCACTTGGATCTTCTTGGAATACAAATACAAAAGTAAAAAGGATTTTACACCATAAAAGGCATCATTGACCAACATGGAAAAGAAAAGAATTATAATTATCCTACATCCTTGAGCATGTGCTAGCGGAATTCATTGACCCGGACAATTGTTCAAATTATTTCCCCCAAAATGTGTGGAAATTTCACAAGCATAAAAGACAGGAAAAATAATTTTTGTATAAAATCTTCATCAACTACAAAATGCTCTAGGTTGGTTTGAGTCCGGTCCATACATGGCAATCTCAAGAAGCTCAACTTCAAACAAATGCAAGTTGAAAAGGCAACTTAAACAATTTCAATTTCAGCCCCAAAAGGATCTCCATTTGACCTCTAATCTTGGCAATCACATGCTATCATTGTGAATGATCTTATATCCCCATTAACAACTTCATTTTTTTCTTTCCCTAATATGCACTCTAGTTGCCTTCCTTAAGCCCTTTCTTTTGGTCAATTGTCATTGCCTTTAACTTCCGTGATAAGATCGAATAACGGATGCATATAAAAAATTAAGTTGCTTCCCTTCTTTACCTTCCATTGGCATACCATCCCCCAAACAAACCTTCTTGTGTTTAAAATCTTATCATATCAATTTCCCTTTTCATGGAGAACACCAAAGCTCTTTTCTAAAGTTTCAGAAGACCTTAATGCACCCTCATTTTCTTTTTTAGCATGTTTACATGGTGTCCATCTTTCCATTCCAAATGCAAATGAGGCCTCCATCCCCTATGGACACCATGAAGAGGGGCAAATTCAAGCATAATCGGATTCCCCTTAATGCCCACACCATGTTTATATACTCATCGATTGATTTGTCCATTTTTTGTGCTTTTCTAAAAGCCAATTTATTAGTTCCCTTGAAGAGCACAATCAAAATTCACTATAAGAGTTCTCCTTTGCTTTTTGAGCTCAATTCATCTATAGTGGCATGAGCATCCTGAGGCAAATTTTCCCTTCTCAGTTCTCCCCAGAATGGCAAGACCCTTTCCCCCTTTAGAAGGCAAGCATGCCTTTTTTTTTTGACCTTATTTGCGCATACAATTTCAAACAAAATTTTTCTTTTACCATTTCTATACATGCAAGCAAAAAACAACCAACGAAATTTCTCCCCTATTTCTTTTTCCATCTTTTCCCTCTTCCCTCCCTTTTCCTTTTTTTTTTCCTTCGGTTTTGAAATTCCTCAAATTTTTCGGGGTGGAATTTTTCCTTTTTCCCTTTTCCCTTCCCTTTTCTTATTTTGATCCGGGAGCGTTCCTTTTCCCAGCTTTTCAATTTCTCCTTTCCTTCCCTTTTCTTGATCCCTTTTTTTTCCCTTCTTCTTTTTTTTTTCAAAGCTTCCCAGAGTTCCCTTCCTCCTTTTACTTTTTCCAAAACCCTCGTTTGAAATTTTTCCTTCCCTTTTCCCATCATTCAAGCTTTTCATCCCCTTTCCTTCTTTTCTTTTCCAATAGCCTTTCCTTTTCCCATGAAGTTCCATTTTTCCTTTCATTTTTCCTTCCATAGAATCCCTTTCCCTATATTTTCCCTTTCCCTTTTCCTTTTTTTTTTTTCTTTCCCTTTTCCATCCCCTATAATCTCCTTTCCCTTCCTTTTCATAAGATCCTTTTTTTTTTTCATGGTCCCCTTTCCCCCTTTTCTTTTTACCTTTCCTCATTTTTCAAACCCCTCGTGGAGGCTTTCTCCCCGCCCGATGGAGAATACAATGTAGCTCAACGAATGGGTGGGGAAGTATTTCCTCAAGAGACCGCTTTTAGGCCCAATACTCTTCCAATTTCCATTCTTCTTATGGCCCTCGTTTTAGGTCTTTTTTCCAATCCCTTTTCCTCTTCCTTTTTTAGGGCTTTTTCTACAACACATCAAAACATTATATTATAAGACAAGCACATACAACTCAATAAAATGCATCTCATAATCCAGGTTCTCAAAAATATCCTGGTTTCCCTACAATAAGATCCCTTTTCCCCCGGTTTTTCTTCTAATAAGTCCCTTTCGATTATGCCAAGGCATAAAGCGACAAGATTTGCTCAATCACCATGTTCTTCCATGCTTGAACTTGATATCATAAAAATTGAAAGAATTAACATGTGAATGAGTAACAATGTCGAGCATTGGTGTGCCACTAATGGGGGCTATGCATAAACTCTAGAATATTTTCCCGTTCCCTTTCGCGTTTTCGAATGACAAACTCTAAATATTAATCGAATGGACCGTATGTGATAGGGACTATAAAATAATATGAACAAGCTCCTACACGCGGATGATAGGATTGAACCTATCTTTTTCAAAGCCCACATGATTTCTAGTCATGCCCAATAACCACTCTGCACATCCACTCCCGCGTGTGGAATACTTCCAATACTTCTTAGATCATTGAGATATTTAGGAGGATAGGATTTGGCTAGTCATTTATTCTCTCATTCTGATGTTTGATGGTTGGAAGAGCAAGATTAGCTTGATCTCATTTCTCACCCTATGGTGCAATCGATTGCTCGATTATCCTTATGTCATTATCAACATGTCTTGCTTCTTTTTTGGCAAGAACAAAATTAGAAGAGTTGAACCACAGGGATGCATTGGCCGAATCGAACTTCGGTGCATGCCGTGGCGGGGTACTATTCTACCACTAGACCACCAATGCACAAGTAATACAAATGAATACCTTCTTAATTAACAAGCACATACAACAAACTCAATTAAATGCATCTCATAATCCGATTCTCAAAAAATATCGTGGTCGTACAATAAGGTGTAGGGAATGGTTGTTCTTCTAATAAGTCCAAACAAATGATTATGCCAAGGCATAAAGCGACAAGATTTGCTCAATCATGTTTTTCCATGCTTGAACTTGATATCATAAAAATTGAAAGAATTAACATGTGAATGAGTAACAATGTCGAGCATTGGTGTGCCACTAATGGGGGCTATGCATAAACTCTAGAATATTGCGCCCGGTGGAAGAGTCGTGGGAAATCATGAATGACAAACTCTAAATATTAATCGAATGGATGTATGTGATAGGGACTATAAAATAATATGAACAAGCTCCTACACGTGGATGATAGGATTCGAACCTATGCGAGCAAAGCCGACATGATTTCTAGTCATGCCCAATAATCACTCTGGCACATCCACGCCAGCATGTGGAATACTTCCGATACTTCTTAGATCATTGAGATATTTAGGAGGATAGGATTTGGCTAGTCATTTTTGATGGTTGGAAGAGCAAGATTAGCTTCGATCTCATTTCTCACCCTATGGTTTGTCCCGATTGCTCGATTTATCCTTATGTCATTACTAGTTAAAGGTGCCCAAATCTTCTTTTTGGCATCTAAGAACTGTGAATGATATACTGGAGCAATTGTTAAATGGATTCATGTTTTTAAAATTAGATAAGCAAGAGCATTCGAACACATTTCGCACTTCCCCTTACTTTTCCCTTTTCCTTTTGCCTTTGTCTACTAATTTTTTTTTTTTTTCTATTTTCCCTTTGCCCCTTTCTTTTTCCATTATTCCATTTCCCCTATTTCCCTTTTCAAAATATTTTTGCTTCCCATTTTTCCTTTTCTATTTTCCCCTTCCCTTTTCTCAATTTGTGGTTGCCCTTTTCCTTTCCCTCAAGATTTTCCACCTCTCTTTTCCAATTTCCCTCTCCCCTTTTCCTCGGCCCTTTTTTCTAAGTTTTTCTTTCCTTTCCCCTTTCCCTTTTCCCTTTTCCTTTTCCCTTCCTTCTCCTACCTTTTTTTTTTTCCCCTTTTTTTCCCTTCCCTTTTCCTCCTTTGCCCAAGAGCTTCCTGTCTTCCCTTCTTTCTAGTGCCCTTTTCTTTCCTTCCCCCCTCCCTTTTTCTTTTTCCATCTTTCCCTTTCCCTTTTTCCATGTCCATTTTCCTTGGTTTCCCCCTTTCCTCACCCTTTCCCTCTTCCCTTTTTTGTCATGTCCCTTTTCTCTTCTATTTTTTCATGCTTTGTTTTATTCTCCTCTTTTCCCCCAATCTTCACATTTTCCCTCCTCCCCTTCCTTTTCCTTTTTTTCCCTTCTTTTTTCTTTTCTTTTTGTTCACCTCCCTTTCTATTTTCGCATTTTACCTCCTTTTGCCTTTTTCCATTTGCTTTTCCCCCTTTTCCACGTTTGCCTTTTCCATTTTCCCCTCCTTGCTTTTTTCCTTTTTCTATCTCCCCTTTCCCTTTTTCCCTCCATTTTCACATTCCCTTTTCCTTTTTACTTTTATTTTATTTTCTTTTCTCCCCATTCCATCCCCTTGGTGTCCCTTTTCCCTTTTTTTCCTTTTCCTTTGTCTTTTTCTTTCTTTTTTACTAATGGCCTTTTTTTCCCTTCCCTTTTCCTCCTCTCCACCCCTTTCTCTCTTCCCTTTTTATTAACAAGTCCTTTTTCCTTCCATTTCCCTCTCTTCGCCTCCTTTTCCTTACCTTTTTTCCCTTTCTTTTCTCATGTCTTTTTTTTCCATTCCTTTATTTCTCTTCCCCCCTTTTGGAGCCATTTCTTCCCCTTAACTTTTGCCCATCCTTTCCCTCTTCCCTTTTTCTAAGTAGTCTTTTTCTTTCCCTTTCTTCCGTCTTTTGTTCTTTTCTTTTTCCTTTTCCGGCTTTCCTCCCTCTTTTTTCTCTCTTCCTTTTTTTCCGCTTCTCTCCTTCTTTTTCTTCCTCCTCTTTTTTTAATGCCCTTTTTCCCTTTTGCCCCTCCCTCCCTTTTTCCCTTTCCATCCATTCTCCCCTCCCTTTATCTCTTTCTTTTTGTTTCGTGTCCTTTTTCCTTCCTTTTTTCTCCTTTCCCGACCTTTTTCCTCTTCCCCTTTCCCATTGTCCTTTTAATCCCTCCTTCTCTCCCTTTTTGCCCCTTTTCCTCATCCCCCTTTTCCCTTCCTTTTATCACTCTGTCCTCACCCTTTCCCTCTTCTCCTTTTTGTACTGTCCCTTTTTCCTTTCTTTTCTCCCTTTCTTTTCCTTTCTCTTTTTTGTGCTTTTTGCCATTTCTTTTCCCTTTTACTCGTGCCTTTTTGCGTTTCACTTTGCCCTTTTCTCCTCCTTTTTTTCTCCTTTCCCCACCTTTTTCCTCTTCCCCTTTCCCAATGTTCCTTTTGGGGCTAATAATCCTCCCCCTTTCTTTTTCCTTTTTTTCCTTTTTCTTTTTTTTTTTCCTTTTCCTTTTCCCTTCCCTCCTCTCTGCACCCTTTTCCTCATCCCCTTTTCAACTTCCTTTTTGCTCCTATCCTCATCCTTTCCATCTTCTCATTTTTTTTCTAGTGTCATTTTTTTTTATTTTTCCCTTCCGCGGCTTTCGTGCTCTTTTTCCTTTCCTTTTCCCTTTCTTTCTTTCCCTTTTTACGTGCCTTTTTGCCTTTCATTTTTTCCTTTTTCTCCTCCTTTTCCTTTTCCTTTCCTCTTGCACATTAGAGCATGGCCAATCACTGATGGTGGGAAGTCGTTGCTGATAAATCTTATGTCTTATCGGATGCAATTAATTGATCTCAACCATCCAAATTAGGGTTTGATTCATGACATTTAATGCTAAAACTTTATAATATAAAGATCAACATGGTTTAATGCATAAAATCTTCTTTTTGGCTCTTAGCCAGAACAAAATTAGAAGAGTTGAACCACCAGGATGCATTAGCCAGAATCAAACTTAAGTCTATCACTGGCGAGGGTACTATTCTACCACTAGACCACCAATGCACAAATAATACAAATGAATACCTTCTTAATTAACAACACATACAACCAACTCAATCAAATGCATCTCATAATCCGAGTTCTCAAAAATACCCGAGGTCGTGAGTTACAATAAGGTGTAGAATGGTTGTTCTTCTAATAAGTCCAAACAAATGATTATGCCAAGGTATAAAGCAACAAGATTTGCTCAATCACCGTGTTTTTCCATGGCAAAGAACTTGATATCATAAAAATTGAAAGAATTAAATGTGAATGAGTAACAATGTTGAGCATTGGTGTGCCACTAAGGGGGCTATGCATAAACCCTAGAATATTGCGTCGATTGGAAGAGTGCGTGGGAGATATGAATAAACTCTAAGTATTAATCGAGCGGGCGTATGTGATAGGGACTATAAAATAATGAAAAAGCTCCTACACGTGGATGATGAGGGATTCGAACCTATCAGAACAAAGCCCACATGATTTCTAGTCATGCCCAATAAACACTGCACATCCACGGCCGACATGTGGAATGCCTCGTTTCTTCTTAGATCATTGAAATATTTAGGAGGATAGGATTTGGCTAGTCATTTGTTCTCTCTCTCATTGTGATGTTTGATGGTTGGAAGAGCAACCCGACAAGATTAGCTTAGATCTCATTTTCTCACACTATAGTTACGTGATTGCTCGATTATCCTTATGTCATTACTAAATGGAGCCCAGCGTTGCTGGGTATAGCTAGGAACTGTAAATATACACTGGCGCGAATTATTAAATGAATTCAAGTTCTTCAATCACACGATTAAGAGCATTTGACCACATTTTCACTTCCTTTCCTTCCACTTCCCCTTCCTTTTTTCGTTTTTCTTTTGCCTTTCTATGCTTTTTCTTTTTTTCTTTTCCTTTTCCCGTTCTATTTTTTCATTTTATCTTTTTTCTCTTTCCACTATTCCATACAATCTCCCTTTTCCCTTTTTGATTTTCTCTTCACCCTTTTTTTTTTTTTTTTCCTAATTTCGTATTTTTTCCCATTTCTATTTATCCTTTTCCTTTCCCTTTTCACCCTTTCTCCACCCCTTTTTTTTCATTTTTTTTTTCCTTTTTTCATTTTACTTTCCTTCATTCTCTTTTTTCTTCTCCACATTTCCCTTTTCCTTTTATCCCCTTTTTTTCCCTTTTTTCCTTTTCTTCCATCCCCTCTCCTCCCCTCCCCTTCCCTTCGCTTCTCTTTCCCCTTTCCTTTTTCCCTTTCGATGGCATTTTCCCTTCCTTTTCCTCCTTTTGGAGTGGTTTCTCTCTTTCCACTTTTCATGTACCATTTTTTCTCCCATTTCTCCCTCTACCCCTCATTTTCCCTTCTCTCATTTCCCTTTTTCTATATCCTTTTTTTTCACTTTTTTTCTCCGATTTTTCAAGGTACCCTCCTTCCCTTTATTTTCATGCATTTTCTCCTTCCCTTTCCTTCTCCTTTATTTTTTCCCTTCCTTTTCCATACCTTCCCTTTTCCCCCAGCCCCTTTTCTTTTGAACTTCCTTGTTTTCCTTCTCTTTTCCCCTACCCTCTTTCATTTTCTCTATGTTTTTGATTCCCTTCCCCACTTCCCCCTCCTTTTTCTTCTCCTTTCCCCCTTTTTCCTTTTCCCTCCCTTTTTTAGGAATCTTTTCTTCCTTTTCCTTTTTCTCCTTTAACTGACCTTTTTCCTCTTCCCTTTCCCGGTGTCCCTTTTTGCTCCCACCTCCTCTCCCCTTTTTTTCCCTTTACCTTTTCCTTTTCCCTTCCCTTCTCTCTATCCTTTTCCTCTTCCCCCCTTCCCTTCTCTTTTACTCTGTCCCTCGCCCTTTTCCCTCTTCTCATTTTCATGTGTCTTTTTTCCTTCCATTTTTTTGGCTTTCTTTTTCGTTTCCCTTTTTTTAGAAGAAGAATTCCCTTTCCTTTTCTCTCTTCCTTCTTTCCCTTTTACCCATGCCTTTTTGCCTTTCACTTTGCCCTTTTCTTTTTTCCCTTTCCTCTTGAGAGATTAGAGCATGGCTAATCATGGTGGTGGGAAGACTTGCAATACATTTCGGCCTTCGAATGTAACCAAATGATCTCAACCGTCCAAATTAAGGTTTGGTTCATGACATGCGCCATAACTTTATAATATAAGATATTTAATAGTGCTTTCTGAGTGGCATTTAGTGATATGATATTGGAGCATGATAAAATATTAAATAAGTACCAATTATTGATTGGTGGCTTTCATTTATGAAACAATATTACTCGTTTTTATTTAGGACAAAGATAAGACAACATTTGGAATTAGGCATTCAAACGTTCTCTTATTATTCTAATAATATTCGAAAATTCAGTACAATTCTGAACGACAAATTGTATAGATAAACAACTCTTTCAACGCAAAGATTCTCCCACTAGTCATCAAATTATACTGCAACCATTGGGAGTGATGGAGGTGGGTACTACTACAAATCTCTAAGGCACTAACAATGGGGTTGAAGGTCCTACGATCATCCTTCTCTTTGTCACGCATAAAATCCGCTGGTGATCTACAGATGGTTCAGTAGATAAAAACCAAAACTAATTAAAAATTACCAATTTTTGAAAATGTATTTCTATGTCATTTAGAATCACAAACAAATACTACATGTTTCTTTGTCCCAGTCAAAATATTTGTATACAAGGGTATTATGTGAGCAATTAATTGCCAAAACAAACAATGTGATACATGAACAACAATTGTAAGGTATCGGATAAAGAACTGCTTGCGAAGATCCCATCGGAATTGGTTTGATTTCATCACTTTAATCCTTTTGATGGAAAAAATTAAGGACCATGAAATCTAGGATTTAAAAAATTCCGAAGAAAAAATAGCAGCCCACAAGAACGTATTCATTCACTTCAAATTCCTTCTTGTTAATATACCATCCCGAGGTGGAGATTCGACAAAGGCAATGAAACTCCACTATATCTCCTTTATTATGAAATGCCATTTAAAGACTATTTCGGCCAGACACGCAACCAATATAGTGAAGGATGGATATTCTTTTTAAGCCATACAATGTTAAAGGAAACATAGGAGAATGCCATTTATTCACAAAGGCGATTGGGATTAAACAGGAACAATCCATTGAATGAAAAGCGGCGGATACATGTACGATGACATACATGATCTAATACATGTGATATGGCATAGCACATTCAATTAAAAGGTGAACATGACTTTGATTATTTTCAATCGCTTTGCACAGATTTATTTGTGGTCCTCCCAAATCACACCAAGACTCTTGTTTGCACAACGAAAATGTGTTTTATATCATTACTCAAAACAAATAAATCAAAGCGTTTTATATTTACAAAATAGGCAATGAAATTTACCTCAAATCTCTTATCTTGTGCATCCTTCCCCGTGATCCTCCATATTATCTCATCTAGCGTTTTCAAGAAGCATATGTACAACATAAAACGAAAAAATAAATAAATCAATCCAATTTATTAGAAAATAGGCAAAACGGTCGAATTTATCCTGCTAGTTCTCTTATCTTGTGCATCCTTTTTTATCCGCGAACTCCATATTATCTCATCTAGCCTTTATCAGCCCTTGCCAAAGATAAAGAGACTTGAGCAACAAAATCAAAATTTGTTATCGGCATTTATAGAAGTAATAAACAAAATCCGTATTTACCTTCAAATCTTAATCAAAATTGGACCGTGATTGTCCATGTTCGGAGACCTAACAAAATTGAGGAAGAAAGTATGAATAAATAATCAGATGATTAAAATAGAAATTACTAAACTGAAGGGAAAAATCGACAATGTGATCATAATGGATTTTATTAAGGAAAAATTGTAGTTGCACAAAAAGAAAAACAATTTGATGGAGAAAGAAAAATGAATGTAAATTATAGTTTTTTACCTCCTACTTAAAAGAGCATCTACTACTTAAAGATGTCCGATGTCCTTAAACATCTAGAAGCACCTATTCATCTTTTTCCGCGGCCGCGAAATAATACAAAGCTTATCCGGTGTCGAGATGCTTGAAAAGATGAGGCAAAGCTCCTCCCTCAACCATTGGTTTTTGCTTCTGACTCACAGATGCATGGGCCCGATCCTAGGCTATGGTGATGGACATAAAGCGATTAATCAAATGCCCGCGAGCAAAACCTAATATGGAGAACAAATGCTCTATACTGCTTTGCCTCATATTTTGTATGCTCACCTCAACCCGTCGAGGAAGCGCCATAGCCGCTTTTTATCGCCCGTAAAATGCTTGCCCCTAACCACGTGTTTTTTCTTTTCTTGCCCGGATCAGCCCTATCACTTCCTTGCATCTTAGAACAATCATCCTATTCCCATATCTTTTCTCATGATGTACTGCATGGGATAGGTTATATTCCCCGTTCGAAGAGCTCCTTCAACATTATGAGGTATGTCTAAACAAAAGGCGCTTAGGGTTTTTAACCTCCACAGAACCCTAACTCCTAGCGCAAAGATTTGTTAAACCTTGAAGCCCGTCCGATCAGATAAGCCAGGTATGTCATTTTTCCAATACACGAGGAGTATAACCAATATATATTTACATGTCGTACCGTAGGATTAAAGCATCACCGATCCTTTCCCAAGTCCATTTTACATAGGGCAATCCACACCATGGTTTTATTATTGCAAATAACTTAAGACAATAAGCTTGTTCATTTACTCTTAACCCGGTGGAAACTTCGGATCAACCGTTGCCCACCGTTGATTGCAATACAATGATAGGGCATAACATGCACTTAACGACGATTAATGCGCCGGGTCAGTACATTTGTGATAAAAGCCAGTTAATTGACTCGGATCTGCGAACCTGCCGTGATAAATTAATTAGATTCCGGATGCCAAATTAGATCTTCTGCATTACTCACGAATCTCCCGAACTGTGATAAACCGGTACGTAGAGATGATAATCATAAATTTGTGGTTCGCGGTTGGGTGGGGAGCACCTTACGCCGATTAAGGGGTCAATCCCCACCCTTTCGCTATTATGGCTAAGATCGCCAGGCACAAAGCCGAGGACACACCACTAGAACATAAGCATGATTTTTGCTATGTCCATACCTCCTAATTTCAAAATGCCATAGAAAATAAAATCATAAATCATTACTTCTATTTGCATGTCCGGCTTCTCCCTTAGTCAATACCGCCTTGACTTATTTCCTATTTGCAACGTTCTTACCATGTAACTAGTAATGGTGCCAGCGTTCTTTGGGCATAAGTTGAGCCTATAAATGCTTTGGGATGCAATGATAAAAGCCATATCCCTTTCCCTTTCCCTTTTGCTCTATCCCGTGATTTCATTTTTTTTATTTCTCTACTTTTGTTTTTTCTTTTCTTTCTTTTCTCTTTCTCACATGTTTCCTTGTTTTTCCCATCCCTTTCCTTCCCCTTCCCTGTTCCCCTGATAATTTTTTTCCCCTTCACTTTGCTCCTTTCTCCACCTTTTCCCTTTCTCTTTTTCTTTGCCCTTTTCCCCTTTCCCTTTTTTCTTTTTTTTTTTTTCCTTCTCTTTTTTTCCCTTTTCATGTCTTCCCTTTTTTTCTCGCAACCTTTTACTCTTTTTCGCCCTTTTCCATGCCTATTTTTCCCTTCTCTTTTCCTCCTTTTTTCCCACTCTTTTCCTCCCTTTTTTTGTGTGCCTTTTCCCTTCCATTTTTCTTTCTCCCTCCCGTTTTCCATGCCCTTTTTACCTTCCTTTTTTCCATCTCCTCACCCTTTTCCCTCTTTCCATTTTCCATGTTCCTTTTTCTCTTCCCTTTTCCATTTCCTCATTTCCTTTTTCCCTGCCTCTCTCTCTTCCCCCTTTTCCATTCTTTTTTCTTTTTCTATTCCCTTTTCCCATGCCCTTTTTTCCCACCCTTTTCTTCTTTCTATTTTTCCGGGTGCTTCCTTTTCCTCCTTTTCCTACCCTTTCCCTCTTCCCGTGCAATTTTCCCTTCTTTCAACCCTTCCTTTTCCTTTTCTCTTTTTCCTTTCCTCATGTCCTTTTTTCTCTTTCCCTCCCTCCATCAATCCCTTCCCTTTCCCTTTCCCCTTTTTTTTTTCCTTTTCTTGATGGATTTTTTTTTTTTTTTCCGCTTTTCCTCCTTTTGCCGATCCTTTTCCCCGTGCACTTTTTCCATTCCTTTCTTTTTCCTTTTCCTTTTTCCATGCCTTTTGCACATTTGTTTTTATTCTCTTATTTTCTATACCCATTTTCCTCTTTTCCCCACCCTTTCTCTCTTGCCCTTTTTTTTTCCCTTTTTTTTCTTTTTCCCTTTTCCTTTTTACCTTTTCCCCATGCCTTTTTCCTTTCACCAATCTCGTTCTCTTTTTCCTTTTCTTTTCCCTTTTTTTCCTTTTCTCTTTTCCTTTTACCCTTTTTTCCCTTTTCCCCATGCCTTTTTTTTGCCCTTCATCTCTCTCTTTCCACTTCCCTTTTCTTTTCCCTTTTCCTTTTCCTTTTTTTTTTCCCTTTTTCCCTTTTCCTTTTTTACCCTTTTCCCTTTTCCCCATGCATTTTTTGCCCTTCACATTCTCTCTTTCCACTTCCCTTTTCATTTTTTTCCCTTTTCTTTTTTCCTTTTCCTTTTTTTTCCTTTTTTTTCTTTTACCTTTTCCTTTTTTCCCTTTTCCTTTTCCCCATGCCTTTTACCCTTTTTCCTTTTCCCCATGCCTTTTTTCCTTTCACCACCCTTTCTCTTTTTCCTTTTCTTTTCTCTTTTTTTTTTTCCCTTTTCCTTTTACCCTTTCCCTTTTCCCCATGCCTTTTTGCCCTTCACATTCTCTCTTTCCACTTCCCTTTTCCTTTTTTTCCCTTTTCTTTTCCTATTTTCCTTTTTCCCTTTTTCCTTTCCTTTTTTTCCTTTTTTTTTCTTTTACCCTTTTTCCCTTTTCCCCATGCCTTTTTTGCCCTTCACATTCTCTTTTCCACTTCCTTTTCCTTTTTTTCCTTTTTTTTTTCCTTTTTTTTTCCTTTTCCTTTTTTGCCTTTTTTTTTTTTCCCATGCCTTTTTTTTTTCCCCACCCTTTCTTTTTTTCCTTTTTTTTTTTCCCTTTTTTTCTTTTTTCCCTTTTCCTTTACCCTTTTCCCTTTTCCCCATGCCTTTTTGCCCTTAGCAGATTCTCTCTTTCCACTTCTTTTCCTTTTCCCCTTTTCATTTACCCCTTTCCCTTAAGAGATCGGCGTGATGACCAATCACGGTGTTGGTAAAGTCGTTCATGATAAATCTAGGTCGCCGGATGCATCCGGATGATCTCGGCCATTCAAATTAGGGGCTCGATGCACTACGCACTTACGTTATAACATTATAATATAAGATTTCTCGCAATCGGAGCACTAGTCCCTTGCCCAATGCCCCAAATAAAATTTCAAAGTGAAATTTCCACACTTCCCAACGGCCCAAGGGTCTCTTTATGCTCCCTGATTTATATTCACCATGCTATTCTTGGTTTCTCTACTTACCCCCACTGCCACTTCCTACTTCGTGCATTATCCTTGCCCATTATTTAGCCCTTATTTGTCTTTTGAAATAGGAAGATGAGAGACCATGTCAAATCCAGCCTCCATGTTTCAAAGTACCTTGTTTCAGCGTACCATGTCAACTTTGCTTCTTGTAGTGCCCTACCCTCTATTTGGGCATGCCCATGTTCCACATTTCAATCCTATTCCACCAGCATTATCTGTCCATGCTTTCCCATTTACCTACGAGGGTTAGAATAACTAGAGAAAAATCTATTTTCTTTACTTGTCTTTATCTGGGACATTTCCCATCCACTTATGCAAGTTATATTAGGCCAAACCCGGGACTTTTCCATCCACTTATACAAGTTCTGTTAAGACCTTCGGCCTTCTAGACCTGTCCATCATGTACTACTATTCCTAGACTTAACCCATAGTTCCTAAAGCATTTCCGATGAATGGCCACATTCTATGATTTTAAGAACTGCAATGTGGCCACTTAGATCCCTAAGGTACATGCCACATGCTTCTAAATAGAAAGTAGTGCCCAAGGAAGACCTTGTGCCTACATTTCCAAAGGCCCCATGAACCATGCCTGATTATCTGCAAACTGTCACTCGATCCTATTTTTCAAACACTCATGTCAAAACCAACATACCACAAAGTCCATATTTTCTGACCATATGGACCAGTTTACACACTGGACTATCTCTGGTTGACAAGGGAGGGTGTCATCCTTTGTTTCTTGGAGCTGTTCAAGACCATATAGGTGCATATTTTATCTCTGTAAGACCGAAACTAGCATTTGAGATAGCTTGTCATGTATATATTCATAATGTTTGCTTGGCACCAAGATACTTCCCAGGTGTTGGGGTCCTTGCTCGTTTTCTCTTAAACGAGGATCCACAAAATAAAGCAACCCACGTTAACGTAAGACCTATAATGAACTACACATTGAAAAGACTAATACTAAAAGCACTTTCTGCATAAGTCAACATAAGGGCCAAGCTTCAGGTGTCTAGGCTTTGAGATATACACTTGAAAATCCAAACAAAATTGCAAGAAGTAAACAGCGCCCTCGAATGCATCGGAGAACAAAATTTACCAATGATGCATTCAAACAAGCCTCCTGCAGCCCACATGAAGACCCCCTGCTGCTATATATAGATTAACCGATTGCCCTTTCAAATATTAACTCTTACCAAACCTCCTTATGAAGCTCATTTTAACCTCACCGTAAGATTTATTACCCGTATATGCACAATGAAACAACCCCGAGATGATATGCACATTTTCCGGATTTAAGTTACATATTCAAAAAAGAACGCGCGTGATAGGAGCAATATGACAAAGACAACCAAAAGAAAGCTGGATTGCAATGTTGTGAAGGTAAGCCATTGCAATCAAATTAGGTTACAAAAGTAAGACAGTTCTTTCCGAAAACCAAATGTCGAACACTCCAAAACTTTAAAATGCATCTAAAATCTGAAGTTACTTCCCCATGTTAATCACTTGACATGTATGCTCGCAAATATTTAGCTATACTAAGTTGATGCCGCAATGCCGCTTAAAGAAAAAAAGGCATATCGAAGTTGTGTTCATCTTTGCCGACAAATTTTCAAACAATAATTTGGCATTGATGAAATAAGTCAAACCGATCAACCAATAATAGCTGATGAAGATTTTAAATATGGTTTGAAACTCGAATACTTGAGTCTTCTGAATGAGGAAAAACACGTCCATAAGAAGCATTGGTTCATACATCCTTACCGGTAAGTTGAGAACTGCATTTTGGTGTACAAATCAACTGTCACATTGTCCAAGCTTGCTGTTTGCACAAATGACAACATTCCATGTATACTAGTAACGGTGCCCAGCGTTGCTGAGTATAAGTTCAAGCTGTAAATGTTTTGGCGGCAATGAGAAAAGCTTGTTAATAGTAGAAGCAAGTGACGGTTCCATGCACTTGTGATCCATATTTTGTAATAGCGCATATCTAATGCTCGAAGGTCAACACTTGACAATATCATGCATTTGAATTACATTGAAGGTAGTTTGTTGTCTATAAAGCAACGTAACTTACAATAAGTTGCACCAAGTAAGACTACAAAATCCACAACCATAAATTCACACATGCAACAATTTGGATCCATTGTAATACGTGGTGACAATTAAAGTTTGGTGATTGGATTGAGCCTCAACAATTATAGTTTATATCATCAATCAAAATTGCAGATGGTATAAACCAATTGGGTTTCAACATGATGATTAGATTGGGGTGTCAACAATCATAAATTATATCACTAATCAAAGTTGTAGATAATATAAACCAAAGTTGTAAACAATATGTGCAATAGTGTTTGTTCTCTAAAAAGTTCTAACAATGGTTCCCTGTGTCTTAACTTAAGAATATTATTAGAAGGGAACTTGCCATGTTATACCTTGATCTATGCAATTTGAGTTGAAATTTTGCTTGTAAGGCTACCTTGGAGATGGAGTTAGATTTTAAACATGGTAATAAAATTACAGGTAGTTGAAATGCGGCTCACTATTGTGTTGTAATGATGAGTTAAAACCCGGGACATCATGTCACTCACAGAATATATAACTATTTCTCGGACTAACTTTCTTTTGATTAGAGTAATGGTGCCCAACATTGTTGGGCTCTAAGACAGTTATTGGCTCCAACATTGTAAGCTTCATACAACATTAATGATGTGCAATTTGGACTTCAATTTTTTGTATAGTGCTTTATATCATGAAGACCTTGATGCAATTTGTCGTCCTAACCCTCAGCAATACAGCACTATAAGACTATTGTATTAGCACCAAAATGGACCTAGAAGAAAAAACTGTGTTTGAGATCAGATGGGTAAAAACTTCAAGAAATTTATATACAGTTTCTACCATTGCCGAAATCAATATGTGAAGAACAGGAGGTGCTCCAGGCAAAACCTACCTTTGATTGTCATAGAGTTTTGGTGTCTGTCTCACCAACTGTAGCATGCAGCAGAGATGGGTCCTTGCCAGTTTGTCACTGTTCTGTTGCATTAGATCACGTCTTCGATTTTAAGGTGTCTTTTCTGTGCGCAGGCTGATCTGCATAACATGTGCTTTGCTATGCATTTAATTTCATTCTCATACTCTCCATTCTGGTCCTGAGAACTTTGCATACCATTCTCGATGGTATGCATTTCGCTTTGATTTCTCTAGCTCATCAACTGATTCAAGATCAATAGCAAGGAAACGTTAAGATCAATAACAAAGAACATTCAACATCTTTTTTCTTTGTAAGCAAATCAACATACCTCGAGTTTTAAAAAGTTTTGGTGACCCAGCAATCGAGAATCTCCCTCGGTTTTTTGTGTGATAATCAAAAGCACAATTCTGAAAGGAATATGATTTGTGTCATTCTATGGCACTATACAGAAGTCAGACTATTAGCTGGTTATTTTAGATTAACTAAACATAGATACATAGATAATGCAAGCTCATGTGCTCCAAGTGTATCGGTAGCTGATTGTTGTTATGCAGGATAAGATGCCTAGACTGAAGATTGATGTTGTTATTGCTGGGTCTTATACTCGTATCAGCAACTTCTTTGCTAATAGATAATCAACACATTAATATGCAATAGTCTATCATTTACAGAAGTTCTTATTGACAATTATCATCACATATAGAAAAACACATTGTAATGTCTGAAGTCTGTCTCTCCTATCTTTCTTCAGTCATCTCTACATCAGTCTATTTACAACAAATTTACAATATGCACATTTGTGCATGTACGTCTTTGCTTCTTTAAGCAATTTACGGTTTTGACATTTTCGTGGTCACAATTCTATGGGTCACGTTTCATCGCTAGCTATTGCCTCGAAATGTCAAATATCTCTAGACTCTCTATGATTTGTTGAACTTCATCATGGGGATCTTGCTTGTTATAGTCCATAATTTTTACTTTTAGACAGAGCTGATTACCTTGTTATGCAGGTACACCATTCCAAGTGCATAGAAAGTCCCGCCTGATTTTGCTAACTTTTACAACAAAGGCCATGGAAGTTAAGGGTCTATTTCTATGCCAGAATCTGTTATGAATAGAAGATGCCATACATTGTTTGCAGATTCGTTTTCCTGTTGGTGCGGCAAAGCTTCAAAGAAAAGGTGCACACATGATTTTGCAATTACAATTTCTTGTTTATAAATTCTCCAATTGTGATGATCTACGTCATGTCATTGGGTTTCAAAGAGTTGAGTATTGAGCTTTCATTTGATATCACATGATTTCCTTACCATATATTTAGAAACAACGCGAGAGTTTATCTCTAGGCAATGGAGTTAGATCAATAGTTGAAGGTCATCAATCATGTTTACATACCTGCAAATCATCGACAGATCCTTCATATGCTTGTACTCTCTTCTGATATGTGCCGGAAGGAGGACTATCTTCTGTTTTCTTTAGGCCTATTAAATGCAGACATAAGAAGATCACACTTTGATATATGATAGATTAACCTTCAGCTTTGCATAGAAACCTAAATTTTATGACTAATTCCATCATGTGAAGAGTTTAAAATAATAATATGAAGAGCTGAGAAGTTATTTACCTGTAAAAAGTAATGGAAGGTTGCTTGCTCTAATGATTTGCCCAAAAGACACAATAATTTCTGATCTTTAAAAAAATGGATGCGTAGCTACTTAAACATCTCAATAGATCGGCCGATGCCTTCTATCATGTCATGAACATCTGCGGCAGATAAGCCTCTTAGAAAAGAAGAGCTTGTGATATCTTAACCTGCAAAGAATTCATAACCACGCGTGTTTTTCATTTGCTTGAATAGGTAGGAAAATCAGACGGAGAATGGTAAGACCGGGCTATCGGACCGCTTAATTTTAAGCAAAAACTGAGCTAGCCGCCAACGCATTCATGCTTTAGAAGATTGTGATAAAGCGCAGATCCGCCTCTACCTCCTCCTCCCGGGTCCTCGATCAAGCCGCGGGAACCCTAAACAAATTCACACGAATCCAAAATCTTAGGTCAACCGGGCCGTTGAAAATTTTAGGGCAATGTTCAAGACACACACTAAAACATTATAATATAGGATATGCTTGGTTTTGCCATTCCGTTAAAACCTTGATTGGCCTCAAGTAAACATCCATAGGAAGCAAAGAGGCGGATAAGATTGTCATCTAAGGTGGAGTATGAATCTAACCCATTACTACGAGGACAACGCTTTTGTAACCTTGATCACTCGGGCTCCATTGCCGACACTGGAAAATAATTCCTAACATCATTTCAACCTAAAACAAAGTAAATCTGAAGAATAACATTACCTAAGTGCGATTCAACCGGTTCTCACTGCCGATCTCCACAGAAAGCACCTTAGGAGCACAACAAAGGAAAGCGCTTCAAAATGGGGCGTCGAGTTCTTTACCGGGGTGTACGGTTTGAGATAGAAGGTTTAGGCGGTCGCAACATACTCGTAGGGATATTGGCGCCGGATGTGCAAAAGCTATAAACAAAGGGTTTACGCCCCTAAGGGGCAGCAAAAAAGCAAAGGGCGCTGTTTTAGAAAAATAGTGCTTTTACATTCAGAAGATTTGAACATAGTGATTGTTGGTACTAGTTAGCCGTACTTAAAAATCTTGTATTTCAATGTTATATTTAAGTCGTAGATACATCGAGCCCCTGTTTAGAATGGCCAGAGATCATCACGGGATCATCCGAGAAGGCCCTAGATTTATTGCACGACCGCAACAACTGTGATTGGTCATGCTTGATCTCTTAAAGGGGAATTAAATGAAAAGGGGAAAAGGAGCGGAAGTGGAAAGAGAGAGAGAATGTGAAGAGCAAAAACAGGGAAAAAGGAAAAAGGAATTAAAAGGAAAAGAAAAAGATGAGGATAAGAGGAAAGAAGAGCATGGCATAGGGAAGGAGGAGGTGAAGTGGAAAAGAAGGTAAATGGAAAGAACTGAAAAAAAAAAGAGAAGAGGAAAAAAGGTTGAAAAAAGGAGAAAATGAAGGAGAAAAAAGCATGGAAAGGGGAGAAAAAAGCATGGGAAAAGGAAAGGAGCATGGGAAAAGGGGAAAAAAGAGAAAGCGTTGAGGAAGAGGAAAAAGGAAGGGAACCAGAATGGCATGCAGGAAAAAGGGAAAAAAGGGAGGAAAGGGAGAAGGAAGCAGCAATCAAGAAAGAGGGGAAGAGTGAAAGGTTGGAAAAAGATGAGAGGAAGGGAAGGGACAAGAGGGGAACAAGAAAAAGGATGGGAGGAGGGGGAAAAAGAAAAGGGACATAGAAAAAGGGAAGAGTGAGGAAAGAAAGAAAAGGAGAAAGGGAGAAAGGGAGGAAAGAGGAACCCTAGATTAAAAGTCACAAAGGAAAAAAGAAGAGGGGAAAGCAGAAGGGGGGACGGGCATGGGGAAGAGGAAAGAGGAGGAAAAGGGAGAAGTGGTGAAGAGAAAAAGGGAGAAAAAGAAGACAGAGAAAGGATAGGGGAAAAAGGAGGAAAATGGAGTTATAGAATAAGAGGAATAAAATAAATGCATGGAAAAGGGGAGGGAAAAGGAAAAGAAAAGGAGGGGAGAAAGAGTCTGAGGAAAAGGATTGACCATGGGGGGAGGAAAGCGAAAGAAAAGTCAAATCAAGAGAAAAGCGGGGAAAAAGGGGGGGGAAAGGGGAGGGGAAGCAGGGGAGTGATGGAGGGAGAGGAAGAAGAGAAAAGGACATGAGGAAAGGAAAAGAAAAAGGAAGAGGGTTAAGGAAAAGGGAAAATTACCTGGGGAGGAGGGAAAAGATTAGGAAAAGGCTTATCAGGAAAAATGGAAAAGAAAAAGAAAAGATTAGGAGAAAAAGGGCATAGAGAGAAAGAATAGAATGGAAAAAGAGGGGGGAAAGAGAGAGGAAATTTGTGGGAAAAAGGAAAGGGAAGATGGAAAAAGAGGAGAGAAAAGTTGAAATGGAAAAAGAGGGGAAGAGGGGGAAAAGAGATTGAGGGAGATGGAAAGAGGGGAAGGTAAAAGGGCATATAGGCAGGGGGAGGGAGAAAAATGGAAGGAAAATGGCACACAAAAGGAGGAAAAAGAGTGGGAGGAAGAAAAATAGAGCATGGAAAAAGAGTGAAAAGAGTAAAAGGTTGAAGAAAGGAAGACATATGGAAAAAAGAGATTAGAAGGACATAAAAGAGAAAGAGGGGGAGGAAAAGGGCAAAGAAAGAGAGAGAAAGAGGGGGAAAAGGTGGAGAAAGAACAAAGGGAAGGAAAAGTTATCGGGGGCAGAGGGGAAGGGGAAGAGGGAAAGGATAAGGAAAACAAAGGAAACATAGAAATGAAATGAAAATAAGAAAAATAGAAATCTGGGATAAGAATAAAGGGAAGGATAGGGCTTTTTCTCATCCAAAGCATTTCAGGGCTCAACCTTGGCTGACACATTACAGTTAGTAATGATGTTAGGGCTGGGGACAATTGTGTAATAGGTACAAAACTAGGTGCAAAAAAATATTAACAAACGCCACGAGGAAATAAACCAACATAGTTTGAACTAACAACAAAACTTGATACATTAAAATTATGTTGAAAAACATATGTAATGCTTGTTTCAGCAAAACATGCCGATCTAAAATTATAATGTGAAAACATTATGTAAAGCATCAAATTAATGATGATTTTAAAGAAACCATTTAAAGATGAGGCCAGGCATAATTAAGTATGGTGAACTAACGTTTACCAAAATCAACATATCTTAAAACATCTTTCAAACTATTGGTGATTTCAAAAACCATTATACTGTCGAAATTTATTGTAATTAAATATGAACTGGCAATGATTTTACAAAATCAGTATGGTGAAACCATCTTTATAAACTGAAGTGATAATTTTACCGACTAGTTTAAAATTTTAAAATTAGTATAAAAAATTATGGACTGTTTTACCATCAAAGACCGCTGGTTTTATTGACATAATGAATTGTTATAAAATCAGCTGGTTTTCCGTGCAGGTTTTAATCAGTTCATTTTGGGGACGCGTACGTGCCGAAAGGGTGTTGAAGACATTATGGAAATGGACTTATGGTGAAGTAGCATTGAGGTGGGGTTACATAAATGTTATTTGTATTAAAATTTAGAAATTAAGAATAATGATTATCCATTTGGCTATAAAATTTCATCATAATTTAACAACATATCGGTGAAGGGTTATTACGCCTCGCGCAATTTCTTGTTTATGTTTTGCTTGTTTATTCATTATTCCTCGTCCATGTCTAAAGAAGAAGAAGGACAGGATGCTTGACTATAGTAATATACAATAATGAAATCGCGGTTTTGTAAATAAAGACATGTTGGGTCATAAAAACACCCTCTTCTTCGACCGTTGGTAATTTTCCCTCGAGGATCATTTTGAAACCATGAAGAAAGAATCGAAAGGTTTACGATAGCGCCATAAAGGTCTTTGCAAAGAAATAGTAGAATTAATAAGACAAACATTTGCTTGTAAAGATTAACGAGGTTGTTGGTGAGATATTGAGAACCGATATGAGATTTATGTTTATACGTCATCAAAGCGGGGAAAGGTTAAATTGGGTATTAATTATAGACATCGATAAACTGGATCTCAAGACTGAACAATGCATCATACAACGTGTATCTTGAAATTAAGGTTCTTTCGGATATTTTTTGCGTTAAACTGCATCATCAACATCATATGCCTGAACCATAAACCATAAGATTCATCATGAAGGGTTTTCGCGGCAAAACCATTATCAGTTATCTTCCGCCGTTAATTAGGTGGGATTTCGATTTATATCCATGGTTTTGATCAAAACCAATCATTTTGAAGCGGTCCAGCATTTCTCATTATCGGGTCACGAAACCGATCACAGGGAGGTCCTTTAATTTCCGTTTGGAAGACCGTCAAACTGGAGATACCAGGTTTCACAATCTAATTAAGTATTGAAAGCGATCAAAACGGGTGAAACAATACGGCGAAGCTTTTCAGTCGGGTTCTGGACCAGCCGAGAATGGTTTTCATATTCTGGCGGCTCATCAGTCTTTAAAGTTGGCATTCCATCTGCCGTTAAATCCATTCCATTCCCTCCATTCCTTCCATTACATCCAATCTTTCATTAAGATCCATCCTTCCTCCTCCATTCCATGTCCTATCCACTGGGCCACTTCTTTCCATCCATTCCGTCCATTTCATTTCCTCCATTCCATTTCCATCCATTCCTTCCTCCATTTCCATTCCGGGGATCCGTCCTTCATAAATGAGATGTTGACTTCTAATCTGATCCAGGTCCCTAAGATCCATTCATCACTGCTCCTTTTCATTCCATCCTTTTCCTCCTTTCTTTCCTTCCACTCCTTCCTTCGTCCTTCCTTCCATCCACTCCATTCCTTCCATTTCTTCATTTTCGTCGATCCATCCTCTTTATCCATTCTGTTGGTCCTTTGAATCTTTTCCTCCTCCCTTCCTCCGTTCCGGTCTTCCATGTCTTCCTTCGTCCGTCCATTCCATTTCCGGCTCGTGTTCGGCTCATCCCTGTCCATCCCTCCGTCCTCCTTCCTCCATTCTTCCTTCATTGTCCATCGGGTTATTTCCGTCCGTCCTTTCCGGCCGTCCGGTTTCCTTCCACCTTTTCCTTCTTTCTTCCTTTTCCATTCCATTCCATTTCCATTTCCTTTTCTTCCTTCCACTTCCTCCGTTGTGGTTTTCCTTTTCCTTTCCCTTTCCTCTTTCCGTTCCATTTTCTTTCCTTTTCCTTTTCCTTCTTGTGCCAGGTCTTCCTTCTTTCTCCATTTTTCTTTGTCTGGGTTTTCGTTCCTCCGTTCCTTCCTCCGTTTCATTTTCCTTCCGTTCGTGCGTTCCTTTTCCGTGGTCTTTTCTTTCTTTTTCCTTTCCTTTCCTCCTTTCCTTTCCTTTTCCTTCTTTTTCCTCCTTGTCCTTCCTTGTGTTGGTCTTCCTCCTTTGTGGTCCTTTTTTTTTTCCTTTCTTCCTCTTTTCCGTTTCTTTTCCTTCTTTCCTGGGTCCTTTTCTTTCCTTTTTCTTTCCATCTTTCCTTTCCTTCCATTTTCCTTGGTTTTCCATTCATTTTTCATTCTTTTCCTTCCTTCCTTCTTCCTTTTGTTCCACTTTCCTTTTCCATTTCCCCCCTTTCCATTTTCCATTTCCTTTTCCTTCCTCCCACCCTCCATTTCCACATTCCTTTTTTTTTTCGGTTACTTTATTTTATTTTTCTTTTCTCCCATTCCATCCCCATACGCTTCCCTTTCCCCTTTTTTCCCTTTTCCTTTGTCTTTTTCTTTCTTTTTTTTTACTAATGGCCTTTTTCCCTTCCCTTTTTATATCCTCGACCCCTTTCTCTCGCTTTATTCGTGTCCTTTTCCCTTCCATTTCCCTCTCTTATCTTTTCCCTTTCTTTTCTCATGTCTTTTTCCATTCCTTTATTTCTCTTTGCCCTAAGGCCTTTTCCCCTTTTGCCCCTCCCTCCCTTTTCCCTTTCCATCCTTTTATCCCCCACTTTATCTGCTTTCCTTTTTTGTTTTAAGTGTCCTTTTTTCCCTTCTTTTTTTTTTTCTCCTTTCCCAGCTTTTTTCCTCTTCCCCTTTCCCATTGCTTACCATCCCTCCTCCTCTCTCCTTTTGCCTTTTCCTCTTTTCTCTTTTCCTTTTCCTTCCCCTTCTCTCTACCCTTTCCTCATCCCTTTTCCCTTCCCTTTTACTCCTGTCCTCACCCTTTCCCTCTTCTCCTTTTTTTTGTCTTGTCCCTTTTTTCATTTCTTTTTCTCCCTTTTCTTTTCCTTTCTCTTTTTATGCTTTTTGCCATTTCTTTTCCCTTTTACCGTGCTTTTCGCGTTCCTTTGCCCTTTTCTCTCCTTTTTCTCCTTTTTCCCCACCTTTTTCCTCTTCCCCTTTCCCAATGTTCCTTTTAAACTCCTAATCCTCCCTTTCTTTTTCCTTTTTCCCTTTTTCTTTTCTTTTTCCTTTTCTTTTCCTTCCTCCTCTCTGCCTTTTCCTCATCCTTTTCAGCTTCCTTTTGCTCCTATCCTCATCCTTTCCATCTTCTCATTTTTTGTAGTGTCCTTTTTCTTTATTTTTCCCTTCCTTTTTTAATTGCTCTTTTCCCTTTCAGCGCCCTTTCTTTCTTTTCCCACTTTTAGATTGCCTTTTGCCTTTCGTTTGCCTTTCTCCTCCCTTTTCCTTTTCAGCTTCCTTTCACCCGGACGATGGGGCATGGCCCAATCATGATGGTGGGAGTAAAGTGTATTGATCCGGTCTTGGATCACGATTAGTTGATCTCAACCATCCAAATTAGGTTTGAGTTCACTTGACATGCGGCTAAAACTTTATAATATAAGACTAGTTCACGATTGCCCACGTTCTTTGAGCACCAGTTAACTCTTTATCGCCAAATGTTGAGCTTCGTGCAATCAACGAAGCGTGTTGGGAATATATTACAATTTAGTAACATGTAAATGTTTGGAACATGCAATCAAAAACTAAACTTGTTGGGGCATATTTCAATTTAGTAACATGTAAATGTTTGGAGCTTGACAATTAAGCGAATATTTATGTTGCCTTTGCTTGGCTTATCTCTGAGCCTGGCCCCATTTTTTGGGGCTTATTTCCTAAGGTTATTGCTCATCTCCACGAGCTTATTTATTTTTTGGGAGCTTATTTCCTAAGGTTATTATGAGAGTTTTCAGCATAGCTATTTGCACGTCTTTTTATTTAATGACAATATAAATATGCATATACTTATTAGTTAGCGCACCGAATCGTTCAATTCTTTCGATGCAAGCCTATAAGGCCCTTTGGCCTTCTCCAAAACTCAAAGGAATGAGTAATTTTAGAATAAATTCAAACAAATTCAGCACATCGGTGAAATGATATTTGACATAAGGTAATGCTTTCTTAACAATTCAACACTATATTTGCCATATTCCTTGGGGGATAGTTGAAAAATATGAATTTCACGTTTGAAGCAAGGCGATACTTCGGTATATTTACTTTAATGGAACTTATTAATGCTTATATTATAAAGTACATAGATATAGATGCAAAACCATCTCAAGCTTTGCATGCTATCTTAAATGTTCAAAATGGAAATTGGTAAGGGCGACGTCCTCACTTGATTCTTGACGCCAAATAGAGATGATCTTTTTTACATGTAGGATAGATAATCCGTGAGGTTTTTCTTATACGCCCAGGTCTCGACTCTTGTGTGCGGTAACAGAAATGGCTGCTCCCAACTATTCACGCATTTTGAAAAACATCTCAATCTACGCCCAAATCCAAAGCAAATGAGAGAGAGATCTATGTTGAACCAAAGGATTGTTTGGTAGATTAGAATAAATATTTTGTAATATTATACCTCACGATGAATCGTAGACGCCAGAAGCTCATTATCCTTAGCCCAGTGTGAGCGAGGAATAATACCATGAAGGCATTAATTGCAAGGATTACCCTGAATTTATTGATGGAAAAGTCTTAGAAAAAATCTCAAGTTCCCAAATTTAAAAAGCTATTGGCCTACTATGCTCACGAGGATTGGATTTCAATTTAAAGGAATACGGGTTAGCGATCATGTCACCTCAATGACGTACACCATACAAAACTCCGGCCAAATATAGCCATCAATGGAAGAGAGAGTATGGCATTTCTATTTCCTAAATGCGACAACAATGAGGATTTGTTTTATACCAAAATAAACAATGCACAATGTTTTTTGACTCCTTACTCACAGCCAATGATATATTCTTCTTTTTCGATTCACATGAAGCATATATGCCCATCCAACGTATGATAAGAAGTGCAAATGGACTTTGGGATCGATCCGGATCAATATCCAACTTTGCCGCGGTTTCTTTAGCAAAACTCGATTTAAGAAACGCTCTGACTTCATGTTAACTCCGCTTAGGATGTTATCGTTTTGCTTTAGTTCCATCAACCTTGTTTCATGTGACGTCATGGAAATCAAATTTATAGATTATCGGATGTATAATAACAAAAGAATGGTAGATTACCTTTATTCTTCTTGGTGCCCTTCAATGCACGAATAGCCAGCGTCTTGAAACTTTTGGCAAGCGTAAGCGTAAAAGAAATCATGGGCAGCCTACTGACACATCAAAGAAACCGCAGGAGTGGATAATGTTTCCCAACAAAACACCACATCCATCTCCTCTTACCGTTTGGCTTAATGTAATTGGCCATTTGCATCACGGCGGTTTGGCGGTTGGGTTTCCTCACGCCTTTTATACCACGCCTTCTCTCCATCCCCATCGGCTCATCACGCATCTCCTTCCGTTTAGAGCGTTTCGCTGACCTTTCGAGTTCGCCACGAGTGTTTTTTCTGCCCACCTTGCCGGACAACACTCCCAAATTTTGCCTATTTTTTGTGTTGCCGGTTGATGTTTATCTTACTCCAATCAGTTTTCCCTTGATGGCTTACTCGTTTTGTTTCACCGTTCCGTGCCGCCTCCCTCCACGGTCGTTTGCTAGCTTCCAGGCATCCTCACAGGGCTTTGGTTAATCTCGAGGTTTTAAGGTTTTTTGGCGGCGCAGTTGGATTAACCGGGAACCCTAAAGGCGAGCTCGCGGTTTGATCTTGGCAATTAAATCGATGACAAAGCGCCCGTCGTTTGCCCTTTCTCTGATTATCCACTTGTGTTTTATTTTTGCTTTCTTAGGGCACTTCATGGTTCGGCGGTTTTTGCATTGTTCTGCTTGGATTTGACAATAGAAACTTACACAGGTTTTTAGAAGGCAAATCATGAGACAAGACTCTATTTTTTGTCATGGCTTTCCACGGTCCGTGGTAGCATTTTTAGTCATGAGACCGTCTTGTTCAGGACTCTTATTCGCTTAAGGCACATCTGTTTCAGTACAAACAGATTATTTGATTTTTTGTAAAGAAGCGGACGCAGCTTCTGATCTTAAAGCGAGGGTAAGCACAAATGCAGAGCCATTTAGTTTCTTCGCGGACTGGTTCTTAGCGCGTCTGTCTGATGCCGGATTGCCCGAAGAGGTATATCGAAACCCGAAGCCATTAAAGGCTGGAGTAGCGCCCTCTAGGGGGGCCTCGATCTTCGCCCGGGATTACTTTGGGACTGGAAGTGATGATCCGAGACTCCGGCCAGGCCAAGGGATGGGTATTGAGCAGCCTCAAATAGGGATGATACGTTTGGGTAAGTTGGATCACGAATGCAATTCGCGACAAGAAATCGAGAGGAAAAAGCAAGAAGTCAGAACTCAATGGCGAAGTTTGAGAATATTTTGATTTTTTCTTAATGAAGTTTAAAGGGATGTCTTTGCGGATAATGAGGCAAATTGGGGATCACGGCACTTACCACCATACGTACCTTGAGCATTGATAAAAGGTACTTGATTTGATTGTCTTAGGAAGCAATTGGTAATCCATAAAGGAATAGGGATGGGCTAAATTGGCCGGAATGTTTGAACTTGGAGTCTGGCCAAATGATGATAAGAGGCTGAAATTCGGTACGCAAACTAATAGCCCTTAGATAGGGTTAAGTGGGAATTAAGTGAGAAGAGATCTTTGGTATAAGCCGGAGTTTATGTTTTATCGCGGAGGGCAGGGCATATGAAAACACTTACGGTGCCCTACTAAATCTTTACGTTTCTCCTGCTCGGCCAGTGCGCTATCAACGCCTTCAAATCCTAATCTTTGTTTTCTCACGATAGATCTTGAATGTAGTCTTTCGAGTTCAAAGTTCAAAATGTGTTTTGTATTTTTCAATTTAGGATCATCTTTATATATTTGATATTACTTCTACACCCCATTTTAAATGCAATTGATTTAACAATACTTTAAATGCTTATTTTCTCGTTCTTTCGAGTATTGCTCTTTCTTGCGCTTTTACCGCATGTTTCTTTTTGCATTTTGGTTTACCTAATTGTCTCCCACTTGTTTTGTTTTCCCACTCTTCCATTTCCACACATCGTCGCATTTTCGCTACATATTCCTTATCCATTATATACCATACAAGGCGATGAATTAAATGGCGTTGCGCTATAGTCGAAGGTTTTGAAATTGATGTGAGTGATGTATTAGATAAAGGATGAGTAAAGAAGTTATTTAGTCACGAAAGAGTTCGATGATATTTTATTTAATGATCCTCAATAGCTGTAATTATCACGGAATTTTATTATCGAGATTGAATTCAATAAGGATGATAAAGGTTATTTAATGTAAATAAGATGAAGAATGTTGAGTAAAATTTAGAGATCGGTGACATTTATTTATTGACCCTCCACGAATTTGTTGACTAGATTATATAATACCTTTGCCTTGTTTGTCCCATAATCCCAAGATATAATCCCTTGCTTAGTAACATACTACTCTGAAACAGGAACTGTCTCAATGGATGACTTCCCTATGCTATTGCCTACCTTCGCGATTTTTCATATTTTCAATCAAAGAAACCCTTATTATCCGGTTGTGCTTATGAAAATATTGAAGGGAATCTATGCCATAGCCAAATGGATCGAATTGCAATGAGAAGCCTAAGGAGTTTAATGCTTAGGCTTTTGGGTACGGGCCGAAATGGGCACATGTGAGGATGATGGCGGGTGGCAACCTAATGACGTGGCTTGTGTCGTGGAAATCTTGGCCCCGGGTAGGCTGTCAGCTGCGGGATTCCTATGATCAAATCAGCGAATTTGGGTGATGTATTCCAGTTCACGTGATTTAATCCAACCCGGAGCGAGGCAAGCCTATTCATATCGGAAAAGAGCGCCCACGGTTGTACGCCAGAAGGATTTTTCTAAGCTTTGATCTCCATACAACACTGTCAGCTTTGCGGCTCTCAATCTACCGTCCAAATGAATAAAGCCTAAAACACTACTCCGACTTTCATTCTTTGACTTAAGAATTGCACAATCAAAGTCTTAGGCGGGATCAATGCATAGGGAGGCGCCTAAATTGCCCTGTTACCTAAAGAAATCTTGGCCCTCCATTTTAATGCAAACTGGCGTGATGGATTTTCCCACATTACTTTTCCATCTTTTCTCTCTCACTTCCACAATTTTATATGATGGAGATAACCTCCTCTCATTTGCACGTCTTATCCATCCATTTAATTTTAATTTGCAACTCGAACCTCTGCACCCTTAGTTATTTTCTCGCGGGCCTCTACTTGTTATGATTGCATTCCTTCAACTCTATAATTTTCGCCCTCATAAACCCTCGCTATCATCTTGGCCTTCTAACGCACACTATTTTCGTTACATTTGTTTTATCCGTTTTTATTCAGCTATATTTTCTCTATCGTTTCTCTTGCATTAGCGTCCTCCACAATCTACTCCTTTGTATACACACCCATGTTTATCTTCATTTCACATCCTTTTTCCGGTGATTTAGATTCTCCTAAGTTTTTTATATTTATTGGCACTTATTAATTTACTAACTTCGATGGTTGAGCGTTTCTTTGTGATGTTTTTATTGTGTCGGATGTTGATGTAGATTCTAGCTACTTTTGCTACCCTTAGCGCCAGCGATGCGGCTTGAGAGATCATTTTTTTCCATTTTTGGCTGATCTATTTATAATAACCTATGGTGTTGGATTGGATAAAGAATGGTTACAATCTCCCTTGAAATTTTGTTTTCCCCTCCTTCACAACTTAGTGCAAACCAAGCCATAAACAAGCTTGTTGCTTTCGCCACTCTTCCTTTGTGCACTCTTGCCATTGAGGACTTGATTAAAGGCCCGGGTCGCGGTAGGTTTGGGAGTCTCTTTCTACCTTTCATTTGCTCTCCCTAGAGGGTGGTCCCCATACGGAGTAATGAATTTACGTTTGATCTTGGACCTCCCGGATTATATAAGCAGAGATTCAGGTGTAAGGCTTTAAATCTGAAACCATGTCGGTGAGTTGCCAGGTTTTGCGAGAAGGGGTGATGTTATTACCATGGTGCTTTGGAAGTAGGCTATCTGCTTTTCCTGTGGCTATGCATCCTTCGGCTTGGACTTATTTGGGTTTCCAATTCCGGGGCAAAGTCTTATATGTTCTGGCCTCCCGCTTTGGGTACTCCTTGCTTGCTATGTGTTACTAAAGCCCGGTCGTCCAGTTGTTCATGTTTAGGCTAACTCCATTAGATTTATGTTCCCTATGTGGATGGCCCTTCATTTTCTGATGGAAATTTCTTTGAACATTTTACTCTCACGTGCTTTTTCTTTGGCTTTGCTTCTCTTTGGGTTGTATTGCTCCACACAAGTATCAACAGGCTCTCTTTGAGTGAGAATCAATTCAAATTGAGGACTTTCATATAAGGTACCACAAGCGCTGACTAAAAGTTTTTGGATTTAAAAATTAAACTTTCTAAAGAGACTAGAGTGCTGCTCGCAAATTTGCTTCCTTCACAGGTATGATTAGCTTCATTCAAAGTGTGTTTGAGGTCCTTTGTAACTCCTTAGTTTTAACCTTTTGAATCTTTATGCTTCCATTTATACGGTCCCACAGTTATTCGCGGAGCCCGCTATGTCGTTGAGATTGATGCTTGAGAATTACGATGGTTAGATTTTGAGCAGATTATGCTCTCATTTGAACCCGGCTTTATCACAATGATTTCAGCTGATGCGATGGCTCTGGGTGGGGTGTGTGGGTTCGTAATCTTCTTGTAATGAGGTTTAGTGGGACTTTTGATGAAATAGGAGCAATCTTTATCATCTCTGACCCGAGCTTCGACCACAGCTCATTTCCTTGAGCTTCATCTTTGAACTGGAAGGCACCTTGCATATGGAGACTCCTTAAATTGCTTCTATATTATTTTGAACAAAGGGGCTCGGATCCCACCCCTCCATTATGCAGTAATCTTGGGATCTTTCATATGCGTCATAACATCATCTGAAGCGGCAGTTCCCGTGGCCCTCAATCGATTAAGGCGGTCTTATCCTAAAGAGCGAGGAGGTTTTACAGTAATATAGTTTGGCGGTTTTATTAATGACCTAGCACAGGGACCCCATGAGTTTGGATCGTTTTTGCTAACTTAGACCGATCATCTCCTACCTAATTTTCAGTTATTTGGCACCCTATCGAGTCCTTGCCCTCCGGATGCTTTCTCGGTCTTGGAATGGTGCAAATGGCTGGCCGCTTTCCCCGCCGGCCTTGACTTTTAAAGCGTTTCGTTTGCTGGGGCACAAAGCCGGTATTTGCACCACAGTGGTTTTCATTTAAGTCCGGCTCCATGGTGGCCCGACCCTTCCGACCAGGGGGATTCACCTTCATCGCGGTATAATACCGTTAGCAAAGGTGGAAAAAGCACTATATGCGTCACGCCAAAGCTGTTGGAAAAAGCACGCTGGCGGAAAGTCATATATTATAATGTTATGCGTAATTCTGGATTTGGATCAGTACCTAGATCGGGCGGCCCTGATTATTTAACGGATCGAAGAAGATTGAAACAGAAACCCCTTTTTTAAATATAATCTCTTTTCGATGGTCAAATGCCCTTTATTCTGCGAAGCCTTCCGAGGAATCTGACGGCCATGACCACATCAGCCTGTAAAACCGCGTTTTCCTTACCCTAGCTACCGCTGTAGGTACAGCAACCCAGGCCTTGATCGATTCGTGGATTTGCCCCATGGCCGTTTTTGCTTACAGGATTTTCCGGAGGAGAAGCAAGCGACTTCGTAATGCCTTTTTAGCTTGGCTTTTCAGGATTTCTCGCCAGAGAAGCAAGTTGCTTCATGCCTGTCATTGGCTTTGAGGTAGATATTCGGAGGAGAGACAAACTGATAATGAGGGTTCATCTCACAAAACCTCTATTCAAACGGTTTCTAAGCAGGATTCCTGGGGCCGGTTTCTGGCTTCTTATTATAAGTATAAAATGGCATGATGCCATGTCCAGCACTTAGCATGGATATATTCTCTGCCGAAGTCTTCACGGTACCAAGGCCTTATATTGCTTGAGATCATATGGCCACAGATTCCTTGGCTACTATCTGGAACCTCGATTGGGTATCTTCTGGTCCGACTCCTGATTTTCGTTTTGGGTTTTGTTGAAAACAGTGTCGTTTCTTAGTGGGGCATTGTCTGGATAAACTGGAGTTGGGGAGATATATGCTCCTTCGTATCAGATTGCCGCTGGTGGTATAGGCTCCCTGTCTCTCAAAGGCGGAAACCACTATGTAATATTGGCCTGTGGGGTTGATCTGCAGTGACTAAAGAGAGTACATATACTGGCTTGGATGGATCTAAGGATGAGGTATTTTAATTTGCTTTATTAGCTTAAGGATGCATCAATTTCTACCACTGTTAGACTGTAATTTGCTATCGTGATAAAGAGATTTGGAAGCTTTTCTTTGTTAGGTTAAAGGCAACTAACGCTGCATTTTCTTATAAAAGCAACTAAAACAAATAAACCAACAAACCACCAAACCCGTAGCAAATCCATAGGCCGGCAAATCGCAGCAAACGTGTGGGGCAGCGTACGCCGTTTCTTCTGCTTCGTGTGAAGGTAAATACAGGTATCTCTGTAGCATTATAGCATGTCGATGTAAATATGCAAAAGGTTCAGGGATCTGTTAGAGGTCGACTGAGGCTGCATGGGTTGATAAATTTGGTGTTTTGAAGTTGCGAAAGGTCTGTCACGTCAAAGTTAACAAACCAGTTATGTTGTTTCAGGAGAGGGAGATTGGCGTCACATTTTGGCTGAATAATCCATGTTTTGAACTGTAAATGCAAGCTATCTGAATGATCCATGTTTTGAACTGCTAAATAAGGCTATGGGGTTTTAACTTTATTGTCGTTTTGGCAGTTAGATAAGTTTTCTTAGCGTATTGTTGTTGCTGCATCAATGAAATTACTGCAGAGCATAATGGCTATTAGTAATGTTTTAGGATTATCATTGAGTGTGGATTTTGCCGGGTCTGTCCCATCAAAGCGGTGCAAGGCCAATTGTGTTGTTTCAAAAGAAATTAAGCTGATCTACATTAAATTGGCCTACATTCTTTGAGTAATTCATGTTTGAACTGGAAAAAAAAGCTATTCTGAATCTAAATCCGAAGCTGCAAATTGGGGTAGGCTTTGCTTTGCTTTTTAATTTGTTTTGAACAGCTAAGCTAGAGGGCTTAGAATAGGACAATTTCTATTTATTGGTACAACCATTTAACCTCTAGGCGTTTCTCTTTTCAGGATTGCATCATTTAATTCTGGTTAGATACACCTCATAAATTGCACTATGATCTTGAAAAATAGAAGTTTGTCGTTTAGCACAAAGCCGTCTATAATCTTGCCACATAAGTTCAGTACAAAAAGAAATTCCTATATATCATCCAACAAAGGTCATAGAGTAAAAATTCGCAGAGATTCCTGTAACATTATGGATATTTATGCATTAATAAAAGTATTTGAATTGTACTCTCATTTCTTTATAGCGTATCTGCAGTTATTATTGGTTAACAACACAGAGCAATACTCAACCTTGATGTAATCAAATGTGGATCGTTATTTGAGTTGGTTGCATCACTTATTAATGCAATTGCCATTGGAAAGCAATCTACTTATTGTACTTTTTGGGTTAACATTGCGAGTTCGAGATGTTGAAACGGTTGCGATGCAAAACCAGGATTTAAGAACATTGGTGGGTGTTGTTGAAGTGCCGTGGTGAAATTGGCAAAGATAGAGAAAGAAGCGTTATCATGGATAATGGAAATGGCAACGCATACAAGGTAGCTTTGCATTGGCAAGCGGCATGCGATTAGGTATATTTTTTTTTAACGTATGAAGCGGCTTATCTGAAGTCTTATCTGATTATTATTGCAAAGCTTTTCACCAAACTAAGCGGTACAAAATACTTGCTAATGGACTGAAATTATTGCCCAAGCTGCGTGAGAGCAAAAGAACCCTTGCTGTGAGGCAAACTGGCCCTTGACATTTTAAATGTTGGGTCAGCTCTAATATTATAATTTTTTTTGCATTTAAAGGACATTTTAAAATGTACCAAACGAGATCATATACCTAGGTACAAGGTTGCATAGGAAATTGTTTTGCTCCTTATGCCATTTACGATTGGTAGGGGCTTGAAGAGTTGTCGTAGTGCGTATTAAGTTTGCGGCTTTTATCATTTGCGTGCATAGCATTTATTACTTTAACTTATGCCCGGCAGCGGTAGAGCACCTTCTGAGTATTACTTTCAGGAGATAGCCGATTAGAGGAGTTTAGAAGCCTAGTATGGAAATGCGAAAACATGGAAAAGAAACCCTTCCGTACTCCGCTGGGGTTTATCGCGGGTCTTACATTGCTTAATGAATCGCTTGTTCGCGGCGATGTTGGAGGGAAGATGGGATTTAAAGATTAGCAGATCATTGTACTGCCTATTTGGTGGGAAAAGTCTTGTACCTAAGCGCGTATCATCACAAGTTGGCGAGGAAACCAGCAGGTCCTATTATTAACGTTGCCGGTTGATTTATTACTGAATTAGATTTGAGTTTGTTGTTCTTTGCGAGATGTTTTTGTTGAGTTTTAGCTAATGTTTGGATGGTAACGGTGACTTGCTTGAGTTGAAGAATTGTTTTTAAAGCGATTATTACGGTATCTTCGTCTGAAGTACTTTTGAGAGTTATCAACATGCTTGGAATCTTTTCAAAAGAATTGGTGCAAGTCCAAGAACCCACAAAAGCTTACCTATAGCGGTTAGCTTCTACTATTTACCTTTTTCTCACGATCCTCATGTCTTCCTTTTCTAATCCATTGGCGTGTCGACTCTGCATTCGCTGTTTGTTGCTTTTATCATTCTTCAGCTGCGAAACCCTCTGGATCATCCTCCACAGTTGCTCTTGCGAGGCGGTGGCTAAGAGGTTTATCCCGCAAATAAACAGAAACAACCCATTCTTCCTCCTTATGATCCGCTTGAAGCTTTTACGACCAATTTGCTCATCCTGCGGCTTCTGCTTTTGGACGTTATGGGATAATACGACTATTTGTTCTTACCTTTATCGCATTCCCTCGCGATGAGGAGTTGCTATCTTTGCTGGAATGAATGTATTTGATTGGATACCGCCTTGAGCCTTTTTCATTCATTCCCTCAAAACCGGTGCGGTTGGGGGTTAGTTGCACAGATTCTCTATTACCGTATCTCTGGTCCTTATTGCCATTAATATACGGAAGATTGTTGAATTTGGGTAATTTTGCTGGAAGAGTAGATATAATAGATGCTTGATTTGAAATTTGGCCATTTGATCCGGGGGTATCCGTCATGGTTGTTTTGAGGAAAATACGTTTCTTATTCTACTCGAGGACTTGAGGCTGCGGCATTGTCAGCACTACGCTATTGGTGAAGATGCTAGCGTGTCTTTGGTACCCGATGCCAAGAAGAACCACCGGCCGCTTTGAAATGTTCGGATAGGATCTTCAAAGGCACATGATGCGTAGGTTGCGAATTACGCTAAAGATGGTTATATTTGCCCTTCCTTGCGACAGCGTTTGGCGACCGTTCCTTAGGTTTTGGAGTCCTCTGAGAACCGATTAAGCTTTAGCCCGCTTTGCATTTGGACTCGCGCCACTCCTCCCTCCCCGCAGAAATTTTGACCCGTGACTTGGCGCATTTGTATCTGCTTGTTGTTGTTAGTGGAGATGCGGATGTGGCTTTCTTTCTCTTATGCTTTCTTCTACCCTTTACCTCCAGTTTAACTGGCGGTTTTGACAGATTGAATTTATCTTACATTTTAGCGATGAAGAAGATAAATGTAATTATCAAAACCATTAAGCGATTTTAGTTTAGGTTTTCCTAAGCCTTTTTATGCACCTTCTCTCTCCATCCCCATCGACCATGCATATATTTCGTTTAGCGGCCATTCTTCCCCACCCACCGCTGCCTTCAAATTCCCATCTCCGCGTGCGGGTTGTTGGTGGAAGGCTGACATTAACGTATGGCTAATGTGTGTGGCTTTCTTATTATGGTGCATGTTATGCCGTGTGACGCAGCGATTTGGGCGACATTGATAGCGGATGGCTAATGTGTGGCTCTAGTTTTATAGCGGACTTATTAGTGTAGTAGCATTAGCATCTTTGGCTAATGTAATGGCTTTTGTTTGGCCCTCGTGCGGATGGATAGCCCTCATCGCGGGTTTTGGGAGAGACCATGGTGTAGCGTGAACTTCTGCGAAGGGATTTTCTTTGGGCTTTTCTTGAACATTGCTTATTTGGAGTTGATTTTTGTGGGTATCGCTTGGCATTTCCTAGTTGACTTGGAAACTGGCGGCTTTGCTCGATCTATCACCGGAATCGCGACCCGCGGCGATGGTTAGAGGATTTGGTTGAGGGCTTTGCGGCCAACTATTCTGGAAAGAGCTTGCAGCAGTAACAACTTCGGCGTGATCGGTTTATTAAGTTTGTTGTTACATTTGTACATTTTAGATCTCTATTTGGTTAGTGCCACTAATATGAGTCGGAGTTTTTCCTCGAAACCGAAGAGCTGAGTTTTAATCCAGATCCATAATGGTTTTCAGCGACCAATCGAACATTGTATCTTGTTGTTAAGTGGGATGCCCGGTCTTGGCTTTCTTATTTGTATCTCTTGTTGTTGTTAGTGGAGATGCCCGGATGTGGCTTTTCACCATTGCGTGGCGGTTTAGTGATTAGGTTTTCTCGCTTTTATACCACCTTCTCTCTCCATCCCCATCGACTCATGCATCTCCTTCCCGTTTAAGCGGCCATTCTTCCCCCACCCACCGCTTCCCTTTCCGATCCATCTCCTTAATGCGGAGTTGTTAGTGGAAGCTGACATTAACATGTGGCTAATGTGTGGCTTTCTTATTATGGTACGCATCAGGCCTTCTTTAAGTGCGTAGAAACCCTTGTGGTTTGAAGCGACGTGGATGGCTAATGTGTGGCTCTAGTTTATAAGCGGACTTGTGGTGTGAAGCGGCATTAGCATCGCTGGCCTAGTAATGTGTGGCTTTTGTTTGGCCCTACCATTACCAAGGATGGGATAGCCCTCATGGGTTTTGGGAGGAGGGCCATGGTGTCTTGTGTTTTACTGCGAGGATTTTTCGAAGACTTTCTTGTTCCATTTACTTATTTGGAGTTGATTTTTGTGGAGTATCTTTTTGGCATTTCCCTGGTTGACTGGAACTGGCGGCTTTATCGATCCTATCGCGAGATCGCATTGCAGCGATTAGTTTAGGATTTGGTTGAAGACTTGCGACCCAACTATTTCGCGGAAGAGCTTACCTTTGTGTTTCAACCATATATAACGCATTTAAAACATGCGTAATAAAAAATCAAGGCAAAGAGCAATAATACCGCTAACTCCGCCAAAGAGTTGTATGAGACCCTTATGCATATGGTGAATATTCGAATATTTAATAATCAAAATCATGGCTTGAGATGGATGACCTAGGACGGAGGTCATCATTGAAATTCAGCCTGAAACTTCATTATAAATTGCCGCGTAAAGCGTAATTGAAATAAAAAAATGGGAAGAAATGGAGTTTCTAGAATTGTCGATCTAGGCCATAGCTAAAAATATGTATCCGGTCCTACCAAAGTCCAAGTTCTTGAGGATCTTTGATGTGCAAAATCCACTTTCGCTCCTTCCCCAATTGATCGTCTTTGAGTTGAGATTGAAGAGCAAATTAAAACTATTCTGGCGACCATCCTTATAGTGGAGCTTGGCGCCCATACTCACGAGGAGGAAAAGCTCTTTGTTATCCTTTTCTTAGCGAGTATGGGCCTCTGTATTCACGAAGCTTCCACCCAAATAGCCTTGAAGCCATCCAGATGGCCGAGGAAGAGGAGATGCAAAACCGTTAACCCCGAAGCCATCAGAAGTTGAAGGAGATGCAAAATCGTGGCAGTAAAGGTACGGGCCGAGCTGTTCTAGATCGTCCGATTTAGGGCAACATAGAGACGGACGCTAATTTTATAATAGAAGTTCCTTACCTGTCTGTATGCATATAGGTTCCCATCACAATTGAGTTTACTAAAATACGCTTTCTTGTTAGAGTCCATCTGAAATATCAACGTCTAGGGGCTTGCCGGGCCATTATCTTGCTCTTTTCAACTTCCACCTTGTTTTCCCCACTTTCAAAGCCGGGGCTTCCTTCATGTAGATTTCTTCTTCTAACTTAGCATTGAGAAAGTACATTGCTAGCATCCATGTGATGAGCTTCTAGATTTTGCGCTTAACTGCTAATGTAGTAAAATTCTAATATTAGTCATTTTGACTATGGGCGAAAATGTTTCTTCATGAGATCTAATTTGCCTACGTGAAAATCACGAGCAACAAATTACGGCTTTATGCGCCGGGTTAGCTCCATCAATCCACGGCTTTAGTTTAAAATCCATTTTGTTTCCCTACAATATTTTGCCTTAGCCGTCCACAACACATCATGGTGTATCCAAAGTTTTAAAAAAGATTCATTTTGTTTCATTGCTTCTATCATTCACCGGGTCATACCACATTTATAAAGCTAAATAAATTGGAACAGTAGTCTCCGTAATGTTCACAATCAGTTCAACATTTTGTCTTGAAGCGCTATGCTTGCCAGGTTCAGACTTACAGCCAACATCACGCAATGAACTTGCGTTTAAGGTCAGGGGCATCTTCGATTGAACGATTTTGACATTGGCCAGTTGTTAGAGATCATGAAACTTATCATCTTATTAAAGTTTTAAGCGGTATGTCTTCAATCAAATTGTTGGGTAATTGGTGTCCAGTTACGTTGAAGAGCCAGTTATCGCTTCTTCGTGATTAGCCATGCTCGATCGCGGAAAAGAATAAAGTAAAACAAAACCGCAGATAAAGGAAACGGAGAAAACGAAAAAGGGACAGATAAAGGGGAATTGAAATATTGACGATTATTGAGATCCGTCGACATCGACATGAAATCTTTCCTGAAATTGAAACAAAGTCATCGGTCGAGAATTAGAACATCGTCGTAGTCATCGATAATCGATTGAAGAATCGTGAACCGAGATTGAAGTCCATCAGCGAAAACCGGGATCGATTAAAGGGAAAATAATCGTCGTCGGCATCAATAGAAAAGGAAGATAAAGAACCACAAGGGAAAAGATTAGAATGATGAAAAGATATGAAATCCGGTTATCGGATCAAAGAAGTTGGGAAGTTTCCTCAAAAGGTCGGGAAAAGTTAAAGGACATGGAAAAGGAAAAAGATCGGTATAAATCGGTGGAAGATTAGAAAGTCAGAATCAAAGGGAAATAGATCAAAGTCATCGCAGGGCATCAATAGGATCTCTGAGAACAAAGGTTATCAAATCTTCAAAACCTCTTCGATATGATGGACAGGTTAATAAAGTCCGGACGATAGGTTATCTAAAATTCTTTGTTGCCAATAGCAATACAGATTTTCATTAGTCATCATCGATATCAATTGGTTGTTTGTCATATCCAGCGTTTCTCGGTTTCGATTTATGATTACGGATCATTATTAAGTTATCATAAAGTTATCAAAATTTCGATCATCGACTTCTTCACTTTTAGATATCTTTTATTCGCCAAACTACGGACCACAAAGTATTTCGGCAAAGAGAATGATATTATTATGGCTGTCGATTGTGCTTCGCTTTACGACCAGGTTGGTTTCTAATTCTTTCTGCGATTTATTTATGGCTGTCTTCAATTCGATTCGCGATTATTTTGGATCTTCGATTGTCGAATGATACGTTTTGATTTCCTTCCAGTTCTCGATAAAATATTAAATCTTGATCCTTTGTTTTAAGTATTTTTGGTCGTCAAACGTTATAAAATTACTTTTCCGGGCTTATTTTATTGGGTTATGGATCATTACTGGATAAAGCCGGTTTGGAATTTTAAACCGATTTTGCCGGTTTATCTCCTGCAACAGGTCGTTAAATGCTCAATCCACGATTGTTGAATTATGACCAAAGTCTTTCATTACCACGATTTCCGTGAAGTTCTTGACGCTATGCTGGAATTGGCTCGTTTCAGTTCATTCGACTTTATTTTATTATCGTAAGGACGGG